>OY748291.1:3647313-4112922 GCA_963556515.1 Nudaria mundana
CATTATTACCAATGAAGGACAACCTTGACATCCTTGGCATAGACGTTCGTCGAGAGCTCAATAATAAAAACTACATCGAAAGATGTATAGGGCTAGCTTCGCGGAAACTAGGAATACTGAATAAGGTAAAGAGATTCTTTACACCGGACCAGAGGTGTCTGCTGTACAACACGCAGATTAGACACTGCGTCGAATACTGCTCTCACCTCTTGGACGGCTCCGCGAAGTATCTGCTGGACGCTCTCGACGCTATGCAGCGACGGGCTATCCGTATTATAGATTGTCCGGAGGTAACGGGAAGCCTTGAGCCGCTAGCTCAGCGCCGAACAATAGCTTCCTTGGCCGCATTCTACCGTATTTACCACGGCGAGTGTTCTGAAGAGCTCTTCAATCTGATCCCACCCTCTTCCTTCCGATCCCGAACAACGCGTGCCTGGCAGAGATGCCACTCCCACACAGTGGATAGCATGTTATAAACGTTCGTTTTTCTGCCGAACGATAGTGGACTGGAACGCCCTGCCTGTGCACGTGTTTCTTCCCACATATAATCCTGGGTTCTTTAAGCGGAGCGTGAAGAGACACATCAGTAGGTCGTCAAGTTGAGGGCCACTCTCTATAGTATTGTGTGCTGTGAGAGTGGCCCACAATCGCTAGACGTCATTACGACTTACCACCAGGCGGGCGGCGTCAATTTGGCGAGCCAAATATATAAAAAAAAAAAAAAAAAAAAAAGTAGCAGCTATATTATAATTTTGAAAATAAAAATTGAAACCCGTTGCCTTGCGATGAAATGTTGATGAAAATCAACATTTCATCAACTAAATCTTACGTGGCAGCCGCTATGGCACAGCCAATTAAAGTCCTGGGCGTCTCGGACTATTTATACAAATTAATAAGTACTGGTATTAAAAATAATTAATCACATTATTAGTAAAAAAAAGTAAAAAAAGTTTAAAACAATTTTTTTAAAAAACATTTTACTTACCATTGCTTAGTAAAAAAATAGTTTACCATTTCAATTTATTATGTTAAATAGCATAAGCTCTTCATGTGGATCTATCATACAGTATTTAATATTTAGCAAACAAACAATAGTAGTCGACATGACACCGTATCAATCTGCCAATACATCTCGATAACCACCAATAGTGAGGGGACAAATCTATATGTTAGTGATATATGGTAGTACACGTTGCAGTCGCATTTGTAATCGATTCGATTTTTCCGTCTAACAATAATATTTTTAATATTTTTTTTAAGTCCTCGCAAGCGGGGCCTGTCTCACGTCCATTGCTTTCCGTCCAATACATAGACGGGCGTCTCTGATATGCACCAGAGGATATTTCCAGTGGCGCCCGGCGGTTGACATTATAGTAAACAAAAACCTTGTAATATACTACTGATATAATGCGTATGAAGTAGGTATGAGCATCGAAATAACTACCATTTACTTATTGATTGATCGGTTAAACGACTAACAGTTTTGTAAAACAGCTAATTAAGCAAACCATCATTGTTGTTGTCTTAAATATTTTTTTAAATATTTTATAATATAAATATTTTTGGACATTCTCACACAACGTCATCTAGCCCAAATTAAGCTAATATAAGCTTGTGTTATGGGATCTAGACGACTGATAAACATACTTATATATTTCTAAATACATACATATTATACATAGAAAATACCCAAACTCCGAAACATGTTTGTGTATTTTGAAGAAGCATATACCGGGATCCTATTAGCTTCAAAACTGATTCGTTGTTTGTTAGAGTATCGAAAGATTAAAAAAACCGGCCAAGTGCGTGTCGGGCCACGCATAATATAGGGTTCCCTAGTTACCCATTAGGCTCTATAAGTCCTAAACTAACAAAGTTGTCTGGTCCGTTCTAGTTTTCCCTCAAAGTTCATCATATGGACTACAATTATGATTTTTTCAGACTTTTTGAGCTAGCCGTTTAGACACACTCTCATTTAACAAAAAAATGCGAAAAAAAATAAATCAAAAAATTATCTTAGCAACCTCCCAATGTTTTTTTCAAAAAGACCTATCTAATCATACCCCACACGATGGGGTTGGCGCGAGAAAAAAGAATATCCCCACTTTACAATAACGCCGAGGGCGGACGGACGGACATGACGAAACTATAATGGTTCCGAGACTTATTTACCCTAACCCTAAAAACCGGTAAAACACGACTCTAACACAGCATATATTATACAGTACGTATCTTAAAGTTGTCATATCTATGTGTAGTAAAAGCTCTTATCTTTTACGGCTCAGACGCTACCCGTCACTCAGACATCTAGACGTAAGTATAATTGCATCGCCCGACGGGAGGGTAAAAGCTTTCTTGTGTAGGTCTAGCTAAAACCTTTCATATTACTAGAGTTTCTTAGTAAAATCCTCACTTTTTCAACCGACTTCCAAAAAAGGAGGTTCTTAATTCGACCGTGTTTTTTTATATTTATTATATTCTCATATCTCTGGACTGTGTGAACCGATTTTGAATTTTTTTTTAAATTGAAACCTACTACTTCCCAATTGGTCCCATTTCAATTTAGTCCCATTCCGACAATTATTTGGTCCCATTTCGGTAATTTGAAGTCGGTTGTTGTGTAAATTTTTGACGTATATTTTTATTACGTAGTGCATATCTTGATCAGATCTTTTTTTTTTTAATTCTATGAATTAGAGATACATTCATCACTACTTCGTTCATTTATATATAATCATCAGATAGTATGATTAAATCACATCACAATGAAAACAAAACCCACATTCTTGCTAAAATAGTCGCATTAAAATAACTTGTCGACACAATCACCGCCACCTGTTCTTGTTGACTGATGTTGACTTCGTCAAAATAATGATATAAATAACGACAAGAAGAACTTTGTTTGTTCCTTTTGCTTTTAATTTAAATTATGCAAACAATGAGCACTGAAACGTGATGTTTTTGGGGAATAGTTAACAAACACATCAGTCAACCGCAAAGTTGACAACACCAAAGTCTCCCTAAACCTTTAAACACCTTTATTAGGTAGGCTAGGTAAAATCCCTTCAGAGACAATATCTAATTTAGAATTTCAAACTTCTGACCGATCCCCGTGATAGAATTACGAGTGTCATGTCTCGCAGCGGTATTGGAAGCCTGCTTTGATTTCCATTTCGCAGTGATGTCATAATTTTAATGTAAAGTTTGCGTTTGAAACGAGAAGGGTAGTATAATAATAATATTGGGAACACCTAATCGGTATAAATGTATAATCAGAAGGACTCAAGAAATCGTCTATTATGTGTTAATTTGCATGCTAAATCTGTTCAACAGTTTAATCATGATCGAGAAATAAACATCCTTCCGGAATCTAACTGTCACCGAACAACGCACTGTACTGCCGTCATTTTGATTATGGTTTTCCTGGTTACGTAAGAATTGTAAACCTTTTATGTAACAAATACAGTATCTTTCCTATACGTAGTAACAAATTATGCAATTGTATGTAAGTCCTAAAAGCAACCACAAAGATATTACCTGCCAGTTGTGTATCTATCAAATCGATAGCAACTTCAAAGAAGCGTACACTACTGAACAAAGTATGACTTCATTACATCCGATAATTCTTGTGCGAACTAATTCTGGACTCGTCCCGTTATATTATTCTGCCTACGTGTTTGTAGGAGTATAAAGTAGGTCCAGAACATCAAGGAACTGTTGAAGTTTTGAATATTCTATAAGTATATAACTATTTGAGTGTGTGCATACATCGTCAAGTGGTTGGTATTTCAAAGTTTTTTATTACTCTCAATGTTGTTGTGGTTTTCTTAGCAACAATGTTGATAGTTTTATTCTGTGATGATAGCCCAGTTACTAGTTTATCTTGGTATAAATAGGTTTATTTTGAACGTAACACTCGACGCTTTATAAACATCGTGCAGTTGTACTTACGAACGTAACTACTGTGGATCACGGTGCTCGCCAGTATCCTTTAGAAACTAATATTTTTTAGATTTAAGTACATCTATATGATTGTATGCTGTAACCCGTTGATCGCGTGGAGATCCTGAATTAATACATGGTAATGTGATCCCTTAAGAATTACTAACCAGATTTTTTTTCTCACTTGTTCAACCCCGACCTCAGCTAGTCAACCATAAGTAAAACTTGTTTGTTGTCCACAGAAGAAGAATGCTACCACTGCATGGCGAGCTTGGTGGCGTCCAAGGAAAAAATGTTCATCACACAAACGAAACTACTCAACGAAGTCACATGGAAGACTGTTATGCAAATAGCTAAGAAACATGCCGTAAGTACTAAGTACACTTTAGTATCAAAAGAGGGTTGATGTTAGAATACAATCCGAATCCGTGAAGTGCGTAAACACACCCATACAAACTGAAATCAGAACTCTCTCGCCAACGTATCAGATGTAGTCCGCAAATGCTCTAACCTACCCGGGCTGCAAGATCGATGACTGTTACAAAGTTTTGCTAGATAGGGGAAAGCTGTTGCAATTAAATGTTCAAATATATGTAGTTAGTTACCAGTTTCATCGTTATTTTAAAAAATCTGAACATTTACCCGACATGTTGGTTACCTTTGAAATTGGTGTCCCTATGTGTATGCTTAAACGTCTTATCAGTTACATTTTACCTTCTCATTAAAGGTATTAAAATATTTTAAAATCCGTGTAAATACACACCTTCAAACACCCTATTCGATTGCGTGCCAACTGTGTACAATCAAGAATTTAAATCTACAGGAACGGTAAGCTCTTACTAAATCTTCCCCATTGCGTGCTACGCACTTTTATAAATGTGTACATATACTTATCCTAAGAATCTTTATAGAGTGCTAGCGAATAGCATCGTAGAACAATTTTCCTGGTAACGGTAAATCTCTTATCGGATACGGAACCTGATATCTACCCCGGGTCTCTATCACCGTACGGAATCTCATTTTAATCGGTCCGCCGTTTTTGAAGCCCAATTTTTTTACAATACCACCCCTGCCATGACTATATTGTACGCACGTGACGGCGATCAATGCACAAGATAATGTATTTACTCTACTGATCATGGTTTTCATCAGGGTCGGCAACGTGAGGCTTCCTAATCCGATACCGGTTCAAGGTCATGTTATCGCTCATTCATTACACTCATTCATAATGTTTTCAAAGTTCGCGAGAGATAGTTACTGTTCTACCATAAATATTATCTCACATACTGTTTGTTGGTCATTCACCTTAATATTATTAGAAATTCACAATGGACAAGAATTCTAAGAAATAGTTCTATACCCTTTTAAGTTATCAATTATTCAATTAGAAACAGTACCTTTAGTAGAGCCCTTATATCAGCGTTACTCAACATCATGCTGTCGCTGCAAATAATAACGAAGACATCGATTTACCAACTGTGACGTAATAACGTACAGTACTAAATTATGACACGATGACATTGTCACGATACCACTATCACACCTTCGATTAAATTAAGTTCATCATCCTCACCATGACTGCTTCGGTGGCGTGGTCGGTAGTGCACCGGCTTTCGACTCCGGAGTCTCGGGTTAGATTCCCGGGTCGAATCTAATATTTGTGTGATCCACAAATGTTTGTTTCGGAGTTTGGGTGTTTTCTATGTATATTATGTATGTATTTAGAAATATATAAGTATGTTTATCAGTTGTCTAGATCCCATAGCACAAGCTTAGTTTGGGTTAGATGACGTTGTGTGAGAATGTCCAACAATATTTATTTTATTTTATTTATTTATTAACAATATTTATTTTATTTTATTATCACCGATCGATACACAATCTGACAGATGAGAAACATTAATATTTACTGACTGATGATAACGACTATTCGTAATATCTTTTGAATTGTGTGAGTTTGTTGTAATTGACGTATTTCTTATTAGCCGATTCTGTGTGAAAAGGCTTTTTCAATCTAGGTTTCAATAAGAACCTGGTATACTCGTTTAACGGGATAACAAAATAGCGATGTTATTTAAGCTAGGGTGCCAATAGCTCCACTGGAAATACCTTTTGGTGTGTGCCAGAGACGCCCGCAGCAATGGACATAGGAGAGGCAGCGGTCACGCGGAATTTAAAAATAAAAGTGTGCTAATACCTCTATATTTTTTTATATCAAAATTGGCCTGTCCGTTTGAGCGTGAACAAACGTTTACTTGTGGGTATAATAGTATTATATTAGTGCAAGGATTGAAAACACAGATTGAGAAACGGTGCCCTACATAGAGTTGCGTGTCACTCCATACAAGTGACTTTACATTACCTGTCCAATAGGGTCTATACTGCGGCACGCGATCGATCAGTATTCTTTTTGTTCTAGTGTTGTTGTCGTCCTAAGGTCTAAAAAGAGAGCTTGCAATTTCGATGTATTTTGTAGTACCTACATTTTACAGGGTATTCCTCCTGGCTGAGATTATTACTTGAGCTATTACTTACTGATTTCTACATACAATTACCTATATGGTTTAAAGATATGTAACTCTACAATCAGCTGACAAGCTCAGGACCATTACAAAAAGACCAGGAAAATTAAAAATGGAACAGTAAATCTGCCAAATACTTACACCAGGTACGCCAATGTAATACACAGACGTTTTCTTGAAACACCGTTAATCTACATTACATCTATTGGCAATTTAGGGAAAATTTGTATAAGATGAGACATCTTACACACATATTAGTATAGTATTATTTTATCTCTTGGTAATATTTAATGTATTATCGACCCCGAATTAACATAATTAAGTAATAGCATAGGTTATTGGCTCACTAACCAAATAAAAAGTGAGTAACAACCACGTTACAAATGAATCACCAGCTTTATATAAACGACTATATTATGCAAAGAATAATTATCGTGTATTCACACTACTTACATGTGGTCTGCAATCGTATTCTGTCAATAATATATCGATAGAAATAAGGGCCGAGGTGCAGCACTATTATTGATATAACACTTGAGGTGAATAACCTATTCGTGTTTTAAATCGATAAGGTTACGCGAAGGCTATGTTCCCACTTTTATTTACCCGATGCAATGATGAAATCAACTGGACGAAACGAAGAGTGCGGACATTTGTTTGATTCTTGGTCTATCTCAAACTCCAATGCAGAGGGTGCTAGGTGATCCTATCAATGTTTCTGGAGTCCAAGTGATCCTTAATTACACGCGGTGCACCTCTTAACCGATGGATGAGGCTCAGACGTATACTCAAAGTACCCGGAAACTGCAATAGGCTATCCGTGTATGACGTGGGACTAACAAACGCCTCTGGGGTTAAGAAATGATTCTATGTAAAACTACAATACTGGAATTATGCCAGTTAGAAGCTTACCATAGACCAGACATTTGCAGAGATTTGTCCTTTACCTTACCTTATCTCGGTAGGTTTGAGTGCCAGAGTTAGTATGCTTTTATTGCAGATCTTTCTTTTTTTATTAGCATTCATAGCCTATTTTCGGTTTTATACGATCTAATAAAATTTCAAACTGCTAAAAAAACTAAAAGCACGGGCATTTGGACTTGTATATCCTTTATCGCCCTCTAACATTTTGAAATAAATGGGCAAGAATGGGTATGGCATTACTCGTAACAGGACGGTTGACCATTTATATGTCAATAAATCTTTATTATCAGTGCATTGAACTGTGAAAATTGTGTTCTGCGACATAAATAACTTTCTCTCTTAAATACTTACTCCAATTACAAATGAAATTGTAATAATCAAACCTCTAGTTCTAAACTTCTAACGCATTCGGAGTACTTCAAACATCGATTTTCTTCGCTTTATTGCTGTAGCTGTTTTAATCAATTAAAACATAATATACGGTGGATATCCGGCTTATTTTGTAGTCTTTGACGTGTCATTTTGTGGAAATATGCACTCCTGCTGCAACAGAACGTTACCTGACATGACGATTACACGCATGATATCGTGTCTTTACGATCTCTGATTATTAGTCATTAGCATTAAACTTTCAATTGTGATGGAATCTCGTGTTTATTTCACTTCAATGACTATTATCTCTTTTGTAGATGACAAATGAGTAATATACTTTAAGATTTATCTAAGTTAGTCGTAAATGAAGAAATCGGTATTAAGTTGATTTTCATTGGCTCTCCAAAACACCAATATCTGAACCTACCTTTGCTAAGTTCGGGCACAGATAAAATAATACTATAGGTACTAAAAGTCTAAAACAGATACCCCATCCCAATTGTATGGGATGAAATGTCTTATAGACATGGGGCAGTTCTTATTCTTATGCAGACTATTATTACGGTTTACTCTACAAGCGGTCCCGGCGAACTTCGAAACGCATATTTTGTTCTAATGTTCCGCACAACTTTTTTTTTCTGCCGCTGATACTCGTAATTACGTACACAATAAAAAAATCATTCTCAGGCCACTAAGGTCTTAACCAACACGACTTTGTTTTATGTATAATAGATTATTGACATGTTGCAATGAGACTAGTTCTTAGCTGGTTTAAAATTAAAAAATATGCTGCTGGACTCCTTGTTAACTGGTGTCTTTTCTCAAAGAATACTAGCATTCGCAAATACGATCTACGAGAATTGAATAACCATTACTTAATCCGAACTTAAATGACAACAGCCAGGACCAATGGTACAAATTATTTTTAAGTCAATGACGTACTTGTATTCCGTACAGTTTCCGTTCACTGCCTGAACATGTTTGCAGAAGTCGGCAGCCCAGCATCTCTCCCGGCTATCCGGCGCCATCGGTCCAGAGAGGATATACGCTGACTGGCAGTGGTGGATCCTTGCCGCACTCCCCTTCCCACACCTCGTCAGAGTACTCGACTGTTTTTTCCATGAAGGGATCAAGGTGAGAACTGTACACTGTCTGCCTGTTGGTGACTTGTGACGTAGGTACCTGTAGCGATAAAACTTTATTAAAGGTAGACTTTCGAACTAAGCGTCACAGACGCAGCGTCTATAGCGACTGACGCGGGCTTCTGACAACATAGCGCACAGCGGCACTGTGACGTCACTGACGCCGCGTTAGTGTCGCTGAGCTTGAAAGTCGTTGCTTGAAATTTAATATATTTGTACGGAACATCTATCTGTCGCTCTGTCGCGGCGTCAGTCGCGCGGCGCCACTGACGCTATAGACGCTTGGTACGAAAGTCTACCTTAAGGTTATAGTTGTCAGTGGCATGATGATTGACTGTTTAAAACTGTAAGTAATTACCTACGTTAGCTGTTGTATAAATCACAAGAGAAAATATATAAAATACAGCAGCCGTCCTAGCATAGCAGACCTTGTCAATCGAGATAGGTAACAAACACTGATAATATTATCATATTTTGGACATTTTCCGCAATGTCATAGGTGGCGCCGGTGCTGTGCATTTCAGCAAGTTATTTTTAATTACTCTCATGCTTCTGAGCAATCTCCTTCGTCTATGATTTGACTTGGCATAGATTTTATTATGGCACATGGGCAATGTACTGCAAGACACAGAAAACCAAAATCTGAATCATGAATGTGGTAATCAATTCACAGATTGTTTTTTTTTTTTCTATTTTCAGGTGTTCTACAGGGTGGCACTAGCGATCCTCATCCTCTTCAACAAGCACGCATCGAACCAGAGCTCAGATTGGTACGCGGAGGCCACCAAGAACGGTGTTGATCATGCCATAGACAAGTTTTGTAGGAACATGCCCGCCTCCCCCACCAAACTGCTACGAACCGCTTTCAGTATAAGGGCATTAAGGTAAGACTATGAAACCAAAGGAGTAGGCAGAGGTGTATTACACACCTATACTTTATCAGTATTTTTGTTGGTTCCAAGTAATAGGTTGCAAGCCTATTGCCGTTACCGGGCACTATAGTAAATCCCTAACCACTCTGTAACTCAAATCAAAATTCCAACATCTTTACATACCAGTCTAAATGAAATCTCTACCAGTCCAAATATCGATAATATTTGTGTTTTAAACAACATAAAATAGTTATTGATGTATTAAGACCCATAACCAAATGAGCATTCAAGGATGCTTATGCAGCAGACGGAAGAGGCTATGGCTTAATAAACCCGAAGTGCCGGGGAAAGGCTCTTTTCAACTAGAAAAAAAAAACCGTCTGAACGACCCTGCTGGCGATCCTGTCCATTTGTGGGCTGCAAAGTAAAAATAAATATATTTTTCCGATAGAAAAGTTTTATGACCACCGCGTGGAACAGAATTGAAATTAATCATAATTTAATAAGACAGCATGAGATATTGCTGATGATTTACTAAAATAATTTGTATATAAAACCTAACTCCTTTGAACATTCAGCTACAGCTTATCTCAAGTTCAAAGGCTACAAAATACATATTATATACAAACTGTAAAGATTATGTAATCATCTGTACTTTGTTAAAACTAAAAACACTTGAATCTTTTATGAAGGAATTTTACGTACATTTATTTGTATTACGACTAAATTATTGTTCCCTTTGGTTCGTTAAAGCTTATTCTGCTAAGTGAATACTTCGTCACCAACTTTCAAAATTAATACAGTTTATGCAAATACATTTTGAATCAACGAAATTATGCGAGATTAGATTTTACATTTAAATCTCTTTCGTAACTCAGTTTAAGAACATTTACTATGCTAATTTCTAAAATTTATTTCTCATTAAGCTCTTTACTTTCGTATCTATGTAATTACTAATGCGGTGTCTGGCTTGTGCTTCGCGCCGCACCACGCCATAGGTTTTGGCCTATAACTTTTGACCCCTTAGGGCGAGGTCAAATTTTCGATTTTTTGGCTTGCCTCCAGATCGAGGGCTATCCATTGAGGGGTCAACCATCATTGTAGCATAAGCAGTTCTCGAGAGCTAAGGGGGAGATACCCCATTTCTATATTTAGATTTAGTTAGACATTCAGTTGTGTACAATAGTGTAGATGCCTACAACTCAAATAATTTCTTATTTATCTTTATTTTATTTATTTTTAATCATCTATTGAATCACTAATAGTTACAGATTTGACGCTACATAATAGTGACGTCATTGTTGAGTTTTTCATACAAATTTCTATGAGGCGTATAGTAAGTAGTGAAAAGTACGCCTGTGATTTCTTCTGCATACGATAAGTGCACGAAATGTGCTAAAATAACAAACATATCTGTAAGGCAATACACTTTATGGAAAGGCATAAATCTTTTTTTGGCGGTAATTTTTTTTTAAAACCCTTGTAACCAAGATATTTACTTACCAATTAGAATTAGCACTGGCTCTACTCTGGGGACGTGAATTGAGATTAGTTGAATACCTAAATTTATTTTTAATAATTTTAATTTATTAAGTATTGAACGAGGTTGTCGAGTACTTTATGAGTTTATCAGTTTATCATTGCACACTTTTAAAAACTTGTGATATAAAATATTGTCTTGTCCCTGTCGGGGAAACAGGCGTGATTTTACAGGCGTGTTTTAAAAATTATTCAGTATCACCACTAAAACTTCAGACTTATTTTTTTTGTTCATCCAATTTATCAACAAACTAAAATTATTTTTAAATTCATACATGTATTGTTCTCCACAGTTCACAGTACATATCGCGGGTATTTATCAAAACAGAAATGACGCTCAAATCCAAAGCTGTCATCACGGGCAACCGGCTCGTCCGATCCAGGTCGTCCGACAACCTTCCCACCAGCCAATCACAAGTCAACATACAGATGATGTCACACACACTCACCATACGAGAGGTTAGTTCTGATCTGATTGACCTAATCCATCTTTGTGATCCAATCACACACAACAAATTGATCCGGAAAAATTAAAATTAAATTCTGTGAATATTATTATAATTATACTGTTAATTTCTATACAAATAACTAATTTATCAATCATAATGTAATATATAAATAAAATACACATTTAATATTGCATTTAATATTGTAGGTATGTTCTTTTTTCTTATTTTTGCGACCATTGTCAATAAAACGTTGACAGCAAAAAGTTTGGCGTAGTAGTCATAATTATAATCGCCACGTAATAGTAAATGTAATAATAATACATTGTATGTTTGTTTTGAGTAAAAGCTTCAGGGTATTATTAGATTATGCTAACAGTCACAAGAATTATATTCTAACTACACACTGCACAACAACAAATATATGAAAATAATATATTTGTATATCGGTTTATTTTACTTGTTTCGCAGAGAATGTCTGAGGAAACGTGCAAACAAATGGTATCGTACTCGACGACATTAGGCGTGGCTTTTGGCTTTTATTCATTATTAAATAAATTCATTCGATTGCAACCCTAACATGACTAACTTTGAGTAATCGAATTTCTTTACAGATTCGATACCTTACCAGTCTAATAATTTTTTAAATGTAAAATATTTCTTTCGTCTGTCGAAACCACAGTTTTGTTATGTTCGGTCTGTGTGCGAGTCTGTGAATGAGACTTGTGTTGTTGTGTTTATCGATGTAATCATACGACTCGTCTAATTTCTCATTAGTTAGAATTTCTACAGTACGAATGAAGAATATAGAACATTCATATCATTCGCTTTGATTGTTTGATTTATTCATCTTTCTATCATTGTTTTAAGTATGTCTCTCTATCTGTGTAAAATATTTTTCCTACTATACAGCATTGAACATGCGATGTCGACGCGTTTGAAAATTGGCATGTGAGTGACATCGCTCCAACTCTAGGACGTCAAATAATATGTAAATTATTGGCATCGTAGGTGAACATAGCTTAAATTAACAATAATACAGATATACGAATCGATAATAGAGATGTTTCGGTCGCATGTAATCGATTGTTTTGTGTGAGTGCTAACTGTGTGTCGATTTTCCTGTTAGGGCTCACATTCGCCGGGCCCGCGCGCCCTATCGATGGGCGTGTTCCCTATCCAAGCGCTCAGGTCGCAGATATCCGACCAGACCGAAGTAAGATACAAGTATTCATCACAGCGTATAAGTGTCGCCACATTGAAAGCTTGCGACATTATATCGATGTTTAGATGCACCGCTTGTCACTAGGTGTTTTATTTATTTCGTTCTATGAAACTATAATTTATTATGCTTTAGGACATTTTACAATAATAAATCCAGCTTGTTTTTAATTTTTTTATTTTTATTTTGCGTTTTATGGTAAGTATGATGTACCTAAGCTAGTGTGCATGACGGCTAAATAGTGCGTCTGTATGTTACCGTATGTTAATTATAATACAGTGCCAAAACTATAACTAAATAATATAGTTGAATCGGTTACAAATGCGCGTTGTATTAAGATAATATTTACTTTTGTAAGAAATCCGAGCATCGATCATCAGCAACCTACACATACGGATCATTTCGATCAACACGGATCGCTCTGATCATAAATAACAAAAGATCATTCTGATCACACGTCCATGATCATTCGCAGAGCCCCAGATCCTCTCACCTGGCCATCTGGTTCCCATTTCCTAACGCAGTGTTCAAGGACCAACACCATCACGCGTCAGATCTGAGACAGAAGGTTGGACAGAATATACTGTTGACTATTATCATCACAATTAACAGGGGTCCATAGTTGTCGTGGTGGCACTAGTATACCAAACAGTAGACGTATTGCGTAATTGAAGCACATCTATCTGTTGGTAGATCGTGTAGTATTTTTTATGGGTTCCGTAGTTTCTATAGTGTTAATATTTAATAATACAAATTATTTGTAAATATAAACAGGAATTATTAAAAGCCATGAGTTGTAGTAAGGTCAGTAAACAGGTTATGCACCTGCGAATAGACTAACGAAGCGCGAAGAGTAGGCTTGTCCCTATTACGTGGGACCAAACAGTGCCTAGCGAAATGTGAGAATTCACCACTGTCTACGTCTTCGAAGATAAGCGCGTAATTATACAATAGTAATCCAGATCATGATGTATTTACAACATATTACCTGCCGAAATTAACTGTGAAACGACTTCATTACATCTTATGGTGTTTAGCAGAGAAACTCACAGAACCCATGCATGCATTATGTAAACATCACTGTAATCTATTTGCACCAAAAAACGTGCCGTACTTAGTGCACGAAATGTACCAAATATTTCAGTAACGATAACACTATTTAAACAAATTTAGTTCATACTTATTTTTCACTTTAGTAATTTGAATTTATCACGTAGTTTAACGAAATTTGAAGTGATTCTCTATGAGCTAGTATATCGGTGCACACTTTTTAAAACCTATATTCGAATATAAAATATTGTTCCTCGTTATAAATACTTTCGTAACATCGATCTTGGCTGACGCATCTGCTTATCAGGAGAAATGTATATTTATTCTAAAAATCCTAAAAAAATATTCATTGTCAAAACAAAGTTTTGTGAAATTTGGAAAATTAATGTAATTATATAAAACAATGGTAAGTAAAAATTTTGTAAGAAAAAACTTTTTAGCATTAATTAATAGCATTAATTTTTCGCTATTGATGCTATTAATTAATGCTATAAAAGTTTTTTCTTAAAAAATTTTTACTTACCATTGTTTTGTCATGGATTTTCGCCAAGTAACGCCTGTTTCTATCCAATATTTAATTATATAAAATTCAAATGATAAGCAGATAGATATCTAATATCGCCCTATTTTTCAATTATTTCAGGAAATAGGGATCAGACTGGACCAGATTTACGCTTATATTACGTATAGTTTTAGATTTTATAAATATGAATGGAAGTCAATTTATTAGTTATAACAAAATTATAATATTTTTTTATGGCACTTTTCTTTACTACGAGTGTTCTAGAAAGAAAGTTGGTAAAATGTTTAACCGGTAAGTAGCTGGCTGAAGGTCAATGTTACGTCGGATCTTAGACTATCTATGCATGTTAGAATATTCATAACAATTAAATTACATAAATATAAATATAAATTAATATTGTATAAATAAAAAGAGAGGTCATAGGTTATAAATATTTTAAAATGGAAGACACAAAAGTGCAATAATCCGACATTATGGGAAAGTCGGAAAATATAAGACATACCAGAATTTTACCGGGAATATGCAGAATCTGATCGGCAGTTATACAGACTGCTTCACACTCTAGCAGAGAGCCTATCTTACCATGCATTGTACTGGGAACGATAGCACACTGGCCGTAGTTGAAAAGGAATAATGAACCTTTGAGGTTTACAAGCGATTTGGTAACAGTTAAGATTTTCCTGAGAAATTACGATGTACTACGAAAAACAACTTGGCAAAGTGAAGAGACCATATGAATCGTGTAGTCGTTTTTAGATAGAAAAAGCCTGGATATTGCCAAACTTTGTTAAGCCTGATTTTAACCAAAATCTTAATTACTTTAATTTGCAAATGTCCTTTTTAAATATTCATAAAAAGTAAAGAACTATTGCATCGGAATATTTTTTACGGTCGTGTACTTGTTAATCTCCGATAATATATCATTAGCCGTGTTGGTCAGTAGATTCCGAAACGAATACACTTAAATGAATTCATTGATCAGATTTTCTGACTGATAAATCTGATAATAAACGTCGGAGCTTTACATTATACTTCAATATTCTTAGTTGTTCCACCCCCTGCATGATATAATTTAATATGTAAGTTGTATGTTCCATGTTTTAATTATAAGTGCGTACTTGTACAAATTGTATAAAGTTTGTCCGTTATAAAGGTATTCTCTCGTGTATCTTGCTTTATGTCTCAGTTATTTGATGTTCAATGTCGCATGTCGTATCATTGTTATATAACATTTGTCTTTTGTGTTCATACAATACTTTTTCTCCTCTTGTATCTAAACTATACTAAACCATAGAGAATTTCGTCTATGCTCATTAAATGTATCTATTCCTAAAGCGTCAGCATCAGCTTTGCTTGATGTCATAGAGACTCTTGGAGTTTGTTCTAGATTTTTACCAATTTAAATAATATAAATATAAGGTTAAAGATACCACTACAAAACGCTACAAAATTATATGATAAATATATGACAATCCCTGGACCAAGATGTTTTAGAATAGTTTTATAAATTAAATTTAAATGTTACTAAGCTCTACATACTGAGCAAAGTATCTTAAGAACCAACCAAATGTATTACAAGTATTTTACTACCCCTTAAATACCCAGTTTATGGTAATATTGCACCATTGCTAATAGAGTAGTTAGGTATATGTGTAAATCAATATATTCGCGCACAATACGCACTTCCTATATTGTACACGTGTTCTAATAACACCACTAACCGTAGTGTTTATATGTTACCAACGGTAAAAAAGTTTAAAGAATAAAAAAAGAAATATATACATAACAACGTTTTATGTATTTAAAGAGTAACTACAAAAATACTTTATTTTTTATTTGTCAGATTCATTTGATAAGTTTTTTTTTTCTAAAGCAGCCGACACACTGACATCGTCTACAGGCTCAGAACGTTCAGACGGCCGTTTTTGTTAGATTTTCAACCATATCGACTAACGTTTATCTACCGTCTGAACGATCTGAGACTGCAGGTGGACTATAATTTGTGTGTTGGTGCCTTAAAGGCATCAATTACGTTGTTTCTTGTGCACTAAAAACAAATATATATTTTTTAAATATTACTTCCGTAGTATCTGTGACGTTATTTGTAATGTTTAGCAGAGCCATCACTAGTTGTCAATACCTTGTAGTATTTGTTTAGTTAATGTTGCAACCATCCGAGTTAGCTTAGAAACAGAATGCCAGTTCATACTGATTTCTTGTCTAATTCTAGTTTCAATATTTCAGTTATTCACGTTATGGTCGTGGCTACCTGTCCGGATCACAATGTACCAACCGGTGTTACTATATACGACGGAGGAGCACGGTTGTTCGCTGACGACATTCTACGTGCGCGTCGAACATCATGAGCCGACGTTACTTATGATCAAGACGTGTAATAATGAGGTGAGCTCTTTGACTAGTCTAGTACTAGCCGATATTACATTCCCAAGATATGGTATAGGTTAACGGCGTTTCGAGACAGCGTTTGTTAACAGAAGGTAATAAGTCAATGCATTATAATATTGGTAATCGACTTTTGAAGTTTGACATTCATTAGGATACGTCATCATCACCCTATCACTGTCTACTGAACATCCGCCTCTCCAATTAGTTTGTAGTGTGACCGGTCTATTGTCACCTGCATCCAATAAGACCTAGCGCATCCACCTAGGAAATTTAGAAATGTCTCATTTTAAATGTCAAACAAAAAAATGTGCTGACTATACCTAATTCCAAATAGATTGATATTAAAGGTCATTGACACCTAAAATAACAGATACTAAAATGAGCACTTGCTCAATGACAGTTTGTTTTTGACACGTTTGTTAATCGGCGTCAATGACCTTTTATATCAATCTATTTGGGATTAGGTAAACAGTATACTTTCAATGTTATGTGGTCGGTAGTGCATCGGCTTTCGACTCCGGAGTCTCGGGTTCGAATCCCAGGTCGAATCAGACATTTGTGTGATCCTCAAATGTTTGTTTCGGAGTTTGGGTGTTTATGTATATTATGTATGTATTTAGTAATATGTAAGTATGTTTATCAGTTGTCTAGATCCCATAGCACAAGCTTATAGCTTAGTTTGGGCTAGATGACGTTGTGTGAGAATGTCCAAAAATATTTATTTATTAGTTTTGTTTTACTGCACGATTTATTAATATTTAATTTACAAATAATAAATTCGAACAGATTTTTTTTTTAATGTTTAAGTTCTGCATAATTAAGTGAATTCGTGATTCTTTTCAGGTTTTCGGCGCGTACTGTTCCACGCGATGGTTCGAGCGGAACCAGAAAGACGAGCGCGGGAACCGACAGGCTTACTTTGGCACTGGAGAGACATTCCTCTTTAGGTAACACTATACGACTAATTCTCAAATAATAACTTACGGGCGTCGTCAGAGCGCCATCTACCGGTAGTTGAGGGAACTAACTACTATGGTGGACGCCGTAAGTCGCGATATTAACACAATATGATCACAACATTAGATGTGTTGGGCTAGTGGTGTCTTGGTGAGTTGGTAGAATGTTCCTCCTGGTAAGGGATCAGTAGCCGGTTTGAGTCCAACCCAGGAATATAGTTTTTTGTGATACTTATTGTAAAAAAAAAATTTCTCTACTATATTTTACTACTAAACAATAAGCGATTATGAAATTTTATTTGTAGGTACTTTTTTCAATGTTTTTAATCTTTTTTTTTAATATAATTTTTTAAAAGGGTCGAATAAAATTTGACAATGTTGCCAGGAAGTAAAATAATGTTTTTTTTTTACAATAACAATATGTTTACAAAGAAACAATAGCACAGTCAGACGAAACAAAATCATTATACTCGTCTCGCATCATTCCTGGCGCAAAAGTGCCCATTGCACCAGGAACGACCCTGAGCGAGAGTCACCGGTCCTCTCCCTAATTCTCCGCTCGAAACTCTTGGCTTCGGAGCCCCAACGGGCCAAGGTCTATCGCTACGGGCATAATAAATAACGCGGCTCCATTGCGGCGTACTTCTCCCGAATAATGATCGCAAATATAACACAATGCCTTCGGCTGTGATCTTTAATAGTTCAGTTCGGTTAGACTTTAGAGCATTTCACCTGTAAGGGGTTGTTCGATTCCGCTTTATGTCGTTCGTTTTTGCAGTTTAAATAACCTTCAGTCGCATGTTATTTTGACAAATTATGATTTTTACAGTAATAGTTCAGATATTTGTCATTAATTTAAGTAATCATTTTTTTTATATGAAAATCGTCATTAAAATCTTCAAACTATATTTTACAATGGTTACTCTTCGGGTAATAGCTATGTACTAAAGATCTTGTTTATACCTCTCGGATGTCCGCGCATAGACAGTAGACTTGCGATCTCTCATTGGCCGAATCCACTCAGTCGCAAAAATCTCATTGGTAGTTTCATGAATCGGCCAATGAGAGATCGCAAGTCTACTGTCTATGCGCGGACATCCGAGTAGTATGAACAGAGCTTAACTAACATACATGAATGAACTTTCTGAACTACTAATAATATCATAGATAATAATAAACTATAAATTTGATCGCTGATGCTGTAAACTTAACTACCAAACTATAATGTATGTATGTATTTCATAAATATGTATATACCAAGAATCTGCTATTATGTCTGTCTGTCAACGAAAAAAAAGTATTGTTGTCTATGTACAGAGTGCAATGTAATATGTATGTAGATCTACATACAATTACATAGGTCGGTCTGCATACATTATTCCTTTACGAACTGTTCATGTGAATTGCTATCACAGTTATGAAGAGATTTGCCATTATAAACCTTTCTGACGCATGAAAAAAAAACGATAACTTTATTGCATGAAAATATAGTTTAATGAATTAACTGAAACATGATACGTTTACCATATAACTGTCCAACATTCAAAAACCACCTCTTTTTAAGTTACTGGATTTCTTTAGTTATTTGGAAATATATATATAGTAATGGTAAGTAAAATATTTAAAAAAAAAAAAAACACTTTAAACTTATTTAAAATTTCTTAATAGCACTATTTTTCGCAGGATTAAAAAGACAACAAAACGTCGACAATTGTTTCGCCTCTAAACGAAGCATTATCAAGACTGTCTCAGAGAGAATAGCAAAATTTGTGGTTAGAACATATTTGCTTATAAGTGAACGTGTGCAAATTTCATTATCGCGATGTAGGATTTTTTCACAATAATTATTGTATTAAGAAATTTAAAATAAGTTAAAGTGTTTTTTTTTTTATATTTTACTTACCATTGCTTTGTCATGGATTTTCGCCAAGTAACGCCTGGTTCCATCCGATATATATATAAGTATTTTTATCACTCATTTAAACCCCATAGCATAAGCTCATATTGTATTAGCTTAATTTGGGTTAGATAACGTCGTGTTAGAATGTCCAAAAATATTTATTATTGACTCAATATTTAACCATTTACCTAATGGTTTTGAGACTTTCACGTTCTAAATACACTTTAATAGTGAAGTTAAGTCCCGAAAGCTTATCTATTAACATGTACTTACCTAATGTTGTATCGAGTTTCCGATATTTCGGTACTGTTGCAAGCACCATGATCACGGACGATCAAGAACTTCCAAGACAACATTACATGACTAATATCCCGATAACTGTCATAATAGATAATGTGAATGATAGTATAAATATCAATCCATGTTAACCTCATTTCAATAATTTTCAAGTACGCTCATTAAATGATCACCACATTGTGATATCACCATTCACCATGTATAGTCACTAGTCACAGCATGTTACATCACAGTCATCACACCCACAGCCTTTACCCGGAGCGAGCCAAGTACCCGTGGGTGGGACTCACTTCCGGGAACGACGGGAAGGGCGAAGAGCGAGTCGCACACGGCTCTGAACTATTCATGGCCGCGGATTCCAAGATGATAACCATCGGAGGCGGGTCAGTTATATCTTACAATACTATTATATCTTATATAACATTTCAGTTTACATCCACATCGGGCCAAATACCCGTGGGTTGGGTGTTTAGAAGATGGGAAGGAAGGTGAAATTGATGCGAGAACTCCTCACGCGAATTCACTGTTCATGGCGGCAGATAGTACTATGGTTACCATTGGTGGAGGGTATGTAGGGTTGAACGTTTGGTGTGATATTACCGGCTTGTTTACTATCCCACACATAGATTCCCACTGAAGTTATTCGAATGGTTCCCACTAACCAAATCTTTTAACGATGTCCTCATTGATCTAACTACATAAGCATGCAAACTAATGTGTGTAATGTTTGTATGTTGTAACCCTGAAGTTACTTGCCAACCTTGAATTTAGCAAGCAAGAAATCTGAAATATTGTATGGATGTAATTCTGCTTACAATAATTAAAGTTCCATTTGATTTTACCTATCAATATTATATTATACTAAACTTAATGAAAACCTCTAAACCTTTCTCATGAACTAACTCCATTTTCTTTTAAAACTTGTTGATTGACTGTACGTTGATGTGAATGTGGACTGCATTTCTCGTTATACTTAAGCGGCCCATAGACTAGCAGTCCGCCACTTAATTGAAAAGGTTGACGTTGGCTACAAATTAAATGTCTGTGCTGGCGATCTGTCAGTGTGTGGGTCGCTTTAGTTTATTATGTTTTTTTTTAATTGACAATTTAATTTATTGACCATCAGTGAAGGACAAGCCATCTGGATGGACGAGAACATAAGGTTCGGCAAGACCGACCGCTGCTCCACATTCAACAACCCTCCACTCTGCCCGAGCGGCGACTTCGAAATACGCGTTCTAGAAGTGTACGGCTTTTCGGGGGCTTAGAGAGGGTAAAAGGACTATAATCTCAACGTTTCATACTTCATAGTGTCCCTTCCCTAGCGCTTCAAAACGCAACACGTCATCCGCCATTTTCCTAGTGCTTAAAATACATTAAATGCACCTTCCCTTTTCCCCAATTACCGTCCCACAGGCTTAACAATAGTTAGATGTGACCTTGTGCAAAAATACATATGTATTTCAAAGTCGTGTAATGTCTTGTTATAAAAAAGAAATAACCAACATCAGTTATGTACCGAAAAAGAGGTTTTATCCGTCTAAAACCATCTAACCACAAACTTAGCAAATCTTGTGCTACAAGAACATTGACAGATAAATATTGAAATACTTACTTCTTCGGTTTTTTTTTGGGACAAAACTGACTTAATTTCTTAGCGACCGGTTGCAAAACTAGATAGCCAAAACGTCATCCCATCCATCCTTCATTATCACTTCGTTATAATCCCATCCTCTATTTATTTCGGCAAAACTCCCCCGAGATGTATGAACCCCCTTGCCGTTTAACAGACTGTGTAGACCTATTCCTAATTAATAATATACTACGATAATCTCTGTGTGGACCCCGTAACTATCATATACGACTCGAGCTGTCCGTTCAAGACAACGAAACGGGGAAAGTAGGTTGTTTAAAAGTCGTTTAAAAAAATATTTACTCGTGTTTAGATTGTGTAAGTACAAAATAATGTTGAATGTTGTCGTACCTACTCTCGATGGATTGAATATGAATACGCTTATTATCGAAGCAATACGTTTTCGGTTGAGCCGTGAGGTGGTCGTTCAAAGTTCAGTTGTGTCGATAGCGAACATTCCAGTGATTTAACTTGGACACTGAAGCGGTTATTTTGTTTGTACGACACGATATATAGGTCCAAGCAACAGTATTTCTCTGTAATACATTCATAGTCATGTAATATTATAGAACTCAGTTGTATCATTGCTCACAAAATGTGTACCAAAGAATTTATCGTAGATTGTTTACTAATAGCTCGATACTACAAATTTATTATAGATTTATTATTATGCATCTTAATACTATAACCTTTACAACGATGTCACGAAAGAATATTGTATCAACGATAAAAAAATGGCAAGAAATTACTCCGTAAATTGTCACACGCAATTATCTAGGAGAGAGAATAAAATACAGATTACTGCCCTGCCCCGGTCGCAGTCAAAATAGTATTACTTTTCCGTTATGATGTTCGAACTTTGTGCCAAAATTGGACAAGTGAATTGGCCATCCGGACTCCGGACAAAATGCGGACTTATTTTCTACATAATAATTATGTAAAAGTACCAATATATTTTATTGACGAAATGTAAATGAATTAGTATTTATCGATAGGTTGTGTTGGAATTAAAAAAGTTATGTTATTTAGGCTGTTAACGGACGCACGATGTGTTGGGTAGGTTGCGTTTTGGTAAGGTTTAAATTGAATATAATGGGTTGGTTGCCTTCTAATTATTTTGTTAAATAAAACCTCCTAAAATAGCGTCGAATAACACTTATTTAACTGTTATTTCATACATTTATCGATTTCAAAAGGATGGTAATTTGTTATCAACTACTTTGTTGGATAAAATTTATTCATATTTTGAAATGGATTACCTAAAAGTAAGAATTTGGCCTTTAGGAAACGCACAGATGAAAAATGATTTGAAATAAAATTTAGAAAGCACATTGGCTGCGTCCGTTCGTATCGGCAAATGAAGATACCATCTAGTAATAGTAAATGCAGCGTTGGTACAGTCTGTGACGTCACAATGTATACATAATATACATACATATCCCTGTTGGTACAACAAGTACGCTCGTATCACCCGCGGCTTTCAGCTACGGTTTATTTGTAAATATTATAAATATATTTTATGCAGTCGCTTAACTATCTGACCATTTTTGACAACTACCCGCGTTTACAATTCAATACGACGCAAACACAACGGAGGCTTAAAACTAAAACTTATGTAAAAATGTTCACATGTACCTGAGTAATGTGTTTATATTTATATATTATGTTTGAAAAGTTTTGAATGTCGTTAACTAATGTAACCCGCGCACTAAATATATGTTTCGTTCGGTTTATATATTTTGACATTCTAACTTATGAAATATTTATTTATAAGGTTTTTTTTTGTTTTTTTTTTCGAAGGAAGTTAGATTAAGGTAATTGTTACGAACAATCGTATAATGTTTTATATAAATACGAGTTGATTTTTATTATGTTACTGCCTCACACTTCTATGAGATTCATAACTCTGTGGTCGCTATTGAATTGTACACGCGGTTGTTTATGGTCGCTATTTATACGACTTCAAGTAGGGAACTAGGGGTTTGTCATGGTACTACAAACTATAATTATGTTATTCAGAAGCCTAAGACTCGTTTTAAATTCAAATTATTTATGTAACTTATTGAGTAGGTAAACATGTAACGTTTTATATGTATGTTAATGGTGTCTTTGCGGGTGGCAGATGTATTTGATGAAGTTTCTTGTTTAATCTATTGGATGATGAACATTGCAATTATAAACTCATTTGAATATGATTCATGAGTAGTCCAATAGGAGTTTGATATTGTTCGTTGTCTAGTAAATTAGACAAGGGAGGTGCGAATGAAATATATTTGAGGTTATGTTGTGAGTCTGCTCCCGCTGTTAGTCTTGTCGCGATATGTTGCTGTTTTAGCCAATTTGTCGTTGATCAGTGTAAAGTCTAGTCTTTATCCTGTTTTTATTATCTCTAACGATATATTATTATGTAAACTATATACAAATTGATATTTAATAATTAAATTTTCATGCGATTTTGCCTTGATAATGGGCACGTAGGCTCGTGGTTAGTTAGTTGTAAGTACATTTAATATAATGTGTAATTAATCTCCTTTTTCCTTTTCAGTATTGTGTCGTAAGTTTTTTTTTTATGTGAGGAGCATATCATATTAAGTGATTCGTATGTGTGATGATGCGTGATTCTAGTGATCTTTATTTTGTTACTGTCACATTCTAATAGTTTTGTTCCGCCACCCGTCGCGGTGTCGGTGTAAAACTTGTCTATGGTAATGTAAATGTTGCTTCATAATGTGTAAAAAATATATAATCCTATATAGATGTTGTTTTATTTATTAATTCTTCCTTAATTGATGGTTGAAATTCGATCAAAACGCCGTCTGAAAAGATTTAGGATCAAAAGCGCTATCTACTATTTCTACAGGACAAAACTAAGATACATGTTCGACTTACTTTGTACTTTTTGTAATAATTTACACATCCTGCCTGGTTTTTTAGTAATGTAGGTATCAAACATTGTCTGTTAAAAAAACTTTGTATTGTCCAAAGAACTATATTTAGTTTTATTTTACTAAAAACGTAATTATTTAGGAGTACATAATGAGCATAGACATCATATCTGTATAAGGTTAAGATGAGGTGCAAAAGCGCCACCTTCAGGGCCTGCACGAAAATAAAATCGTCCATACACGCCGTCTGGCGGTCAATGTATCCATTGTTGTAATTCGTATTCGCTTGGTGCCGCTGAATGAATAATGTAGTAACCTACGAGTTTGACTTAGTTCTGCTCGTCTTCCCTAGATGGCGGTGAATGATTGTTATGACGAAGAGGTACCTACTTAAGCGTGTAGATGCTTAAATGTAGGGTATAACCAACTAACCTAACCTAACCTAACCTAACCATACTAGGTTTAACCAAGATTCGACCAAACGTTTATTAATCAAAAGTAATTCGGGATTAGATTTTCTCGGTGATTTTCTTAATGAAAGGTGTATCGTTGATTCGACCAAACGTTCATCGGACCTTCGTTCTTTCGATCGGTGATGAAATGGTCTACAGTAGTTTCGAACACACGTAACTTAGTAAATCTTTTATTCGGTCAGACGCAAAATAACAAAACGTGTCTTAGATTTCCCGTGAATCGACCAACCATATTTCGGAATTCCGTGGTAAACTCTAAATGTAGAACTATATTTATTTATTTACAGTGTCATCACATGATTATAATACAACACTGCAAGCATGTTCCGGTAAACTTTGTACTGCCTCTAATGAACCTTTTAAAGGTGCCTTGCGTTTGCCTAAAGACCTATCTGTCAGCCATTTTGAGTTTTAGCGAGACAAACTTACGGCATTTCATTTTTAGGGTTCCGTAGTAAAAATTTCGGAACCCTTATATTTTCGTCATATCCGTCTGTCCGTCTGTCTTCGGCTTTTCTCCTAAACGGTGGGTGCTAGAAACATGAATCTTTGCATGGATATGTGTATTTACTACTTTGACAAAGTGCTAAAAAGAAAATTATGAAAAATATTTTTATTTGGGGTACCTCTCCTACACGTAACCAGAGTTCGTTCTTTTTCTTCCGTTTACCCCGGAATAGAATAGGAGAATAGGTCTTTTAAAAACATTGAGCGGTTGCTAGGACGATTTTTTGCTTTAAGTACCGTTTGCGAGACATTAGCTTTGATTTCGGAAAAACAGGACGTTTTTTATTCAAACTAAACGGCTGGCGTGAAGAACCTGAAAAAATTCATGATGGTGGTCCATGCACTGAACTTCGAAGGTAAACTATAGCGGATTAGATAGCTTTATTAGTTCTTAGATTTTTGGGGGCCAATTGTCGCTCGCGTCCGTACATAACATAAACATAACATAACATCACGCCTTTTTCCCCGAAGGGGTAGGCAGAGGTGTACAAACACACCCACATCTCGCCTGCTATGTTAGGTCCCATGTAATAGGGGGCGAGCCTATTGCCATTTACCGGGCACAAGGTCCAGACTCTGGGATAATTATCTGGATAAAATTCTAAAGAGAATTATACATTATCCACCAAACCCGGGAATCGAACCCGAGACCTCGAGTGTGGCAGTCCGTACATAGTACCATTGTGCCACCGAGGTAGTCAAGTCGCGTCCGTAGGGGGGGCCAATTGTCGCTCGCGTCCGTAGGCTTTACCCTCGAGTCCCTACACGTGGCCCCCGGGTGGTGCTAAAGAGCGACTCTCTTTCCGGTGGTAGGCTTCGGCCGTGGCTGGTCACCACCCTCTGGGTTGAAGTCAGAGTGCCAAGCGTTCGCGCGTTCCACCCTGTGAACCCTGAGCAGCCCTCTAAGAGTGGGTCTATGTAGTTGCACCCTCTGGTGTACCGTAGACGTGGCTTGCAGTATTGCCGCACGCGGTGCTTAGTTTGGAGGGCAGCGGGATCCGGAGAAACGGTTTTCCGCTGGCCGCCCGCCGATAGTTGGGAGCCCAATTGCGGACTAGCCATCCGCGAAAGGCTGCTCCGCCATGCCCGCATAATCCCAGAGTTGCTCCTGTTGGGCCGGTTGGCAACCGGATGAGAGGCCTCAACAGGCAATTCTGGGGGGGTCCAGGCGTCCCCGCGGTCTCCAAGCTAGGTTTCCTCACCGTGCGGCAGTGCTGTAACTTTCTTTGGGGTCCGGTTGGTGCCTCACATAACTGCCACTCTTTGCCTATTTCCTCCCTTGATCTTGAAAATATTATGCAGAAACAATATAAGAAAATGAGGTTTCAGCAGCGGATGCACGGCCTCTCACTGAAAGTGCACCTCACTAACATTCGAGGACTGCATTCCAATCTCGTCCCAGTCCACCACCACCTCTAGGCTGCAAAACCGCATCTGCTCTTGCTTACGGAGACGCAAATCTCAACCCCTGCTGATACTTCCTACCTAAACTACCCAGGCTACACACCCTGGAGCACAACTTCCGTTCAAAAGCAGGGGTATGTTTCTATGTGCGTGATGACATCTGCGCCAGGCGTCTCCGTAACTTAGAAGATCCCTCATCTTCTTCAATATGGGTGCTTGTAGACACCGGCATCGAAAAAATTGTTTATGTGGGTGTATACAGATCGCACAGCGGAGATCAGGAGACAACTAGGCTATTTGACCATCTGAGTGAGGCCGCCGATGTGGCTCAACAGAGGTATCCGACCGCTCAAATCGTTTTTCTGGGGGACTTTAATGCCCACCACGAGCAGTGGCTGTACCCTTACCAGAAAACAGACCATGCTGGTAGAGAGGCCTACAAGTTTGCTTTGTCTATGAACCTTTCCCAGGTTGACCAGGTAACTCAAATACCTGATACATTTTTGAAAAAAACTCACTTGTACACCATTCCACAAATATTTTATTTTCTGACCGGTTTCGCCTTATGGCATCATCAGAGGTGTTCACTCCTACTTAATCCACACACATAATTCACTTTTATAACACATTTTCTACTAATATTATTTATTTTTACTTTCAGAAACTACTTCGTTAATATTATGACATTAAACCGAGTACCCACTATACATTTTAAAATTATAAACGTGGGTGTAAGGAGCGCGATAAGGAGTTTTGGTCTCTAGCCAAATGTGTTGAGGCGAACTTTTGTCAATCCTCACTCCCTCCTTTGCAGAAACCTGATGGAACACTGGCACACACAGCTGTGGAAAAGGCTATCTGTTTGCTGAAAATTCACGGCTAGATGTTGGTATTAAAACACCACCTCAGCTACCTCCTAGTGATTGCAAAATGCCTGAAATCCGCATTCATCAAAAGGAGGTTCTCAAAATACTACGCACTCTGGATGTGAATAAAGCCAGTGGTCCCGACGGTATTCCTGCCATTGTTCTGAGGAACTGCGCAGCCGAGTTGTCTCCTGTCCTGACACGCCTGTTCCGTATGTCTTTCCGGGCTGGTAAAGTTCCGAAAGCTTGGAAGGTAGCTAACGTACAGCCAGTACCAAAAAAGGGTAGACGTGCAGACCCTGTCAACAACCGCCCAATTGCGATCACCTCCATTCTCTGCAAGGTGATGGAGCGTGTAATAAACAATCGTTTACTGGCATACTTCGAAGACAATGACCTCCTAACTGATCGGCAATACGGGTTTCGCCAACGCCGTTCTACTGGAGATCTTCTAGTGTACCTATGCCACGCACCTCTGGGGTGAGGCTCTTGAAAGATATGGTGAGGCACTTGCTGTGTCACTTGACATTTCAAAGGCTTTCGACAGGGTCTGGCACGAAGCCCTTATAGCCAAGCTTCCTGCTTACGGAGTTCCGGCTAGTCTTTGTGCTTGGATTTCAGATTTCCTAAGGGAACGATCTATTCGAGTGGTTGTTGACGGCTGCTCGTCTGATCTATTAGCAATTAACGCTGTGGTACCACAGGGATCTGTTCTCTCGGCAACGTTATTCCTGCTACATATAAACGACCTGCTCAGACCCGGTATGTTTGGGTATGCGGACGATAGCACGGTTGCAGAGAGATATTTCTCCAGCGCAAAGGCCAAAAAACCGGAAATCGACGATCTTAGAGTGGCAATGGTTGAACGCACCAATTTAACCCTTCAGACAGTGTCTGACTGGGGCGATGCAAACCTTGTCACATTCAACACCACGAAAACCCAGGCGTGTCTTTTCTCTGCCAAAAAGAGCCCGTTCACCAAGGCTCCCACTTTCCGGGATGTCCCTGTACCTGTGACTCAGCATCTCCAGCTCCTTGGTGTGGACTTATCATCCAACCTGAACTTTGGAACCTACATTGAATCCAGGGCTAAAACAGCTTCGAAAAAACTAGGCATCCTCTCTAAGGTGCGTAAATATTTTACCTCGAATCAACTGCTGAGTCTTTACTCAGCACAGGTTCACTCCTGCATGGAGTACTGCTCGCACCTTTGGGATGGATCCGCCCGCTACCAGCTTGAGGCCCTGGAAGCTATTGACAAACGCGCCAGAAAACTTATAAGCGATGAGGCGCTCACAAGTAACGGTCTTCAGAGCCTCGACCATCGCCGTCTGGTTGCGAGTCTGTGTGTCTTCTACAGGTTACATTTCGGAGAGTGTGCGCAGGAATTGCATGAATTAATTCCACCAGCACCATTCCATCATCGGACATCAAGGCGTGGTCTGAGTTTCCATCCGTATGTGGTCGATATACCACCTCTTCGTACCTCTCGATTCGCTTCTTCTTTCATCATGCGAACCGCAAAGGAATGGAATTCCCTTCCAGCGTCATTGTTCCCCGATACATATAATCTTGGGATTTACAAGGCAAGAGTAAATAGGCATTATTTGAGTTTGCGTGCTTCATCTTAGACCGCGTCGTTACTTAACATCAGGTAAGATTGCGGTCAAACGCACTCAAATTTATTCATAAAAAAAAAAGTTCTGGAGTTATGGGTGACAACGGAACCCTACTCTATGCATGGCCCGATACGCACTTGTCCCGTTATTTAAATTTACTAGGTCGCCGCAGTCGCGAAACGTACCGTTACGCTGCAGCATATATTATTATTTGAGCGAAGCGAGTTTTGATTCAAAGCGCTATAACTCTGTCAAAGTATTTTTTTAAATATTAAGAAAGAAATTATAAATAGATTACAAAAACTAATGTCATCGGCGGGACTCGAACCCACGGCCTTTCCCTTACAGGGGGAGTGCTCTGCCAACTGAGCTACGATGACCACTACCGACGACATCGAAGTTTTGCTTCATATCATATTCATAATTTCTACATCGCGCTATTAAGGTTAGCGTTGGATCGTCGTTCGATGTCGTCGGTAGTGGTCATCGTAGCTCAGTTGGCAGAGCACTCCCCCTGTAAGGGAAAGGCCGTGGGTTCGAGTCTCGCCGATGACATTAGTTTTTGTAATCTATTTATAATTTCTTTCTTAATATTTTAAGAATAGTTTAAGCAAACTCATTGCTTTGAAATACAAAAATATAAAGTATTTTTTGTCATTACGCTATGGGAATTTTTACCATCAATTAAACAATTTAACATAAATCGTAATTTGAGTCACCCGTTGAGAGCTCCGCTCGCCTTCGGCTCGCTTCGCTCAATAAGAAAATATATTTTTTTCTATTAGATAGAAGATTATGACTTACATAATTGATAAAATGTTAAATTAAGGGTGCTGGCCATTCACCAGCAACTTCGTTAGAAAACAGGCCTTTTAAGTTCGACACAGCCTCTCATCCATGATCGGTAGGTCCACCACTAGCAGACAAGCTTAGCTTTTGATCCGAAGATCTTGGTATCCCTTATTATTATTTTTTAAGTTATGTAAATGAGAGGTGAAAGAACAATAAAAAAATACCTTTTGTTTTCACACTCTTTATTTAGTCAACCGTATCTTCTAACATTTCTCGGTAACTGCTCGTCCTTTTGTCAACAATATCTTTTAAATCTTGATCTGTTATTGAACTTAAAATACAGTTGTAGTCTTCACTGATTACATCTAGCACTTTTATTAAGTTCTCTTTTGAACATTTAGATAAATAATTACAGATAAATCGACACAAAATTGGTTTAATCTTCTCTGAAAAGTCTTCTAACTCTTCAATATCATTGTCTTCAAATGAAGACCCATTTTCATCAGACTTGGCTATTGCAGTAATCGTTTTCCAAATATTATAAGTTGGTACTAAATATTTCGAAGGCTCACATGACTCACTAACAGGCAATCTGTTCACAATTGCTGTTACTGAATCCACTACATCCAATAAATCTGTATCCATCTCCTTTAAGTTTAATTTATTTTCATAATACAACAGTATAATATTAACCATGTTAAGAGCATCCTCAGTACTATTACTATATATCTCGGCAGATTTGTCAAAACCTAATAAATTCAAACTTATTTGAAGACTTATAACAAATACTCTTTCTAATTCTTCATTTCGTGATGAATCTTTATGATTGTTTGATATTTCACTTAATGCTGTTACTAATGAATCTAATGCATTTGGTGTCACAAAGTGAGTGAAAAATTTAGTTTGAAATTTATCAATATTACAATTTGAACATACAGTATTGAAATTTTCTAAAGCAAAAACTAGAAGATCTTTATGAGCAGAATTTTTCAGTATAAAGTAAAGTGCATTTGAATATTCTACATTTTGAAACAATTCCATCCACTTACTAAGTTCATCATCACTTGCAACAAACAGACAAGAACTGATAAGTCTCATTAACTGCACTAAAATTAAACTGTCCTCATTAGTAATATACTTGACCAATTTATCAAGAAAACCAGGTAAATTCATCAGATCATTCACTATCTCTTTCAGGCAACACATATTTGCAGTAATACCAATGATTATTTCAATAATTCTAGGACTTTCAAAGACTGGTAGAGCGAAATTGAAGAGCTTTAGGGCATCATGTTTTTTCAAGAATAACACAACATCTCTCTCTGAAGTCATATCCCACAGAACACAGAGATCATCCTCGAAAGGTTTTTCTTTGATTTCATCTTTAAGTGTGTCCAAATTAGCCAATTTTAGTAAAATTTTGAGAACGAAACGTTCACTGTACGCCGTGTCTCCTATAACATCTCCAACTACTGGGCCAGGATCTTCAGTTACGTCTGGTAGAACTTTTTCAGACTTCATTTTGGTAACAGGAAGTGTAGGTACTATGCTTGAATGTGGTATATCACTCAAAATCTCCACACTATCACAGCTTTTTTCAGTTTAGTTGGTATCGAAGGATCTTTTTGTTAGATTTCTCTTTCTTGTTGACCACGAGTGAGGACAATAACACTTGTGTAAAAACCGGCGAAATCTGCTAAGTTTGGAATAGAAAATAAATTAATACAAGTCTTTTTACAATTCAACGTATCATCTCGGTCACAACAAATCAACTCGACTTACTCGACTCAAATTCTTTAATAAATTATATCCAAAACTTTTCTTTTGAATGTAGGTAATGTAAAACTTATCACACTCAAAGATCCTCTTTTGATTGATTGAAAAAATTGAATTCGATTGATAAGTTGGGCGTTTCATTTGCTCCGGTTCGACGAGCCCGCTTAAAGCGCGTAGCGCATGAAGTTGAAGAAGCGTGTGACGTCCTCTTCGGATGACGTCATTTTCCAGGGTATTCACGCTTTCATCGAACCGTGGATCTTCAAAAGTTCCATTTTGCATTTATCTGTCAGACACTGCTGTTATTTTGTTTCGCGGTCGATTGAAATTCAAAATATCAATAAAGATAATTATAAAGCAAGCTATATTAACTTAATATTAAGGCAAATATCTGTGTTGTTTACCAAGCTTTTGTGTAAATCATGGCGTCTTCATATCTGATTCAATAAGCCAGATAGTGTTTATTTGTTTAATGTAACATTCACTGCTTCGGTGGCGTAGTCGGTATGTTTAAATACTTATAATGTCCAACCAACCTAATAATACCAATACCTTGAACCCAAACGGGTTCCATTCTACCAAATACGAATAAACTTCTTGAGTAAGCTGGAGGAGATTTACTCGACCTAAACTCTTCAAACGCGCGCTCCTCACAAATCCGGATGAAAACTGAACCAGGATTCATCGGTAAATGAGACTACTGCTCGCTGACGATGTTCCCAGTTGAAATTTTCCCGTAACAAAGTCATCGTCCGCGATTGCCTCGTCGCAGAGCACGAGTACAAAATGGCCAACGACCGTGATGATGGGCTTTGTGCAAACTCCTCCTCACTCATGGCCGTAACATTTACTTGCCTTTTGAGCTACAACTTGTAAAAATTGATCTTTTCTATGAGTAATCTTGCGCTTTCGGCCAAGACGCCTTTCAGCCACTTTACCAGTAATACGAAAACGTGACCACAACTTGGATATCACATTTTTTTGGACACAAGTTCTTCAACAATGACTTGCTTTTTTACCGGACGGGAACGGTTCAATAATTTCCGCAAAAAACATTCTTTGTTTGTTTTAACTTTTTAATTTGAATTTAGAACATGGACATAAGTTATATTAACAACCTATCAATATCTTCTAATTCTAGGCTATAATTTTTAAGTTACATAACTCACCCATAAATATCCCTAGACTTTGTAGACGTATAATATATCTAAGGCACTTGTCTATCTTAAAAGACTTTTGTAATTTATAGAGAACGGCCACTGAGATTATTTCAATGTTACGTTAAACAAATAAAAACTATCTGGCTTATTCCATCAGGTATGAACACGCCATAACTTACATAAAAGCTTGGTAAACAAGACATTGTATATAGTTAATATAGCTTGTTTTATAATTGTCTATATGGCTACTTTGAATTTCAATCGACCGTGAAACAAAATCTCAGCAGCGTCTGACAGATAAATGCTAAATTGAACTTTCGATGATCCACGCCAATCTACGATTCGATGAAAGCGTGGATAACTTGGAAAATGACGTCTTCCGAAGATCAAAGAAGACGTCATACGCTTGTCACGCAAAGTCATGCGCTACGCGCTTAGCGGGCTCGTCGAATGCGGGGGAAGTGCGTTGTAGTGAGTGAAGTGAATAGTAGTGATTAGGTAGGTACCTATGTAGGTATTTGTTTATATTCTCTTGGATTGTCAGTGTCATACTTATTTTTTGGCAATTTGCAATTTTTTTATATTTCTGTCAGGACTACAGAACTTTTTATCGCATACAATACAATATGGTCAGAATAGCAGGGCGAGCATGGCAGTAGGAAGAGTTTGTCGATAACCAATTATATGGCAGGAAATTTCAAAGAACGCATTGAATAGGTTACGTCACCGACATTTTCTCTACCATGGCCCGCATCGCCCTGCAGGTCGAACAGTAGACCTCGCGAACATTAAAAACATTTATTGAGATTTGCCACCGCATCCCATATCAACCTATTGTTTTTATAGTAAAGGAATACTTGTGTCAAGTTCCGTGGAAATCGGATTGTAAATGGGACCGCTAGCCCGGAAAAACAGTAAAACGTTATTTGACCTTATTTACCTATCCCATTATTTTCCAAAAATTGTATTTAATCAAGGAACACTTGTGCCAAGTTTCGGCAATGCAATGATCGGATAAAAACAGTGGCTGCTAGCACGGAACACACATACAGACAGACAAGCTTCGCTCGCTTGGTCAATTATGATTTTTTTTGCTTTTAAAAGAATTCTAGTTCTTGAGCAGCTGACCAAGTAACTAATAAAACGGCCAAGTGTGTGTCGGGACGCATAAAATAGGGTTCCGTAGTCACCCATAATAACCTCTATAACTCCTGAACTAACAGTTATCGGATCCGTTATAGTTTTGCTTGAAAGCTTGAAAGAAACATGGACTCTATCATCACATATATTTTCAGATTTTTCGAGCCAGCCGTTTAGATTTAAGAGAGGGTGACGCTCTGTTTTACCAAAAAAATTTGCTGTATATATAATATAATATTTTAGCACGGGGACTTTTCTCTGGTACCATAATCGCTTCACAGAGGGCACCACTGTAGAACGGGGTAGTGGAGCGGGGTACACAAAGAAGTACTTGGAGAGTGGTTTAACGAAGTATAATAGTAATCAAAAAATATAGCCTCTGACATCCGGCTTTCCTACGAGCGCCCTCAAGTAGGTATATAGCACCCAGCAGGGGTGGATGGCCATATACCGTCCTTGAGTCAGTCCTAAGAGGTCACATGGATACTCAAGCAGTGGTTGAGGTATCCAGCACACGCTCCTAGTCCCTACTCGTAGCAAGGAATTCACAACAATATCAGTAAAGTGACGAGAAGGTCATTGACCCTTCGAGAATCTTGACACCGACTTTTAAATTTACCCGTAACGCCATCTAGTTACGTCTTCGGTACTAACTCAGTAGTACGAACTAGAATGGCGAGTGACGCAATCTGTTAATCTTCGGTGGTAGTCTCGTTACAACACTCCCCCTATCTCCATGCAGTCGTCCCGACAAATAGGAGATGTACGGTTACTAATATCATATGTTCTTGGTCTGGAGACGGTTCTGTCTCCCAACATCACGTCAGTGTTGACGTGGGTACTTCTATTATAGCAGGTATCCTTAATTTTCGTCCAAAATTAGACTTTTCCATAAGGATCCTCTTCTTCTCAATGAATAGTGAGTCTTCCCTTGTAGTACACTCGTATCACGTAGCAGCAGATGACGTCACGGACTTCGTAGTCGCCGATGACGATGACGTCACGAACTTCGTAGCTACCGATGACGTCACGAATCCCGTTGGGCTGCCAGTGTAGAATGTTGTCTTTTCTCTGGTACCATAATCGCCCCACGTTGGGCGCCAGTTTAGCACGGGGACTTTTCTCTGGTATCATAATCGCTTCACAGAGGGCACCACTGTAGAACGGGGTAGTGGAGCGGGGTACACAAAGAAGTACTCGGAGAGTGGTGTAACGAAGTATAATAGTAATCAAAAAATATAGCCTCTGACATCCGGCTTTCCTACGAGCGCCCTCAAGTAGGTATATAGCACCCAGCAGGGGTGGATGGCCATATACCGTCCTTGAGTCAGTCCTAAGAGGTCACATGGATACTCAAGCAGTGGTTGAGGTATCCAGCACACGCTCCTAGTCCCTACTCGTAGCAAGGAATTCACAACAATATCAGTAAAGTGACGAGAAGGTCATTGACCCTTCGAGAATCTTGACACCGACTTCTAAATTTACCCGTAGCGCCATCTAGTTACGTCTTCGGTACTAACTCAGTAGTACGAACTAGAATGGCGAGTGACGCAATCTGTTAATCTTCGGTGGTAGTCTCGTTACAATATAATATCTCGCAAACGAATACTTAAATAAAAAAGTCTGGCTGGAAAGAATGGCTTCGGGCTCGGGCCTATACGAGACCGTTAACCCGGCCTCAGGAAGGATAGAGTGACCTTCTCTAGTCTTCAACCGGGGTATTTCTTGTCCGGCGCGCCCATGTCGCGAGGCTGGACATATCTCTCTTCAGTAGGCCCAGGAGAGACCATGACCAAGTTCGGATAAGGACCCAGCTCTATGGGGTATATCATAGAACCCGTGCCAGGGTTACTGGTGAAGACTCAACGGTGGAACGGGCGGAGACAGCAGATTTCGAAACGGCTAGACCAGCGGAAGAGGCGAGCCACAGGGACGTAGTGCCTGAATCCTGGTGGAGGGCAGCGGTAGCCACCAGTACCTTACTGAAGCGTAGAGGTAATCTATCCGGTTCATATAAGGACTATTATAGCTACTGAAGTTATAATACCGCGATGTAGAAAGCAATGGGAAACTACTACATTACTTATCCCACGAGAGCTGCATGATGGATTTCAAGGATAAAGCAAGTTTGCCTGGCGATCCGAGTAGCGACCGGCGCTCTCAGCTTTCCGGGGTTGAGGGTGTGAAATTGGTTACCGGCCATGATGATGCAGGCAACCAGGCTTCTCATGGAAAATATGTTACTGGAAGACCTCTTAAGTTCAGAATGCAACATCTCTTCGGGACCTGGAATGTTAGAGGTCTGCTTGAAAGGCATAAGCTTCCTATGTTGGAGAATGAAATAGAGCGGTGTAACTTAACCGTGACAGGCATCAGCGAGACACATTGGAAGGGGAGCGGTCACTTTGACACTGGAAAGCATACAGTATACTTTTCTGGGAATGACAAAAGTAGCTTTACTGGGGTAGCAATCGTAATTCCAAAGACATGGAGTACAGCGGTGCTGGGCTATAATCCAATCAGTGATCGGCTCATATCGATAAAGCTTAATGCATCGCCGACTCCACTTAATATCATCCAAGTATATGCGCCAACAACTAGTGGCAGTGACGAGTCCGTAGAAGAATTCTATAAAGAACTTGAATCTTCTATGGCTATGATTCCCAAAAGAGAGCTTCTCCTTGTTATCGGGGACTTTAATTCCAAGGTGGGGGACACCAGTATGGACGACGGGATTCGTAATGTTGTCGAAAAATATGGCCTTGGTGCGAGAAATGAAAGAGGAGAACGATTAATGGAATTTGCAGCTAGTAACAACTTGACCATTATGAACACCACTTTCAAACACCATCCAAGACGCTTGTACACTTGGACATCTCCCGAGTTTAAATATCGAAACCAGATTGACTACATTCTAGTGAGGTCGCGATGGAGGAGAGCTCTAAAACGAACTCGCACACATTACCTGGGGCAGACTGTGAATCGGACCATGAACTTCTTGTGGGAAATCTAAGGCTTAAATTGCAAAAAGCAAGAACCACAACAAAGCCTAGACGTATGTACATTCTGGACAAAGACTCTCTACATACATCGATCGAGGGTAGACACTCTGCTTGGAGAGATGATATTAAGAACAAGGATTCGAACTCCTTATGGATATCTGCGAAGAAATGTGTTGTGGATGCAGTTCAAGAGTCACAACCTAGTATGGCATTGGTCAAACGGCAACATTGGATCTCAATAGAAACCTGGGCGCTGATAGAAGATCGCAGAAAACTAAAAGCTAGGGGAGTGACAGGTGTCGAACTGAAGGCCAAAAGCGCTGCCATACAAGCTGACTCCAGAAGGGATCGCAACAACGCCATTGCCAAAGTATGTGAAGAGCTAGAGCAACATTCGGATAGCTTACAGACAAAAAATCTCCACAATAAGGTGCAACTATTAACTCTCCAGTTTAAACCAAAAAACATGGCAATAGAGGATGCGTCTGGGGTGCCAGTTACTGAAATTAAAGATATAGTCAACGTCTGGAAGGAATACTGCAGATGTCTCTTCGCAAATAATTCTCCATCAAACAACTTGAGTACCCTAACCTTTACTGGTGACCGAGAACCTAATATCCTGCGTGATGAAGTGCGAGCGACTATAAAGCATTTGAAGAGTAATAGGGCGGTTGGTGTAGATGAGATCCCAATTAAAGTATTTAAGGCAATGGGTGAAACCGGAGTGGACTTTTTGTACACCATCAGCAGCAAGAATCAAAGAATCAATTTCATTTATTCAGTTTAGGCACATAAAGAGCACATATGAATGTCAAAATTTTACAATTTTATGTCAAGCAACTATTATAAAAATACTAAATTGATTACATAAATAACCATTTGAAAATGATTCTTTCGCTGGTTCGGTAAGTTGGTTCTCCTGAGAAGATACCAGCAAGAAACTCAGGTAGATTATCCATTTTATTTTTTAATAATGTTTTGTTTACATTGTGTTACAATTTGTTTTGTACGAGTGGCTAACAACAGCAGATTAGGGTGACCATGCATTTTTATCATTAAGACATTCGTCTACATTATAAAAGCCTTTCTTCATCAAACGGTTTTTCACTACTATTTTAAACTTAGAGGCATGTCAACCAAATCCTGCGGAATTTTATTAAATATTTTTATACATTTGCCTACAAACGAATTAACAACTTTATGAAGTCTAATTTTTGTCATTGCCAGTTTATTTTTATTTCTTGTATTATAATTATGGTTGTCGGATCTTTTTTTGAAGAGTTCTATGTTCTTCCGTACATATACGATGTTGTCGTAAACATATTGAGAAGCAACGGTTAAAATATTAATTTCTTTAAATAGTTCTTTCAGCGAGTCACGGGTCCGAGTCTATACATTGCTCGTATAGCTCGTTTCTGTAATATGAATATTGTCTCAATATCGGCAGCTGAGCCCCATAGCAGCAGACCATATGACATAACGCTATGAAAGTAGCTAAAATAAACTAATCGTGCCGTTTTTTCATCAGTCAGTGACCTTATCTTTCTAACCGCATAGGCAGCTGAACTAAGTCTTCCTGCCAAGGCTGTGATATGAGAACCCCATTGCAGTTTACTATCTAAAGTTATTCCAAGAAAAACTGTGGTATTGACTATTTGAACTAATTCATTATTCATAGTCCACCTGTCTAACATTGGGCATAGTAAATTTTACACATTTTGTTTTCTTCGTTGTTACTTGTGAACCAATGCAGTATTTCCGAAAGGGTATTATTTACATCGTCAAGTACTACTTTTCGTCTATCACTTTTAAAAATTAATGATGTGTCATCAGCAAATAATACTATTTCACAAAGATTTTTAGTGAAGTAAGGTAGATCATTTACGTATATTAAGAATAAAAGGGGTCCTAATATCGAGCCCTGGGGTACTCCCATGACTAATGAGGCGCCAGAAGAGTCGGTGCCATTAACGTTAACTTTTTGTACTCTATCAGTGAGGTAAGACTCCAGTAAGCCAAGTGAGCTGTGCGAAACACCATAATACCCTAATTTTAGTAACAAAGTCTCATGATCAACACAATCAAAAGCTTTTGATAGATCACAAAAGATACCAATGGCATCCTGTTTTTCCTCCCATGCATCAAATATATGTTTCACAAGCCTTTAGTGAAACCAAACTGTTTGCTATGAAGTAACTTATTTTCTGTAAAATGTGAAAGCAATTGATTAAATATTATTGGCGGGGGCACGGCCGTGAACCCAGATTTTTTCAAAAATTTTACTCAGTGTTGGGAGTATGGAGATAGGTCGAAAATTTGAAGGATCACTTTTGTCTCCTGCTTTGAATAAAGTAATGATTTTACTGTACTTCATAAGATTAGGAAACTGATTTTCATCTATACATTTATTGAATATGAATGCAAGGTAAGGCGCAATAGCAGGAATTATTGATTTTATTATATTGGTTGAAATGCCCCAAAGATCCTCAGTATTTCTTATATTCAGTTGTTTAAAAGTTTTAAGTATAGTGACAGAGTCAATATACTGAAAATCAAAGTTAACTCTTCATTTATCAACACTAGATTTGAGAAGAGAATTGGCTACGTTTTTTGAAGAATTTAACTTATTTGTCGTTATAATTGGAACATTTATGAAAAAAGATTCAAATGCATTGGCCACTGCATAATCAGTTTTAATATGTTTATCATCTATTTTTAACTCGAAGAATCGATCACGTGACTTTGCTTTACAGGTTTCTTTGTTAATAATATTCCATATTGCCTTAGTTTTATTATCGGATTTTTCTATTTTAGCCTACAGGCATAGGTACCTCTCGAGCCAAATTGCACCGGAACCGGCAGGATTTGGGAGAGGAAGAGGCATACGTGAACAGATATTCATACTGCGCCAACTGATCGAGAAAGCCAGAGAATTCAATAAACCACTTTACATATGCTTTGTTGATTTCCGGAAAGCTTTCGACACTAATATGGGAGTGCCTCTGGGAAGTCCTTGTAGAGATGGGAGTACCGAATAATTTTTTATTTATTTATTTATAAAGCTTTATGCACAAACAAATGTACACAGGCGGACTTAATGCCGGAGGCATTTCATTTCGGAATCATCTGATTTACCTACTAAGGCGGCTTTATACAAACGGTAAAGCGGCAGTGCGAGTGGATGGCGTGGTTTCTGAGACCTTCAGAACTGAGTCTGGCGTTCGGCAAGGGTGTATTCTGTCGCCTCTGCTTTTCAATGTATACACTGAGCACATCATGAGGATTGTCTTGGACGGCTGGGACAGAGGTGTCTCGATCGGAGGACGCGTGATAAATAACCTGCGATACGCCGATGACACCACACTTCTATCTGGTTCTAGGGAGGACTTGGAGGAGCTCTTGACTCGTCTAGAAGAAACCAGTCTTCGCTTTGGTCTCGCCTTGAATAGGGATACGACGAAGGTCATGATAGTGGACCGAGCTGAACACAGCACCACAGGGGTACTAGACATAGCCAACTGTGAAGTAGTAGGTACAACGCTATACCTACCTACCTCGGCTCCAACATCTTGAACACCGGAGGATGCGAGGACGAGATTAAACGCCGATCCGCTATGACCAGATCTGCGGTGGAGCGATTGCAGAAAGTTTGGAAGGACAACCGAATAACCAGAAACACAAAAGTTCGCCTGATGAAGTGTCTAGTATTTCCGATATTTTTATACGGGGCCGAAACCTGGTCACTTAGAAAACAGGATCGCCTCAAAATAGATGCATTAGAGATGTGGTGCTGGAGACGCATGCTACGAATACCCTGGACTGCGTTCCGCACCAATAAGTTCATCCTCAATGAACTTCATATAAAAAATAGATTATCGTCGAGCTACGAATATTAAAGTTCTTTGGGCACATTCCTAGAAAGGAGAGCTCTATGGAGAGGTTGGTCGTGGAAGGTCGCGTGGAGGGCACAAGACCACGAGGTCGGTCCCCAAACCGTTGGATTGACCTCATTAGATCCACTACGCAATCAACCGCGGTGGAATGTGCTCGCAGTGCAAGGCAGAAGTGGAGGCGCATCGCTCGACTTTGCCTAGGGGAGTGACGGGGCATCCTAGTCCATCGGCAGTCACGACCACTCTGTCAAAGAGTGTACGACTAAGAAGATCTAATGATACCTCACACTCCCAAGTTGATGTAAGAAAAAAATTCAAATTCTGGTTCCCGTTCTCCCAAAAAAATATTTTTCATAATTTTCTTTTAGCACTTTGTCAACATGGTAAAACCACGTATCCATGCAGTTTCATGGAGGAAAGCAGAGGACAGACGGACGGACAGACATGACGAAATTATAAGGGTTCCGAAAATACAATGACATGCTACACTTAAGAAATTAAACAAATGCTACATATTGTAAAAGATCAATTTTAATAATTGAATGTAGGTAATATACAATAAAGAAATTTCTTCATGTTTTTCACTTAAATAACAACAGTAAATACTTATAATATTAAAGATCAACCTTAATAATATTGTTTATGTTGAAGGAACATGACAACTATGAAAAAGCACAGATTCTTTACAGAAGCGACTAGCTCTCGGTAGCTTGGACTTTAGCTGGTGGGCCATCGTTATGTTTATCATTCTTCCTCTTATTAGAGTAATGTCTGTGTCCACCTTTCTTGCCTCTGTTATTCCGGCTAAAAGCCTTCTGTTTTTGTCTTCGTTTAGTAATTTCATCAACAGTCTTATCTAAATAAGCCTTTTCTTCATCACCTTCCACCAGTTTGAATACAACATCCGCTTCACCAATTTTCACTTTGTTGTCTGTCATCTTTTCTGCAAGATCCTTGGCAGTGTTTTCTTTGGCGAGTCGCACCCAACCTTCCTTGTCTCCAACCTTAAAATCTATGTATGCTACTTCAGTACCTGGAAAAGAAAATAATGTTTTTATTTTTATAATTCTCTTATCCATACACATTTTTTGCCTGTGTTTGTTTCGGCTAATCTCTGAAACGGCTAGACTGATTTTAACGGGACTCACTGGCATATAGCTGATTTAATCAGGTATAATATAGTCTACTTTTTATTCCGGGAATTGGGAACCATACTAACCATACTCTTTATAATAATACTTTTATCCCAGTAATTGGGAAGGAGAAAAACTATAACAGCTGGTTGTTCAATATACACAATAACATCTAAAAGCCAACGAAAGGAGAATAATTTTGTTAACAAACGGACTGTTAATGAGTTACATTGTACCTAGTACTGACGTAAGTTGGTCGACGAGAGTTTCATGGTACAGGTCAACATTTAGTACCGTAGCGGTCAACCATTTGTCAACATTGATAGAATAGATAGTTCTATTTTTTTAATTCCACGGCCCCAGGCCGCGTCCGCTCTAACGTCCGTTGCCGAGCGTCTCTGGTTACAAGCAGAACGTATTTCCAGTGGCACCCGGCGGAATAGATAGTTCTGTCATAAAAACGTCTGATTCGGACTCTTCCAACATATCATCTATTTATAATACAGATATATTTTAAACCCCCGAAGCTTTGTTTACATGCTTTCTCTTGTCTCGGTGGCCTTACTTAACTGTAAGTTGTAATTTACCTAAAGCAGTGAGCGCATCCTTAATGTCTTCCCTTTTCATGGTTTCTGTTCCCCCGGAGAAGTGCAACACTGTACCAGATGGGAGCTTCAACTCTTCCTTTTCAGCTACTGCCTGTTAATCACAATAAAAAATATTATATTAATGATTGAAATGAAATTAATGTCCCTATTGTTTGCTTAGGTATTTAAAACTACGCAACGGGTTGTTTTGTCACCAATGGAAAGAGTGGTTCTCTTTTAGTATATTAAATTGTCAAGCGTGCGCAGCCGGTGGCGTCAGCTAGTCTATATAATATAAAACAAAGTCGTGTTGGTTAGGAGATAAATGGCTCGGGAATGGCTGGACCGATTTCGCTCATTCTTTTTCTGTTGTGTTTGTTATTATCAAGAGGAGGATCTTTTAGAAGAAAAAAATGTTGTGCTGAACATTAGAAAAATTAATGCGGTACGAAGTTAGCCAGGATAGCAAGTTATTATGAAACAGTTTATTTTTAGAATCTGTTATAGTGGCAACCAAGTGACAAAAATTTAATTATCTAACTATTATGGTTCATGAAATCATGAGATACAGCCTGGTGACTGAATTATTATGGTGTTCAATGAAGACCAATAGGGATGAAGCATGAAAACTGTTTAAAAAAAACCGGCCAAGTGCGAGTCGGGACTCGCGCACAAATGGTTTCAAAACGGTAATTTTTTTTTTTCCCTTGAATATTTATTATATTCTGTTTTTTAGTATTTGTTGTTATAGAGACAACAGAAAAACATCATCTGTGAAAATGTTAACTTTCTAACTATGACGGTTCATGAGACACAGCTTAAGACAGACGTGGACGGACAGCAAGGTCTCAGTAATAGGGTTTCCATTTTACTCTTTGGGTACGGAACCCAAAGAGTGGTATCTACTAGTATTTTTGGAACGAAGTTCTCTAACGCGGCTTACAGGTAGTGCGATTTAGTAGGTTCCCAAACGGTGGTTCGCAGAAGTCAAAATATGGTCCGCTTTTATTTTTTTTATATTAGTGTCTTTAGTAAAACGAAAAGTAACTCAAACCTAGGTTGGGCAGCGTTGCAGTTGCGTAAAGAACTTCGTTCCTCCCTGAACCACTCAATTTTTTTAAATGAAATCACTAACCTCCTTTTCTTTTTCCTTTATTTTCTTCTCCTTTTTCTCTTTTTTATTAGTATACTCCTCCTGTTTCTGTACGACATAGTCAGCCTGCCAGAGCACTATTAAATCATTATCTTTGTATTTAACATCTTTGGTGTTGACAAATGCTTCCGCCTGTAATTCAAACAAGTTGTTTAGTTGATATGTGGATGATGAAGGCTCGGACTGCAGAGATTCTATTTAGTGGAATGTAACATCTGGCCATTGGAATTTTGGTTCGAGTAACAGGGTGGTTATCGATTTTCGATAATTCCCGGTAATAGCAATAGGGTTGCCTCTTTCTTAGGCGACTCGTGTATTTCGTCCATGATCGAACTCCTCCTAAACGACTGGACCAATCTTTTTGAAATTTGGCACGGTCATAGTGACCATCACCGTGAGTGCAAATATTTTTTTTTTTTTTTTTATATTTAGGTCGACAAATTGACGCCACCCGCCTGATGGTAAGCTGTGGCGACGTCTGGTGATTGTGGGCAACTCTCACAGTACACAGGAATACTATAGAGAGTGACCCTCAACTTGATGACCCAGTAATGTGCCTCTTCACGCTTCGCTTAAAGAACCCAGGGTTATATGTTGGAGGAAACACGTGCGCGGGCAGGGCGTTCCAAGCCACCATCGTTCGGCAGAGAAACGAACGTTTAAAACGTTCAGTTCTCGCGAAGATGGTTTCCACGGTACGAGAGTGACATCTCTGCCCGGCACGCGTTGTTCGGGATCGGAAGGGAGAGGGTGGGATCAGATTGAAGAGCTCTTCAGAACACTCACCGTGGTAAATACGGTAGAACGCGGCCAAGGAAGCAATTGTTCGGCGCTGGGCTAGCGGCTCAAGGCTTCCCGTTACCTCCGGACAATCTATAATGCGAACAGCGCGTCGCTGCATAGCGTCGAGTGCGTCCAGCAAATACTTCGCGGAGCCGTCCCAGAGGTGAGAGCAGTATTCGACGCAGGGTCTAATCTGCGTTTTGTACAGCAGACTCCTCTGGTGCGGTGTAAAGAATCACTTTACCTTGTTCAGTATTCCTAGTTTCCGCGAAGCTAGCCCAATACATCTCTCAATGTATTTAGTGTTATTGAGCTCTCGACGTACGTCTATGCCAAGGATGTCTAGATTATCCTTCATTGGTAATGTTGTATTCTGAAGAGTGGGTAGGGGAAGGAAAGGGGATTTTTTCGCTGTAAATGCACACGCCTGTGTTTTGCGGGCATTGAACTCGACCAAGTTCTGGGCACCCCATTGGGAGATACTGTCGAGGTTACGGTCGAGATCAGCCACGAGTCGTCGTCTCTCCTCCTCAATCTCAGATCGCCCCGCCGTCGGACGAACCGAGTAACTCCCGTGCAGTGTGCTGTCATCTGCATAGCAATGAATGTTCCCGAGGGATAGCATATCATTGATATGCAGAAGAAAGAGAGTTGGTGATAGTACGGACCCCTGCGGTACCCCGGCATTCACTTGCAAGAAGCGAGAAGCCTGGCCATCGCAGAGGACCCGCACTCGGCGCTCGTTTAAAAAGCTGGCAATCCAGCTGCACAGTTGAGGAGGTAGACCATATGCCGGAAGCTTGGAAAGGAGCGAAGCATGCCAGACCCTATCGAAAGCTTTGGCGATGTCCAGGCTAATAGCCAAGGAGTCGCCGTACTTTTCCATAGCCCCACCCCATACATGCGTGACAAATGCCAGGAAGTCACCCGTTGATCGTTTTGGCCTGAAGCCATATTGCCGATCATTGATTAGCGAGTGATCCTCCAGGTATCGCATGAGCTGCTTATTGATAAGGAGCTCAAGCACCTTGCATATGACTGAGGTGACAGCTATGGGTCGATAGTTGCCTGGATCGGAGCGATCCCCTTTCTTGGGGATCGGTTGTACGTTCGCCTCTTTCCAGACCTCCGGCACGAGCCCTGTAGAGTATGACAGGCGGTACAAACGCGTTAGTACTGGAGACAGCTCAGCGGCACATTTTCGTAACACCACCGCCGAATGCCGTCAGGGCCACTGGCTTTCCGCGCGTCGAGCGACCGCAGCACTGCCCGTACATCACATTGCTTGATAACAATATCAGGCATAGTGTGGCCACAGTTGGCGATGGCGGGGGGCTGCAGGCCACGGTCATCGACGCGGGAATTAGCCGCAAAGAGGTCTGCGAGCATGTCCGCCTTCTCTTGGGCTTTGTGAGCCAGTGATCCATCCAGAAAACGCAGTGGTGGCTGCGAGGGTTGGCAAAAATTTGACTGTACGGCTTTGGCCAGTTGCCAGTATCCACGGCTGCCCGTGGGGTGGGATGTGAGCTCCTGACCAAGCCGCGCGACGCGCTGGGCATCCGCTCTCTTGAAGGCCCTCTTGCTGAACCTAGTGGCCCTATTGTACGCTGCTTTGAGGCGGTTCACATTCGGGTCACGTGCCGCCCGAGCCCTGACCCAGGCGCGATACGCCGACTGTTTTTTCTGGACAGCCTCGGCACATTCACGCCCGAACCAGGGGCGAGCTTTGCGGATGCTGGCGACATCAGTGAAAGGGATATAATATTCTATCCCTAGACTGATCTCGCCAGCAACGGTAGCAGCGCTATCCGAAGGCGCCTTCCCTACAAAGCAGCGTTGGCTCAACGGGACGGACGCAAAGTAATCGCGGAGACCGTCCCAGTCTGCCTACGAGTAGTGCCATAGTCGTCGAGTCATTTGTTCAGCACGAGCAGGCGGTGGCACTTGGAAGCTGGCGTGCACCACACAGTGGTCGGAAGTGCCCAGTGGGGCACGTACCGACATACTGTACTCGGCTGGGCGACTCGTCAGCAGTAGATCCAGCAAGGCGGGCGTGTGGTCTGACCTGTCAGGTATCCGGGTGAACCCCTGTACCATCTGGGTCAGCCCGTGGGAGAGAGCGAATGCATGGGCGGATCGTCCCGCATGATCGGTCCTAAGGGACCCCAGCCACTCAACGTGATGACCGTTAAAGTCCCCCAGGAAAACCAGGTCAGCGTTCGGGAACCGCACCTGCGCATCGTCAGCCATTTCGCTGAGGTATTCGAAAAGCCTTGTTGTCCCAGTGTCCCCTGTGTGGGAGCGGTAGACGCACACGTAGATCTGGCTCATAGAGCCATGATCCACGTGCAGCCAAAGGACGGAGTAGGAGGGGTTCTCTAGACAGCGCAACCGGCGGCAGCAGACATCCGCCCTAACGAACACGCACACTCCGGCTTTGTCGCGGAATTGTTCCTCAATGACATAACCCGGGTAACTGAGGTAAGACGTGTCGTCAAGGCGGCGTATCTGTGTCTCCGTAAGGAACATCACAGAAGGCCGTGCTGTCTCTAGGTGATGGTGGACGGTATCGAGGTTCGCATGGAGTCCGCGGATATTTGCGAACTCCACCTCAAAAGGAATCGACTTTGTGGGGTTTCTAGAGGCCGCTGTGTACCGTTTATAACTTTGTTTCACTGTCATGATGAGATATAGGGAAGCGTGAAGACAGGGCGTCATTTGGTGCGGCAGTAAGTGACAAAGTGCAGAGGCTAGCTTCGTCTAGAACCGTGTGGCTAGGTCGGAGCCGACCCGCCGGACGGAAGGGCTCCCAAACCCCCCTGATGCAAGGCCGCCGCTACCCCACACCGGTTACCACCCGGAGCGGCGACCCCACATCAGGATTATGCGCAACATGTGGGGCAGCCTCCTGGGGTGGTTGGTCCCAGGCGGGCCCCATGACTATGTTGCGGGCGGCCGCGGCAACGCCGTTGCTAGACTCCGCTTCGCCCCCACTGGACCCCTGCCTGCCGCACCATACATCGCCCTGGGCCCGGCAGTGCAGCTGCTGAACCCCTAACGCAACCCAGCCTGGGCTGGGTTACTTGGGGGGCTTCAGCACAGCTGCACGGTGGTACCCCCCCGGACCAACACTGTTGTACCACCTGGTATCCACGTAGGGGCCGAAGCCACCACATGGGTACCGTAATATACGAACCTCGTCCGTTAATCAGCAGGTGCGCCACTAGCAGGTGAGGTCGCTGGGGCCCGATAGATGTAAGAAGGGCCCCTTTGCAATCTCAATATCTGAATTCATAAAGATCGGTCCAGTCGTTTAGGAGTTCGACCCGGATCGACAAACTCAGCTCAATTATTGCAACAGCAGAATGTATTGCATACCTAGTAACATGAGACCAATGAAATTACTGGCAAAGTGTGGGTGTGTAATGCACCTCTGCCTACACCTACGGAGTACCTATGTGCATTGATGTTTTGACAATGTCAATGTGCAATGTATGTATTACTGAAAAAAATCTACCATTTAGATTCGGAATAACTGAAATTGAACATCAAATAAAATATATATTTTTTCACACTCACCTGTTCCTTAGTTACAAATGTGGCAAAAACGGATCCTTTAAATAATCTCTGTTTGGTTGTTTTGTCATCATATCTCCTCATTATTACATTTTCCACTTCCTCGAACTGTGCAAAGTATTTCAGCAGGTCATCGATCACAGAGTCTTTAGGGAAGCCTTTGGCATATACAGTGCGTGCGGTGACTTCCTTCCTGCGATCTTCATTCATCTCGGGTACAGGCTTTTCTGGGTTTCTACGGACTTTCTTGTCATCTTCCGACACCTAGGTAATACCATGATATTTAGGTTCGCAATTTGGTAATTCCTACTTTTAAGAACTATATCCTTCACTACTTTGTTTCGAAAATTGTTAGAACCACACAATTGTGACATGATTTTGTACATTTAACTTCTAAACTATTACTTACATACAGATATTACAAGAGCACAAGCATCTACCTCAGTCGATCAAAATATTCAACCACCTATATAGTAGAAAATGAAAAAAAAAAATTTTTTTATCACACATGTCGGGAAATTTCCTGCAATATAATTGGTTGAATATTGTTGATTGACTTTAGACTACACTGCCATGCTCCTACAGCTGGCAAACATGAAAGTTTGCCAGCTTTATCGCATAGGATAGGATCAATGAAAAGTGGCCTTCGAAAATCTGCCTACTTATTTGGTGAAATATGCTTGATTATATTTACCTCTAAAAGTCCAGATGTTGACTTCTTCAGTGCCTTTGCAATAACATCAGAATCCTTAGACAGATTAGCAAGACGATTGAAACGTAAGAGGATTTCAATAGGGATCCATCCATCATCCAACAATACATGCTCGCGGAGAAACTTATCCCGTGTTAAGTTTACATCCCCTAGAACCAACAATCATAACATTCTAGATGCGGTAGCTTTGTGTCGTTCACAGGGGTAAAAGTTTCGTGATATCTAAGTAAAACCATGGGAGTAAATTTATGGCAGTAATCTTAATTGGGAGGTGAGAGGACAAACAAATTATAAGTAATATAGATCAGAAATAAATTAAATTCAGGTTAACTAGGTGTCACTAAATGTAGAAATATACAATACACTTTACATGATTAAAAGATAAGATAACTTTGACGGTTAGAACTGTTAAATTCAGCTATGCGTCATCTGTGTACCATCGTTTGCAATTTTACATATACCTACTTTGTGTTTAAAATAAACATACCGAAATAATACGTGACTTGGCGAATTATTGAATTCTCCAGCTCGGCTCCAACTTGGGCATTTTCAGCGTTCTTATTATTCTCCTGGCCATTGGTCTCAGCAACCACATCAGCTTCAGTCATGTTGATGAAGATTCTGCAAAATTTCGTAAGTTGTAATTGTTAATTACAACATACTATCACGTAATATTTGCTTCGTAGAAGTTTATTAAGTATTTATTCTTCTATTACCTACAAATGTATGTGAAATTGTGAAATAAACAAAATGCGGTTGAAAACACGTGTCTCAGCTTCTTTCTACAACACAAAAATGACAAGTTTGACAAATATGATGCGGCCGGTTTTTTTTTTTTGCGTCGCTCGCCCCGATCGGTGGAGATTACTGGAGATGGCATGCATGCATGTGGGTCGATCCTCTATACACCAATGATTGATGTAGTGCTATTGATGTAGAAGGCGCCCGGCAACGAACGTGAAAGCGGCCGCGGCCTTGGGAATTAAAAAAAAAGGGCCTATATTATATCCAGCAGAAGATATCTGTATTATACCCAATTATACCTATAAGTAACACAAATTAAATAATTTACAAATAAATGTATTGTTTTTTTATTGGTCTCAAATCCACCAAACCGAAGAAAAACAATAAATAAACCAAATAGAATCTACGAAAACCATAACGCTTATTACTATTGTATTCTCTTTGCTTATTACACTCAAACAACAAAAATCGCACATACAACTTAAATAATTTAAAATATCCGGCTTCAATGATAATCATGGAATATAAATGGAATAATATGATGAAAACTGAAGACTATATTTTTCTTATCCTGAAGAAATCAAAAAACTGAAGACATTTTTTTAATGGAGAATACAACTAATGACTAGGTAGTGAAAAGTGTAAATAAATGCAAGCAGCAAAAAATAATGGATGTGGCAATGCGGATGTAAATTCAGGTGAGCTTGCAAATGCATCAAGTGGTCTTGTACGGTGCCCACATTGTCCCCAAGCCCGTTTTTTTAAAGGTGAACGCGGATTGAAAGTACATTTTGGAAAAATTCATAAAGTACAAAATGTATCTTCAAACGCGTCTACGATATCCCAATTTTTTCTAAATCAACAAGAAAATTCTGATAATATCGAAATTCCCTTTTGGCAAAGGTTAAGTACCATGAAAAATTCTATTCCGGTTTTAAAAAGAATCCCCGAGGTGCGACACCCTCTGTGACTCAATGTTTAGCATTGGTCAAGTAGTCCGGGAAAATACCTTTAGCGCTTGGGAACAAATGTTAACCTTCCCTTATAGAATCCTACACGTAAAGAAAAGGCCGTTGACATCTTTGACGGTCCAAATCAAAGAAAATTTGTGCAAACAATTTTAACAGTTTAAATTCAAATTCAATCCACATTTCGGCCCCTGATTATTCTCAGGCCAAGAAATTAAAACTTGTAGAGAATAAAGTAAGGGAAGGCGACATCAGTGGGGCGGCAAGGCTACTTTTTAGTAGCGACGTGCTGGCTCCTTATTCTGTAGAAACTTTGACGGGCTTGCAGAGTAAGCACCCACCATCCGCAGCTGACCTCTCTTTCCCTGATCCTCCGAACAACGATACAGAAAATCTTGAGACTACTGCCAAGGATGTGCGCACAGCTGTTGACTCCTTTCGTTTTGGATCAGCTGGTGGACTTGACGGTCTGACACCACAGCACCTTAAGGATCTGTTGTGTCCGAGCGCTGGGGAAGCTGGTGATGCACTTCTGAGAGAGCTAACAGCTCTAGTCAACCTCATGCTCTCAGGCAATGTGGACAGTGGCATCACAGATATTTTGTATGGGGCCAATTTATGTGCCCTTAACAAGAAGGATGGTGGCATTCGTCCCATTGCCGTAGGTAGCACTTTTCGGCGTTTGGCAGCCAAAATTTGTTGTCGTTTTTATAGTACGGAGCTTACTACCAAATTTCAGCCTTTTCAATTAGGTTTTGGTTCAAAAGGAGGTTGTGAGGCCGCAATCCATGCGCTTGCAACATACCTTGACAGTAGCGAAGATGGAGAGGTCATCTTGAAAGTTGACCTGAAAAACGCCTTCAACTCTGTAAACAGGGACACCTTGCTGACACAGGCCAAATTAGAAACCCCCAAAATATTTAATTTTCTTTGGCAATGCTATAGTCAGCCAACAAAATTAATTTATAAAGACCACCTTTTGAATTCAGCCGTTGGATGTCAGCAAGGTGATCCGTTGGGACCAGTCATCTTCAGCTTGGCCATTAACCCAATAATTCAAAAAATAAAATCCAAATTTAACATTTGGTATCTAGACGACGGGACTTTAGGGGGAAAAGTAGAGACAGTTTTACAAGATTTAGCCCTAATAAAGAACGAGTTTCAGTCAATTGGCTTAGAACTGAACCCGAATAAATGTGAGATTTTTATATCTGAAAACACAGATAAATTAACAACAATCTCCAAATTCAACTGTCTGGCCCCCAACATAAAAGTTTTGGACAAAACTTCTTTACGCCTCCTAGGGTCCCCGATTTTAGAAGATGGCTTTTCCACTTTTATCGATGGAAAAATTCAAAATTTTGATCAGGTTATTGATAGTCTATGTAATATCAGTATTCATTCAGCTTTCACTATTCTTCGTTTTTGTCTTTTCGTACCCAAATTTACACATGCCATCCGTTCAGGACAATTTTGGAAAAATGTAGAAATTTTGGGCAGACTAAACAACTTAATACAAAATTCTTTGTGTACGATTTTAAATGTAAATATTAATGACCGGGCCTGGGTCCAAGCGTCTCTTCCAGTTCGCTTGGGCGGGCTAGGTATTCGCAGAGTCACATGTCAGTCTGCCAGCATTTCTGTCGTCGGTCCATAGCACCGAAGAATTAGTCAGGAAAATTTTGTCAAATACACTGATTGATTCCGAGGTGCGATGCAAGACCAATGCCATGAATGCTTGGACGATGTCTTGCCCCGACACTGACCTGCCCTCACGCCTAGGCTCACAGCGACTGTGGGATTCACCGCACTGTAAATTGAGAATTAATACACTAATTGACACTTCTGTCAATATTTCAGAGCGTGCACGCCTACTAGCTGTTGGAGAATGGGAGTCAGGGTTATGGATCCAGGCGCTCCCATCGCCCAACATCGGTACAATGTTGGACGACACAACCTTCCGCATTGCCACTTGCCTTCGGCTGGGTACACCTTGTGTATCCCCGCATCATTGCACCTGTAGAGTAGCCGTCGATAATCTGGGACTTCTTGTAGCAGAAGTGCAGGTCGTATACCTTGGCACGCTATTCTAAACGACATAATTCGTAGGGCTCTTTCCACCGCAGGTCTTCCGGCCGTACGCGAACCAAATGGTTAAGCACGAAGCGATGGAAAGAGACCGGACGGTATGTCGTTGCTACCGTGGAAGATGGGAAGGCCTTTGGTGTGCGACGCTACATGCGTTGACACCTTAGCACCTTCACAAATTCCAAGCACATCCGGATGTGCCGGCGCTGCTGCTGCATCGGCTGAAGGCTTTAAACGGCGTAAATATGCTAACCTAGCAGGTGATTACATATTTGAGCCGTTTGGGGTTGAGACACTGGGGTCATGGGGTCCGAGTGCTCGCCGCCTTTATAGAGACATTGCTAAACGCCTAATCGATGCTTCTCAGGACCAGAAGGCTGGCTATTTTCTGGCCCAAAGAATAAGTATCGCCATACAACGTGGCAACACAGCCAGCATTCTGAGAACCTTTCCAGTCGGCAATGACGCGGAGGATTTTTTAAACGATATTTTGTAATGTAAATATTTTTAGTCTATAATTATGTTTATTTTATATATTGTAATTCTTATTGTAAATAAATGTAACTAATGACTAGGCGGTATCGTCGAAAGACTTTAACCTGCCCATAATTGGGCGAAGAGGAAAAAAAAGTAAAGTAGTAAATGACAAAACATAACCTCTACATTTCCTGTAATTCCTACTATCACTTTTGCACTGTAGTAGCTGTACATAAAGAGAATATAAGCACAAACTTACAGACTATAGAGTGGGCTGCTGTGAATCTGCGAATCAGCTCAAAGAAAGGCTGTTGTGTAAAGATTGTTATTCGGTTCAGAAGATGGGAGTGCGCGGATTGACTACATATATTAATTACAACGAAAATGCATTTCTACAAGATTTCTTACTCCATGATAGTTGTTTGGTTATTGACGGGCATAGCCTCTGTGCCCAATTGTATCGTTTGCTGAACTGTTTTTCGGCATTTGGTGGGGACTACGACAAATTTGCCAATTATGTCCGCAACTTTTTCAAAAACCTATGCAAGTGTGGTATAACTCCGTATGTCTTGTTTGATGGAAGTTACGAACGGAGGAAGTTAAAGACAGCCCACTCTCGCTTGAGATCTAAAATATATGGTGCTTCAAAGCTCGACCCCATTACACAAGGCTGTATTCAGATATTTCCATTACTACTTCGAGAAGTATTTAAAGAGACCTTACTAGATTTAAATGTCCCTTACACTGTCTGTGAATTTGAAGCTGACGATGAAATCGCTGCTCTGGCCAGACACTTGAATTGTCCGGTACTTAGCTATGATTCAGATTTCTTTATTTACAATGTTCTCTACATCCCATTTAACACTCTGGATTTTAAACCAAGGCCTGCTGATGTTGAAGGATCTAGAAAGACAGTGATGGAATGTAAGATTTACACGGTTGACCATATGATATCCAATTTTGGTGGTTTACAAGAAGAACTGCTTCCATTACTTGCAACATTGCTAGGTAATGATTTTGTGAAAAAAAATGTGTTTAGTAAATTTTTTTCTCAACTAAAACTGCCCAAGTCTAAAAAGAAATCTAACGACCAGCAAAGATGTATTCATGGTTTATTCAAATGGCTACAAAATGAAAGTCTAGACTCGGCTATAGCTAAAATACTAGGCAGATTGAAGAAGAAACAAAAGGATAGAGTTCTTTACATAATTAAGAGAAGTATAGACGGGTACAACAGTAAACATTGTCGTTCACTTAAGTATTTTAATTTTACTGAAGATGTTACTCCCAAATCTGATTGGCAGCCACCTGAAGATATTGATGAGCAAATAACTTTGTGTGAACTTGATGGAGATGAAAATGATGAACAGTCATCTGATAATGGAGTATCATCTGAAGAAGAAGAAGCAGAAATTGAAGTTGAGGTGGAAATAGAACAGTCAGTCCTCGGATTACCAGAATGGTTCGCAGATGGAATACGAAACAACTTCATACCACAATCTTTTATCAATCTTTACACCCATCATCTATACTTCTGCTCACCACAAGCTGAAGATTACTCTGATGAAGACTCTTCTCTACCCTGTCTACCAATAATGAGATACGCCTTTGATTTGTTGACGGATTTCTCTCAAGAACACTTCACATATGTAAGCAGAGAAAAGAACACAAGCTATAAAAGGATATTTGTTGATAAAGATGACAGTATTTCTAAACCATATGATTTATTATTTAGTGAGTTGACTGATGAACAATTCAAGTTTTGTTTCAGCCATTTTATAAAGGAACAAATGCCCGATCTAAATATCACTACATTAGAAGTCCTTCCATCAAATTTCCAAATTTTTTTTTTGTCTATGCTTTGGTGGATTGCTAAATGTGAAGTACCTTTAAGCAATGTACACAGTTTGCTAATGTCTCATACAATGTTGGAGGCTGTTGATGAAAAAACTGGCAGTTTCAGAGGTCACAAGCAATTTGAAAATAAATATTCTAAAAAAGTTGAAGAATTAAAAACGAATCCAATGCCTTTACTATATGATAAAGATGAACTTTTTCTAAATAAGAACAAGGTTCAATATGAGGATAGTTTGTTAGCTGCCAGTATACTTTTAAAACATTTCGAATTGGACGATAAGTTAAGAAAAAAGCCGAAGTCTTATGATACTCGTAAAATGCATTCTTTTGCTCAATTTCAATGCTGTTTATTGCAGTTTAATTGTTTGAATACTTTATGTCACAATCCATTTGAACCAACAAAGTATTCCAAATGTTTTAATGGAACATTTGTGTATAATATGTCAGTGAAATTAGAAAATCAATCAGATCCAATGAATTTCTTTGAACAGTACTTGCAAGGGGCTACTACTGTGTTAATGTATTACAAAAGTCTATGTAAAATGTATGAGAAAGTTGCAGAGGAAATGAATTTGAGTACGTCAAAATGGACGGGTAAAAAAAGGAGAAGGAAGAAAATTAATAAAGATGAAGAAGAAATCAATTTTATAGTTAAAGGTTTTGAATCAGAAGTTATTATATGAATATTTTTTTTTCTACCATTATATTGCTTTATTTCTCTATATGCCTATGTTAAAAAAGGGGTTGAAGCGCATATCTCCATCAGTCCCTGTTCGGGCGTCTTCGTTAGACATTTATTATATTATATTTAGTCACCGGCTGAGTATCACAAACTTTTGGTCCTTCGAGCCGGTTCATCATCGTCGAGGTTAGGGATTATTTATACTTGCCCGGGCCGTGCGCGAGGCGTGCCGTGTACGTGGCTCGGATTTGAACCGTTAACTACATACATTTTGTGGCAGTGTCAGTACCTGATGCGTATCCTGTATGATATAAATCATCCCTTAAGGTGGTTTATGGCTCATAATGAATATGTTTACACGCACCGTACAGGTCCGTCCAACAGATTGCGCCGAATGCACCGCGACTTCCCCTCACCGATCCGGTGCTAAAAACGGAACGGCCGTGTAAATACCCGAAGGTAGCAGTGACAGTTATAAAAACCTATTATTTGATACTACTAACATGACTCTTGAGAGTCGGGTAAATTTTAACACTCGAAAGCGTCTACAAGGCAAACGATCTATACCTACCCTTTTTATTTCTTATCACAAAACGTCTTCACGCACTACAAAACGTTATCAGTGACTTATTGAACTTTTAATCTGTCAAACCGGAGGTGCAACTGTTATCGAAATTACTTAAAAAAAAAAATTATACACGATAAAATCGAGATTTTCTACTACGGTCTCGCGTTGCTTTAAAACGAGGTAAATCTACTGCATTATTATTATTATATAAATAGCGCGTCGACGGCCGCGCTTCGCCCTATAGATGTGTCCCTAAAAAGATCTAACCGTTGGCCACACATCAATAAATTAGAGCTTAAAACTAACATGAGGGTTTCATTGTCATCACGTGAGAACAGGCTTTTTCCAGAGATGCTGCTAAAAGTTGGTACCTAATGCAAAGTGACGGAAGAAATTATTTAGAAAACCTGTGTGTTTTAGTAGATAACGCCCAAGAGATGGTCGACTATGTCTATCCCGACATTGCAAATATAGGTTGTAAGACCATTTCTTGATTCAAAGAAAGAGCGATTTTCAACTAATGAACAAGTAGATAAGATTAATAACCTAATTCTTTCAAAGTTTAATGCGGCGACGCAAACCTACCACTCAGTCGATTCTGTTGTCGATCTGGAGGAAGCTGTGCATTTTCCCACGGAATTTCTCAATTCATTGAACCCATCTGGACTCCCTCACCATAGAATGGTGCTGAAAGTAGGCTATCCGGTCATTTTATTAAGACACTTAAATCCACCAAAACTCTGTAATGGCACGCGTTTGCTGGTCAAATCGTTAAAAGCTTTCGTAATAGAGTGCACCATACTTACAGGATGTGGTACTGGAGAAAATGTTTTAATCCCCCGAATTTACCATTTCAGTTTAAGCGCCTACAATTTCCATTAAAAGTACCATTTGCAATGACCATCAATAAATCACAGGGTCAAACATTCAATGTGGCAGGCATAGATTTGAGAGCGTTGACTGCAGCGGCGGCCTTACCCATTGCGAGGCCCCGGGCGGCGGGTCTTTGCGAGGCCCTTTGTCCTTCGTGAAAAGTATGTGAAGTAAAAGTTGGTCTTGTGGTTTGAATAAAATTTAAGTTTTATAATAATTTACATAAGAAGTTTTACAAAATTAACAAATATGTATGGAGGATAAATTTCAAAATGTATGTTTGCGGCTTTTCTTGAGACTGAAATCTTTAATTAACGCACTATAATCTAATGAGTGGGCTACGTCATGTTCGATCGAAAGAATGGCAAGGGCTGAAAGCCGATCTTGTGCCATCGAATTTCTTAAATATGTCTTGATAATTTGAAGTCTTGAAAAGCTACTTTCGGCAGACGCAACTGTAACCGGTGTGGTGGCAATAATTCTTAGGACTATTTCTATAGTGGGATAAATTTCAGTTAATTTATTTTTTATTATGTATTTGAGAACTGAGATAATATCGTCGTTTCCATGATACACACGGATGAACATGTTCAGTTCTTCGAACAATTCATGTCCATCAATATCACACGATTCTCCTACTGTCATAGATATTTGCAAGTCTCTGCATTGCTTCAAAAGTTCACTATCACTAATTTCTTTTAATTTCTTTTTTATTATAAATGAATCTAATATACTCTCATGACGCTTAAGTGCTTCAAACCTAGGATGGCAACTAGAGCGTACATTGTCGACAATGACATAAAAATAGTTTATCTTAAAAATCTCTTCCGGATTCAACTCGTGAGCTTCATCTTCCCCTTCATAATCAAAATGCCTTTTTTTACGTCGTCTTCTGACTTCTTTGAACTGTCTGTCAATATCATTTTCCTCGGCAATTCATCTCGCTGTTACAAGGGATGACTGAAAACCATTTTCTCGATAATAATCGAGCCAATTTGTGAATGCATCCAGGTGTTGTATAGCCACATCTAAGTGCATGTTTTCGTTTTGCCACATTTTACTTATAACATTTATCTTTGTAAGAATGCCATACCATATGACAAGTGAAACTACAAATTCGTAGGTAGTTATTTCCTTTTCTATAGAATGGCATTCACTGATCAACTGACAATCTGTTGTATTTTCTGCTAAATTCTTTAAAGCATCACATATATCGCTTAGTTGGTATTTAACGGCCTTTACCGATGCTACTCTGCACTTCCATCTAGTTTCAGAAAGTGGTTTTAGCGATAACAATTTTACATGAGCATTTAAAATAGCCCACTTCTGACTTGAGCCAGCAAACAGAGTGTACAATCTTTGTAGCAAACCAAAAAAATTTTGATTTTGCTTGGACACAAGACGATGCTGCATCTCCTAGGATGAGATTCCAGCTATGACTCCCACAAGGTAAAAAATAAGCTAGCGGATTAATTTCAATAGGAAAAATTTCAAGAATACGTTTTTGGACACCACTTTTTTCACCATGCATATTGGCACCATTATCATATCCTTGGCCTCTGCAGTTTAGCAATGATATACCTAACTGTTCTAATTCTGTGATTATATAATTAGTCAAACTCTCAGCTGTGGTTTTTTCGACGGCTAAGAAACCAATAAAATGTTCTTCAATTTCAGCTGTATTTGTATTAAAAAATCTCATAATAATTGATAGTTGCTCAACACGAGAAACGCCGCGAGTACAATCAAGAATAATGGAGTAATATTTATTATTTTTTCTACAATTTGAGTCTTCACGTGACTTGCCATTAATTGTATGTGCTCATTTTGAATATTTTTTCCGGTATAGTGGTCATTAATCGTCTTATCCTTTACTTGTTTTAGATGAAGTCTCAGTACAAGATCAAATCGTGCTATTAACTTTACTAAATCTATAAAATTGCCGCTTGTCTCACTAGAATCTGAGTCAGATGTTAACTTCTCTATGACCCCTGAAAGCCAAATTGTGAAAAAGTTACAATTGCGAGCAATCGTTCTAAAATATCTCTCCAACGTTGCCTTTTTTGTTCAATTTGTGACTGGGCCAAGGAGTCAACAGTGGAACAGCTTTTTAAACCATTCTCTAAATTAATCCATTTGAGCATACAATCTTTGTGCTGTCGAGTAGATTCGTGAGACTTTAGGTAATAACCCAAGTGTTTCCAATCACACACTCCTTCACTTTATCCAATCTTCGTATTTTGTAACCCGACACGGAACACAGTACACGGTATCATTTGTTGGTGAATAAACCATCCAGCGCCTGTCAAGCTTTTCACCGTTAACTAATATATTATTGTAATGATATTCGCTAAATCGCCGTCCATTATCATTTACGGGAAATACATCAACTTTAACCCGGATTGGACCTTTTTATACAATCTGAGTTCGGTCTACATCAGTAATTGTCATGGGCCATAAACCGGGGTCATTTTGAGGATTTTCCATTCCAGCAGTCATGGCTGTAGACATACATTCGGGATCAAATTCGTGATCTTGACTGGATAGGGTTGACGGCGGCACAGGTGACCTAAGAGACAATGATGTAGTTAATTCATCGTCAGCTTCGCTGTTTTTACTTGATGAAGGCGCTGGCACCCATGATGATGTGGAAGGAATATTTGCAGTTGGATCAGGATTAAAGTCACTTTCAATCAATAATTGTTTTGTAGAGGTTTCTTGCTCATCACTTTTCATATATTTATACAAAGACCCATGTAGATTTTCTTTTACCTGCTTTCTTTTTATAGCCCGGTTCCTTTTTGATATACCTGACTCAAATTTTCTACTGAAATCACGATCACGCGAACTCATTTCGTAAATCTTGTTTTGGTTCGTACAAACAGTCAGAAATATTTTTCAAGTTTTTTTTTTATACTTTGTCAGCTTATACCACTCAATACTTTAAATACTATAAGAATTATTATTCAATTAAAATTTAAAGATAATATATGTGTACGGCACAGTAACTACTTTGCAACTCATATTGCAAGCAAAATAATTCTAAGGTGAAAATAGTTCACGAACGAAGTCAAACACGGGGAATCCCCAAGCGATAGATGTGCAGAAAGTTATGGCCTAGAGAAGGGAAACTATGAACGAATGATAATTTTCTTCTTAGGTTTCTTATAAAAATGTTTGTATGACTTCGTGAATAGATTACTTTTTTTTTGCTTCTTGTGTTGCGCGAGGCCCCTGTAAGCGCGAGGCCCCGGGCGATTGCCCCGTTCGCCCCCCCCTAAGGCCGCCATTGGTTGACTGCTTTTCACATGGTCAACTATATGTGGCTCTTTTGAGGGTAACCTCGAAAGAACATAATTTTTATATTTTCTAATGACAGTATACAAGTATACAATCTCCTGGGTTTCACCCGTTGCATATTTTAAAACCCCGTAACACTTTAAGCCACATATTTCTATATTTTTTTAGTTTTCAAACAACACTCCGCTCAATATTAACGTAATGATAAGCACTTTAAGCCACATATTTCTATATTTTTTTAGTTTTCAAACAACACTCGGCTCAATATTAACGTAATGATATAGCCTATAACCTGCCTCCATAAACCAAACATAACAATAATTTTTCAAATCGAACCAGTAGTTCCTGAGATTAATACGATCAACTAAACAAAGAATAAATCAATTAAACTCTTCTACTTTCCTTCCTTCCTCCTAGCGTTAATCACAGTCGCAATCGAAGCTTTCGCACCTTGGAGTCTAGGGTCCACTTATCCTTAACTGCGGGTTTGGCTAAACTTCGACATTTTCTGTGAAGAGACTGCCATTTGACCTCCACAACCAAATTGCTGATACTTATCGAAGTATTGCAGTTAGACCAGTAATTTTAGATTTCTTCGGGGTTCAACTACCCGTAACGACTGCCATAGATTTTCGTATGACAACTGGGACCAACGTATTAACGTGCACTCTCAGGCACCAATGTAAATAGTATACAAATATTTGCATTGGGATATTTGAATTTTAAGACTGACATGCTACCATAGTCTACATTGCACCCGTGCGAAGCCGGGGCGGGTCGCTAGTATATTCTATGTAGGTACTGAAATAGCAAGGTTGCCTGCCTCGGTGGCTCAGTGGTATGAGTATGCGACTGCCGTACCTGAGGTCCCAGGTTCGATTCCGGGTCGAATCAAATTATTTGTGTGATCCACAAATGTTTGTTTCGGAGTTTGGGTGTGTTCTATGTATATTATGTATGTATTTAGAAATATATAAGTATGTTTATCAGTCGTCTAGATCCCATAGCACAAGCTTATATTAGCTTAATTTGGGCTAGACGACGTTGTGTGAGAATGACAAAAATTTTAAACATAGGTAGCTAACAGTGGAAAAGGTTCGTCCTAGGACTGAGGCAGATTAACAGTAACTATTTTTAATAAAAAATAATGTAATTTTTAATAAAATATATGTACATAACATATATACCTATGTATAGACTAAAATTCCGACATTCAAGAATAAAAATATAAGTTCAAATTTCGAAAATAATAAATTGTTGACTATCTATACCCGCTGTCCAACCAATGTGATAAGCGGTTCTAGTAAAGTTCATGATAAGGGCGCGAGCAGTAACCGGATTTACATGACCTTGATTAACCATCTATACTGTGGTCATGTTATCAAGGGTTCGATTCCCAGCCACCACGAGGTGGGAATCCACGAATCCACCAATCGTACACATTTATTTTTACCTTACGTAGATCCTTTTTTTTGAATTCCGCGAGACCGCGTTCGCTCCCATGTCCATTGCTGTGGGCGTCTCTGGTGACACTGAAGGCATTTCCAGTGGCCTTACGTAGACCCTTACGTAGACCTTACATAGACCCACAGAACTGCCTCGGTGGCGCAGTGGTAGGTATGTCTATGAGACTGCCGTCCCTGAGTTCCTGGGTTCGATTCCCGCGTCGATTTAAATATGTATGTGATCCACAAATTATTGTTTCGTAATTTGGGTATTTTTTATGTACTCGTACCTATCTATTCATCTTCATGTTTAGAGAAGGTAAGTTGACACAACCCTATGGTGGTGGTTATATCGAGACTGAATTCCCCCTTCTTAGGGAGAGGAGCCCAGCAGTGGGCTTCACATGCTGACCTGATGAACCTTTCGAGAGTCCCAGTCGTTTAGGAGTTCAGTGACAAAGGACCGATTTGGCTAATTTTGGTTTAAAATTTTCGTAGAATTTCAGTTTCATTCGGGGCGGTACGAAGTCCGCTGGGATAGCTTTAGTTGGCAATAGTTGCTCGATAAAAAAGCCCGTTTAGATACATACTTCTTAGATGCCATACTCTGAATTAGCATTATCCAATAGTGGGTAATTGTATCACACCTAGATGTATCCGTGCCTATTACATCTTTGTTTATAAACAACCGACATTCATAATGATAAACGTACAATAATCAGTCTATAAGCACAGATTACTAAATAGTTACTACGTATAAGCATCAATAAAAATATGATGATAGTAGATGATTTAAATGATCAGTAGTCAACACTCGCTCCAACAATCAGTGCAGTCAAAAGCAATTGAATAGTGCGGACGTTTACTTACTTTAAAAAGAAGGCTGAAGTAAAAAACAATGTTGTTTTTTTATCATTTATTTGTTGTGACTTTGAATGTTTACGCGATATGGTACGACCAGAATTATGTGGATCTACCATTTCTTTGTGAAGACTTCGCTAAGATGCCTTATAAAGGGAGAGTGGCATTTCTCACGTGTTGGTGTTCGGTATGTGTAATGTTTTTTAATCGAATTTAAAAAGAGAAGGAGGTTCTTAATTCGACTGTACTTTTTTTTTTATATTTGTCATATGTCATGGTACCTTTGGTACTTCCGACTCGATAAACCGATTTTGAATTTATTTTTTTAATTGTAATCTACTGGTTGCCGTGTGGTCCCATTAGGCTTTTGGTTCCATACCGATAGTTATTTGATTTTTTTTTTGCCAAAATTATAGTAGGTTATTTAGATACTAGCGATCCACACCGGGTTTGCACGGGTGTATAGATAGGCTTCGATATTTTCCGTTAAGAAACGACCAATGTGACCTCCACTAGATGATTGGCGATATCGAAGTTCTGTACTTAGTTGACCAGTTGGATTTTTAGGGCTCCAATTACCTACCCGTAAGGACTGAATTAGTATGACAACCGGGACCGACAGCTTAACCGATAGCTTACCGACTCCGAAAGCACTGAGTTGACCCAGTGTCTTAAGAAAGGTGACCCATCCTAAGCCCGGCCTGGCTAATGTATGACATAACATAGAACAATTGGATCTTTTTAGGGTTCCGTACCCAAAGGAACCCTATTACTGAGAAGTCGCTGTCCGTCTGTCTTGGGCCGTGTCGTCATGAACCGTGATAGAAGGTTGAAATTTTCACGGAATATGTATTTCTGTTGTCTCTATAACAAGATATACTAAAAAACAGAATATACTTAATAAATATTTAACGGGGGTTCCCATACAACAAACGTGATTTTTTTGCCGTTTTGGTACGGAACACTTTGTGCGTGAGTCCTAGTCGCACTTGACCGGTTTTTTGAGTCTTCACGAAGCGTGCTCTAGTAAACATAATCTGCTCTTTTTTAAATATGAAATATCTTTGCCTAAAGAACGATAGCAATGAATTGTTGAAAACGAAGCGTGACCAGTACTTAAGGTCGAAACTTAAACAGTACCTAACTGTTACACCGTTCAATGTCAATGCTAATAAGTAATTTGATAGATATCGATATAGGTTTTATTATGTCTGTGGTTAAGTTGTAATTTTATTGTTACTATGGGTCTCCATCAACACCTCCGTGGCCCAACTAACGAGGTGCACATTGCGTGGAACTAACAAAGTCACTGGCGAAATGTGGACATATTAAACGCTTCTGCCTACGCCTTCAGAGATAAATATGTGATGTTGTGTTTTTTTAATGGTGGTCATCCTTACCTCACAATTGCTTTGACAACCTGAAACATACAATTAACAGACGTGCAAAATACAGATCTTTAAGTACCTACTCATATTCTGTGAAACTAGTCATTTGTTATAGGTATGTTATGTATATGTTACCGGCAATCTGTATAATCCAGTATTCTATACAATGTCTAGGCATTGTATGGAATACCTAAAATGTCCAGGTAATGTATGAAATATTATTTACTTTATCAAGTCATGCTCGCGAAGGAGGCGGCCGAGATGGAGAGGAAAGCGTACTCTCCCCGCTGAATTCCGCAATCAGTGGCCAGGGCGCCGCAGACTCATTTATGCCCAGGACCATCGACCACCAAGATCGGGGCCTGAGGACGGCGGGATGGCCACCCGCCGTCCTTACAGAGCATGCTAGAAGCAGATTCACCCACCGACGCGGGATCAAACCCGACCTAACCGCAGCGCAGAGGCTACGAAGGGGGCCAAAGTCCGCCAGGCGCCACTGGAAATAGCTCCTGATGCGTACCTGAGGCCCTCGGCAACGGACGTAGTAGAGGACCGCGCGCGCGGACCTCAAAAAAAAGGGAACATGGAACTTTGCCTGGAACTTGGAAGCCCCAGGTATTCTATACAATACCTAGGCATTCTATAGAAAACCTGCATTATACACATTGCCGGTAACATATTAATAGGATATACATAATGTAAACGAGATGCATAATGTATAGTTATACCACGTCATACAAATAATATAAATAAGTAGAATTGCGTTGTCCGTTTGTGATTTTTAATGATTGTCTTTTTACTGATTTATCACTTAACTAGGTCAACACCGTGACCGAAACACAGAAATATATTTCAATAATGCGGTACATATTTTAATATGTTTTTAATTGACTGAGCTGATCCATATTTTGTACCTACCTAAATTAACTAGTATAATTGATGTCAGGTTAGTAGGTAAAAACTACACACATAGATATACATCTAATCACGTTTTCACGAATTTCCTTAAATGGATAGGCAGATGCACTTTGTTCACCTACTACTACTACTTTGCTAGTAACTTTATTCGTCTTAACAGGGTGTCCCTACCTGGAAGTTGATGTATTTGCCAGTGTAGTAGACAGCGGTATCCACGGTGTGGTCCCACGTAATCAAGCCTATTGCCATATCCAGTACTTTGAGTATTATTGCCAGAGCCGTCTTCTTGCCCGTCTCACAACAGATGCACCAGGCGCAGATGAGAATGACTTGTGCCCTTGAAATCTTAATAACGCCCCTTAGCACCTCTTATTCTTTATTATATTCTTTTTACCTTTATAATAAATCTAATCTGTTATTTTCAGGTATTGCAAACAGTGTACTTCACAATAGCGCTTCTCAACGATATTATAGGTACAGACACATCAGCTCCGAAGAATCCTCCACTAATTCGAAAAATAAAAGACGTTGTGTTCAGTTTGGCTTTTTCCATTGCACTTTATGTGTCTGTTGCATTTTGGACTATTTATACAGTAGATAAAGAATTCATTTTTCCTGAATCAATGGAAGCTATTGTACCGAATTGGCTTAATCATGTAATGCACACAATGATAGCCCCCTTTATATTGATAGAGTTGATACTTTCAAACAAAACGTACCCGTCAAGAATACTAGGTATCAGCGTACTCTTAAGTTTTAGTATCGCGTATATATTTTATCTAAACACACTTTATTTTTCAACTGGTATTTGGGTATACCCGATTTTAAATGTAATTAATTGGCCAATGAAATTGTTATATTTTTGTTCAAGTTCGCTCATTGGTATAGTGTTTTATTTATTAGGTGAGACTTTGACCAATGGAAAGTTATTTAATATTAAATTTACGTATTCAAAAATGCTTTAATACTTTGGATATATTTAATACTGAGAACAAGAGTGTTTATTCAATCAATTATTCCTTTGTAAGTAAAGTTCGCGGTGGCTTTTGGGACAAACCCTTTGATATTTGCTGTGTTTGTTGGAGACATTATGTCCCTATAACTTTGTAGACTGATATTTTGTATAAATTAAAATATGTAAGTAGATAGATCTATACTTAGAATATATTTACAAATGATGGTATTGTACAAATGATTGGAGATAATGAATTACGAATAAAAATGTATAAGAACGAATAGGTCTTTTTTGGGCCCAGCGTTTTCTTTATCAACCCCAACATTCACTACAAGTTAAAAGGTGTTTATAGAAATCGTGTGTGTCTTTGGCAGTGGGATTTTTGGGAATATTAAAAAGGGGAATTATAAAACGATCGAATAATATTCTATCCGTGCGACCACATTACTAAGTGAGCGACTAGAAATATAGAGTGAGCGACTAGAAATACAGAGAGGGTTAATTTCGTCTTTAAACAAAATGGGTAGGTTTTTTTTTTTTTTTTTTTTTTACGTGGTCGGTGATGCATTTACGCACTTCACCGTCTCGCTGCGGGGGGGAGCGAGACGGCTTCGTGTGGGCCCTAGGATGGAAAACGGGCCGGACTACCCACTAAAACCTATCCACGGTGTTTCTCCTTCGCCTTAGCCGGGCCGCCGGATAGACAGAAACTGTTAAGCAACGGCGGCCCGGAAAAGGGGCGCTCTTTCGAGCTCAACACGGGGGGCCTAACCCCCCCCCCAATCAACATAGAAGCGACGCCCCCGAAACACAAGGGGCGTCGGACTCCTCGGGGCCTTTCGTGTGAGCGTTGGGCCCCCCGACCCACCACCCACGGCCCTATCAGTCGGGGGCTTGGGCGTATGCAATACGCCGTCGCCCCCTGACTGGTGCCCGGCGGGGCGGAAGCGTGCGGGCTGCACGCTCCCGTTCCCGCAGGGCCTCTCTCTTTGCCGCCATCACCTCCCGAGCGAAGGAGGCGACGGCGGCCCAACATTCTTCGCTGCCGGCCATAGAGAGAATGACGGCCGGCAGCGAACCTACACTGCCGATGATGCCCGTGAGGGCCAACCTCTGCGTGTCCCAGGCGGCGCACACAGCGAGCGTATGCTGCGCCGTATCTACGGCGCCGCCTGCGCAGTGATGACAAACGGGCTCCGACAGGATCCCCACCACTTCCCACAGGAATTTGGCAAAACAGCCATGACCCGTGAGAAGTTGGGTGAGGAAGTAGGTCGGAGCCCCCTGCGCATGCTCCACCCACTGGCGGAGCACGGGACCGATGGCCCCCACGAGCACTCGGCTCGCGGTCGGAGCCGCACATCTCAAGGCCCATTGCCGGAACAGATCGTCGCGAGCCTCCTGTCTCCAGCGGTTGACCTGCTCCGGCAACGGGCGACCTCCTTGTTGTCGCACCATGGCGCCCTCCTCGTAGACCCTCTTAAGGACCCCTGCTTCGAGATCCCAAGGGGGACTTTGTGCCAACAGGCACGCCGCCTCGAAAGACACGGTGCGGTACGCCCGTGCAGCCCTCTGCGCCGTGATCCGCTGCGGTCGTCGCAGCTGGACCACGTTCGCGGCGCTGAGGGCATCCGCCCAAATAGGCGCCCCATAGAGCGCCTTGGAGCGTACCACACCCTCGTAGAGACGGTGGCATGCACTTCCCGGTCCCCCTTTATTGGGGAGCAGCCTACCGAGCATCCCGGCAAACGTCACCAACTTTGGTGAAAGCTGCCGGAAATGCTCGACGAACCCCCACCGGCTGTCGGGCAAGAGACCCAGATATTTAAGGGTCTCATCCGAGGCCCATGGAAGAAGAGGGCCTCGGATTTTTCGAGGGCCACCTTGAGGCCGAGCGCCCTGATGCGACTGACGACCTGTGCCGTGCCCGCGGTGGCGAGCACGGCAGCGTCACGGAAAGTGGGTCCTCGCGCGGTGACTAGGGTATCGTCGGCGTAACATAGTACGCCGACTCCCCGAAGAGTAGCACCGCGCAGGACCCAATCGAAACCAATGTTCCACAGGAGCGGGCCCAGCACCGACCCCTGTGGAACGCCACAAGACATTTCCCTGCGGACTACGGCCGACCGGGCCGGAAAGATGATGGCCCGGTCGACAAAGTAGTCCGCAAGGACGCGCCTGAGGTACCACGGGACATTGTGGTACCTCAGCGCTTCGGCGATAGTAGGCCAGGGGAGGGTGTTGAAGGCATTGGCTATGTCGAGCGACACAGCCAACACCACCTCCCCCCGGCCAGTAGCATCCTCGACGCTGCCCCTGAGCCGTGATACGGCGTCCAGGGTGGACCTCCCGCGACGGAAGCCGAACTGGCTATCCGACAAGTTCGGCCCCGCCCCCTCCAAATGTCCGACGAGACGTGCAGCGAGCACCCGCTCGAAAAGCTTGCACGTCTCGTCGAGGAGAACGATGGGGCGGTAGGCCGACGGCGACTCCGGGGGACGCCCGTGCTTACGAAGCAGCACGAGCTTCCCCGTCTTCCAGCGTCGCGGGACTCTTCCGGACGCCACACACTCCGACATGAGGGACAGCGTCTCCTCTTCAAACTCCGGCATGACGAGGCCGACGACCCGCCCTGGGACGCCATCGGGACCAGGGGCGCGGTTCCTCAGCTTAAGTTTTAGAACCGCTACCCCCAGCTCGGCGCCAGAAACGGGCGAGATGACCTTGTCATCCGACGACTCCTGGCTTGGTGCCATTCGGGGGGGGGACCACTCTTCCCGCGCAGGGAAGAGGGAGCTGACCACTTCTTCAACAAATTGGGGCTCGAGAGACGTAGTGAGTGGGGGCACCCAAGGTCCAAGCTTCTTGCTGACGACCTTGTAGATGTGCCCCCATGGATCCCCATTTAAGCTCTCGAGCCCCTCGTTCCAGGCCGCGTTCTTCGCGGCCCGGATTGCCGAGCTAAAGGCCGCTCGAGCAGCCCGGTACGCGGCTAGCAGCACCTCCTCCTGGGCAAGGTCTCTCTGGCGCCTCCCGCGACTGCGGGTGTACCGTCGCTGAGCTGCGTGACAAGTTTTTCGCATCTCAGCGAGGTGAGGCCGCCACCAGTACACCCGCCTTCGCGGGGGTACCGGCCCTGCCCTCTGCATCGCCGCGTCGCAGACGCGAGTCATCGTACCGGCAAGATTGTCTGCCCTCGCGTCCACGTCCAGGCCGTCGACATTAGGAGCAGCCCAGCGCTCGACAATAGCCGCCTCTTTGGCCAGCTCCCGGTCCAGCGTATTAAGCCGCCACCGTGGTCCCCCCCCGAAAGGGGGGCGTTCAGTCGCCGCGGGGGTGGCCAAGCGAGCGGCGACGACGTCGAACCATATGTATCGATGGTCCGACATGGTCTCCACCCCCTCAATCACTCGCCACCCCCGTATACGGTCCACCAGGGCAGAACTGGCAAACGACAAGTCTACAATAGAACTACCCTGGGGCCGCACACAAGTGTGGACCGCCCCCCTGTTTAGCAGCACCAAGCCAAGCGACACCGCCCAGTCCTCCAACGTCTCTCCCCTAACATCGGTCGCCGGGGAACCCCAAGTCTGAGAATGAGCGTTGAAATCCCCGACGACCAAGGCAGGGGTGGGGCGCACATCCGCCAACAGGGCCTCGACTTCGGCGAGCACCTGCTCAAAATCGGCGAGACTCCTGTTGGGGGAAATATACACCCCAACTACTGCATAGCCGCCCATCAGGGCTAGAACACAACCATGTCCCCTCAACACCCGGCTGAAGGGGGACCCACCCTGACGGGCGACGATGGCCACTAAGCCGTTGCGGTCGCCAGCCCAGTTGTCCCAATCGCGGACGAGGTACGGCTCGCTGACAACGGCGACGGTCGCCTGCCACTGTGCCATAGACTGCATCAGGACATCCTGAGCAGCGACACAGTGGTTGACGTTGGCCTGCAGTATAGAGACGTTGGCCATTTAAATTTGGGCGGTGTCCATAGTCTCCACAGACTGGGTGGTGGGGCTGGACTTTCCACCACCCGTCTTGTTTCTCCGATTCTTGCGGCCTCCCCGTTTCCGGGAGGCCGCATCACATTTCTTGCTGCCCAGTGAATGGGCAGCAGGTGACCCCTCTGTTGAGCAGAGAGGGCACTTTAATTCCGACGATGGGCAGCCGGCCGCCTTATGGCCCGGCTGCCCGCAACTGAAGCACAGTGCACTGCGATCCACTTCGCAAGTGCACTGTACTCCGACATGCCCCGAGTCCAGACAGCGGAAGCACCGCTGGACTCGAGGTGCGAGGAGGGTGGCCCTAACGACAGACCACCCAATGGTGAGGCGGCGGCCGTCCAACAACTTCTTGGCCGCCGCAACCGGGCACTTCAGCCAGCAGGTGCCCTGCCAGCCGGGTGGGCAGCTGATATCGCCCACTTTAACGCGGGTGACGTCACTGCCACCGACTTCAGCCACCATGGCGGCAACCCTCTCCTTTGTGGCGGTGTCGCCAAGGCCTGAGATGCGCAACTCTGCGCATTTCTCAGGTCTGGCGACCCGAACCACTTCACCCAGCACCGACCGCAGCTTATCGGCCAGGGCGTCGGCCTTGGCATCTTTGTCCGCGCCGCTCACCTCGAGGATCTTTCCTCCGGTGACGGCGGCGCGGAAACGCAGACCGTCTATGCCCAGGCTCTTCAAGTCGATTTTATCTTCAGCCTGGGCCAGCACGGCCGCGTAGGTGGTCCCCGTTTCCTTCGCGCCCTGCTGCAGCGTGATAGTCACTGCAGCAGTGCGCGTAGTGCGGGGCTTTTTGGAGCTCTTCTTCTTATTTTTGGCCGGTGCGGGTGCTGAAGTCGCATTGGCCTTTTTCGTCTTTGCAGGGCGCGCCGCCACTACATTCCACCCCTCAGCAAGTGGCTGAGGAGCAGTAACAGTTGGCGGTGACCGCACCTGTCGAGCAGCTTCGGCCTCCTTTGCCGCAGCGCTCATTTTCTTCTTCCTACTCTTCCTTCCAGTTGCTAGGTCCACCCCGTCAGCAGTGGAGGAGGAAGGAAGAGCAGGGACAGGCCGGGAGAGTGAGGCCACAGGAGCAGCGGTAGGCCGACTGGGACCCGGTGTTGGTTCCGAGGAGACGGAGACGGCAGCACGAGCTACACGCGCGGCGTTCCGCCTGTCTGCCGCGAGTGGAGGGCGCAAGGTCGGCTCAGGGGGTAGGCGGCCTACAACCCCGGCGAGGCGTGCGTCGATCATGAATCCGATCTCATCGCGCGACATCGCCGGGGGGACGGAGCCCGCTACCCGTTTCAGGCCCTCCATCTCGGCCCTCAGGGCGATGAGCTCGCCCTGCAAAATCACTACCTCCTCGTTGACTGTGCGCGATCTCAGCTCACGAGCGTTGTCGAGGATTGTGCTCGCGGCATTCTTGAGATCGCGCACGAGTCTGCTGTTCATCTTGTTACTTTTGTGGGCTATAGTGTTAATTATGCCCACAGCAGACTCAATGGTCCCAGTCAGCTGCTCCGACGATTGGCCCGCTACCGGGACTGGCACGTTGGATGGCCCCGGTAGGATGGTGTCCTTCTTGTGTAAGGCCCTCACCTCCTCGATGTGGACCTCTTCTGCCAGCTCCTTTTCGGCTTGGCGCTCTTCAGCAGCGGCAAGGTCGGCCTTAGCCTTGTGCAGGCCAACATACTGACCTGTCGTGGGAGGGCGCCCGCGGCCTCTCTTCGCGTTCGCGACCGTCTGACCACGAACGGGACTCCTGTGGGAGTCATCCGAATCCCCCCCATCCGACCCCGAGTTCCGGCGCTTGCGCCAGAAACGGGAAGTGGTGGGGAGGGGGGTGGGGAGGACGTAAGACGACCCCATGGTCGACCCCACAGTCTCCATGGAGACTGTGCTGCTGTCGGTGTCCGACAGCTGCAGGTCTCCACGCAATCTCTCCAACGTTGACGTCGATGACGTCAACAATGTCGGCGTGTCACACCTGGAGAGTGTGACACGCAGCTCCTTTACAGAAGCTAAATCTTCGGTAGTGCTTGTGTGGCAAGCATCCTTTGGTGTTTTAAATTTTTGGTAATCCATAGAATTCCCACGAGTAATGGGGCATAGAGGGCACTACCGGGCGAAGCCCCACCCGGCAGCGGGCTATTACATGCGGAGATGCCAAGGTATCCGCCGGGTTTTAACGTGCTTTCCTTCACGGATTTTTGTATCGGGTATCACCCTCAGGCCAGCCAATTAAGGCAAGCCGCCTTCAGCCACATTGCGCCGCACGTACCCTATAGACCGTGAGACAGGGGTCGTTGCACGACGCAACGTGGCTGGCCACGAGAGGCTGGTCAGGCCTCCCCGACGCGACCTTTCGGTCACGTCCGTCCCCATGGGCCTTGCAGGCCCATACGCCTCAGGTGAGGCCGAAAACGACCCCACCATAACTCCCTAAGGAGCTGACTGCAACACCGCCCTCAAACGCCCCTCTGAAAGCAGAGGGGGTGAAAGGCGGGTGGCGCGGCACTCAGGCGTCCCCAAAAATGGAAGAGGGGAATGCGCATGCCGCCAGGTGTCGGGATATTGGTACATTTACTAACAGTCGCAGCACAGACTACTGCGGTCATTAGTGAATGCTCCAGGGTGCACCAGCAAATCCGGGTTGCACTCCCCCAGGCCAAAGCCCGCACGAGAGCAACCAAGACCGCCCACGTGGAGGTTTCCCGACCGAGCACCCCAAAATGGGTAGGTTAGGTTAGGTTAAAACTGTGACCGAACGCACGAGCCGAGCGAGCGAAGTGCCAGAAACGACTTGCATCTATTAAAAATGAAACAGTAAATTTTTTATTTTTATTTATTTATAAACTTATGCACAAAACTGCCCAAACTGGTAGGTAATGCCACAGGCATTATCTACCAGTCAACCTTTGGGTGATGCAGAGAGAACTAGTAGTAGGTGCTCAGAGGTTGCTATGACACACAATAATTATTATGGTAAATAATATACTTAAATCCTAATAACTACTTATTTAACTAATACTAATATACGTATATGACGTCAATAAACCTACATAATACTAAAACATACCTACATAGTACATACTATTTTCATAAAATAGATACACAAATATAATTACATATAAAGCTACGACTTCTATAAAGAGTAAGTGACAAAAGTAAAAGAAAGACAAACTGATTCTGCTTAGGAATCCTTATACAGCTCATATACCTTCCTCCTGAAAACGGAGCGGCTGGTTGACATCCTGACCTCCAAGGGAGCACATTCCAAAGGAGAATAGATTGCACAAAGAAAGAAGAGTGGACAAGGCTGGAAGTGTGAGAAGGACAATGTAAGAGAAGACTATTAGAAGAGCGTAAGTTTTTATTGTGGTTGGTGCTCAGAAATTGACAGGAATGAGTTAGGTATGAGAGGACATTAGAGGAATTTAAGAAGGAGTAGAGACTAGTCACAGCACGCAAACTACGACGCTTGCGTATGGATAGCCACCCCTACTCGGAGCGTGATTCCGAAACATGGTCATACTTACGTAGATTGTAGACGAATCGAATGCAATTGTTGAGAAGACCGTCAAGTTTATTGAGCAGATCTGCATTCAGGTCGAAATAGCACACATCACCATAGTCTATAACAGGAAAGATCAGCGTTTGCATAAGTGATGTCTTGGTATTGGCTGGTAGGAAGTTTTTTAACCGATAAAGAGCCCGTAAGCTGCCCATTAACCTCTGACACACTCCGGAAACCTGAGTTTGCCAGCTGAGCGTAGTGTCGATATGCAATTCCAAATTATTCACTCGGGTAGAGAAAGGAATAGGCTTTGCTTTGAAGACGATCTGTGGCAAAGTCACACCCTTCAGCCTTCCCAACATTCGACTAATCCCTATAATAATGGCCTGGCACTTGTCAGGGTTCACCGACAAACCAAATCTATCACACCAGCTGCCTAAAGTGTTCAGGTTACTATTGACCTTGTCAATAGCTTCGGCCAGTCAATCTATACTGGATTGACTGTACAATTGCAGGTCGTCAGCATACAGGTGATACGCACACTGAAGATCAGAGGTCAAGGAATTAATGAAAATAGAAAAGAGAAGAGGGAGAGAATACCACCTTGTAGAACCCCAGCATCGATATTGCACCAGTTAGAGGATTTGTCGTCGATTCGCACCGATTGCTGGCGGTCCCGAAGATAAGTGGAGAACCATTCCAGGTCATCGGGTGAGATCTTAAGATGCACCAGCATAGCTAGCAAGATGTCGTGACTCACGCAATTGAATGCGTTAGAGAAATCAACCAGGACCAGTACTGTCACTTTTGCGTTTTCAATCCCAGTCCTGATATCTTCCGTAACCTTCTGCAGGGCAGAAGTAGTGCTGTGCCCCGGTCGGAACCCAGATTGTAAAGGGCTAAGTATGCTATTTATACGTATAAATCTGGACAGTTGGCTGTGCACACATATCTCTAATACCTTGGACATAAAAGGAAGAATGGAAATGGGGCGGAAGTGATTGGGGAGAGAGGGATTTGCTATTTTAGGTACCGGACAAATATAGGCTCTGCGCCAGAGGGCGGAAAATTGACCGGTTGCAAGGGAACCGCGTTCGACTTTATGGACAGTACAACCTTTTTGATCTCATCCAAAGACACAGGAGAAAATTCGAAAGAGGCATAGCTGGGATCAGCCAAACCGGCAACGAAATCCACCGTTTGACGCTTGGTTTGGTCGTCCATCTTGTGTGAGATGGAGAAATGAGAATTGATGGCATCCAACCCAATCGCTCCCGGCAGCTCGAGCCGCCTCGACTTACCAATGCCCAAGGACCCAAGAAACTTCCAAACCTCGGCTGGCGAACGGGAAGAAAGGTTATCAAAGATATGACGGCATTTTGAGTTCCGTATCACCTGATTACACCGATTCCTGGCAGTTTTATACCGATCCCAATTTACATCAGTCTTTAGTTTTTAAAATTTGCGAAGTCTCGGTCTCTGCATCTCATTGCAGCCCTAACCTCCTCTGTGATCCACGGCGCAGGATTACGCTTCATTCTAACCCTCCTAACTGGGGCATGCACATCATAGAGTTTGATGACGCTGTCCGTAAAAACCTCTACTTTATTATCGATAGTATCGGCCGTCTTCAAAGGGTCCCAATTAATGGCAGCGGCATCAGCTCGTAATCTATCGACATCCATGCGGCCGAAGCAGCGCCTTTGCAATATTTTTGGCTTTGGTTTCAGTGGTTTGAGTCTGTAGGAGGCATACAGTAGATCGTGGTGTGAAAATGCCGGAGCCATGCACTGCCCATGACAATGAACCAACGATGGAGTAGAAGTTAAAATCAAGTCAAGCCAGGTATCAGCGACATCTTTATTGTGATGCGTAGCCTGAAGTGGCAATACGTGCAAACTGGCCGACTCAACTATATGACGTAGCTTCGCTGCTCGAGAGGAGTCCACAAGGAGATTTGTGTTAAAGTCGCCCATGACGATGTGATGCTCATAATCAGACGCCAGCGATTCTAAAACCAGTTCTAAGTCGATGAAGTAATTAACAGATGGGGGACAATATACAACTCCGATGAGTACTCTGACACCCCTTACCCAGGCCTCAAGAAATACATATTCCGCTGTAGCGGAATACTGGGAAGGAGATGCGGTTATTATTTTGTGTGGGAACTCACTGCGGATATAAATGGCAACCCCTCAAGATCAAGATCAAGATGGCATGTACGTGGGAGTCATCAAACGTATCCAAGAAGTCGGTATAGTGACCAGGGATACTTTGAGCGTTTATATGGCACACATTGAGGGACCGACCCACTTCTGACTCAAGACACCCACGAAGTTCCTCCCTTAAAGAGTCTGTCACCACCGAGCTAAAGCTGTCAGTATCAGATTCTAAAGCAGAATGAAACGAAACATTTTCATCAGATTCGTAACTCATGAATAAAATAAATATTAAATAAAAAGTAAATATGTACTTACTTTTTGTTATATAAAACAAAAATACTAATAAATCTTAAAGTACTTAAGAATAAATAATAACAAATATTAAATCAACGTACCCATGCACTACTCTCTTAACTAAACAACTTGCAGTCTCTGCACCACCCGCAAATTATCGTGTTTGGCAAATAATTACACAATATTAAGTACCCCAATGTTATGTTCTTAGACGCTCGCAAGATCGTTAATCTATGTACACTAGATACAACTATATTTTAGGTACTTATATAACAATTGCTAGGATTAAAGTCGTACCTAATGTAAAAGAGCGTTATTCTTAGTAGATATGGGATGGAGCAACCTAGTATATAGTAGGTATATAGTGCGCAGGCATGTAGTACCGAAGTATCTGGTATAAAATATACGCGGTAGTTGTTCATGATCAAAGCCAGCTTTGGTCATGAACAACTACCGGGTATATTTTATTTATTATGCCCAGGCATTAACTCGTTAATCCGTTAATCGTTATTTAACGAAGTTAAAATTTGGAGTAACGGATTAACTTTTAAGTAAACTTAAAAATTTGTTAACGGATTCGTTAACTTCCGTTACATTTCCCCAAGTCCGTTAATCGGTAATCCAGCTCCCGTGGTCGCGTTGTGTCCAGTCACACTACGACCATACATCGCAATATTCGCGTGTCCCGAAGACTACGTAACTATGAGTACAAACCGCCAAAGCCTAAAAACAATAAGTTCCACTCATTAGTGTTTCGTCCGGAACGCAGCTGAATCATCCAAATTAATGACTTTTCATTTAACATTGTTTGTCAACATGCCTATATTATACATACTCTAATAAGTATACCCTATTACTAAGACTCCGCTGTCCGTCCGTCCGTCTGTCACCAGGGGTGTATGTCATGAACCGTTATAGCTAAAAAGTTGAAATTTGACAGATGATGTATTTCTGTTGCCGCTATTACAACAAATACTAGAATCCGGTCAAGTGCGTGTCGGGCCACCCATAGAATAGGGTTCCATAGTCACCCATAATAGCCTAGCTATCTTCTAGAGGCGAGGTGAGGGGGCGTAGATAAGACTGCAGTGCCCTCGCCGCACACTTTGGAACTCAGCGGGGAACTCATACTCTCCCTCATCATCTCAGCCGCCTCCTTCGCGAGCATGTCCTGCTCGCAGAAGGACACTGCCGCGTTCCAATTACTCGCGCTGGAGACCATGGCTTCAAGCATGGTTTCCAGCGAGAGGTTATTCACGCCCAGACCCACTATGAGGACCCGGCGCTGACTCGCCCACGCTGAGCACTCCACCAACGTGTGGAGAGCAGTGTCTTCGTCTCCTCGCTGTGTTGACACTGGGGTGTGAACTCACGATGGATGCGAAACAGATACTTACCGAAGCATCCATGCCCAGTAATGATCTGCGCCACACTGTCCCCGTACTGCCTCTGCAGCCACTCGTCAATGATCGGCCTAACCGCCGCGATTATGGGGGTTCCCCACCTTAAATACACATCCTCAAATACACATAGCCATGCAAAGTTTGGGACGAAAGCCCAGGACGGACGGACAGACAGATAGACGGACGGACATGACGAAACTGTAAGGGTTCCGAGACTTGAACTACAGAACACTAAAACAGAATAAAATCAATATTTCAGGGGACTCTCATATAATAAACGTATTTTTTGCCTACTTTTGGTACGGTTTTATTGTTTCTAACCTGTTAACATCCAGAACCAACCGTAAGAAGATGCAATTTTTATTACGAGTTAACGGATTAACGATTAACGTTAACTTGCGTTAAAATTTCGAAAAATTAACGCATTAACGTTTAACGAAGTTAACTTTTGAGTAACGGATTAGCGATTAACGAAGTTAACTATTTGATTAACGGTGCCCAGCTATGTTCATGATGTCTTACTATAAGTTGCATCAAGTGCCGACAATCGAAACTATATCATCATCATCATAATTTCAGCTAATTGACGGTCGCTGCTGGGCATAGGCCCCCTCCAACGAATGCCACAACTTGCCGCACTTGAGCTTGCCGCATCTAGTGGCTTCCTCTGACCACGATGTCGACATTCATTACCTAACATAAATCAAACATTATAAATGTAGCAGTCCGGCATGCGGCACCGCGACAGCTGCGAGTCTACTCGTTCGAAGGACGAAGTCTACTTGTTGTACAACACAACTGGCGATGTCACTGTCGCCTTGTCGCAGGTGTCGCGTGCCGCATGCCGCAAACATCCAACTGCCACTTTTATAGATACCTATTCAATCTCATTTTCTTTCTTGTAATTATTTTTAATCATCAATTGTATAACTAAAAGTTACCTATTGTTTTGAAGGTACAAATAAGTGACGTCATATATATTTTTAAGGTTTATATGGATTTGTGTCTGTCTGTCATAGTTTAATATTTCAAGTTCGTGAAAGTGTGTAGATGTCTGTTGCACAGTTACATCTGATGAAAATTGGCATAGAGATAAATCATTTTCTAGATTAAAGGTTAGACAACTAAATATTAGATTACCTACCTACGTTTAAGTTTTAATCCGATAATTTTAAACATTAAAATTATAACTACTTCACGCAAGTGCAGCCGCGGGTATTGGCTAGTAAAAGTAGGTATGTTTCCGCTGTAATGTGTGGCGAAATAACCAAGCTAAGGATTTCGGATAAGGATTTGGTATCTTGTAAATACATGATCCAGGATAGACATTATTGCCAATAATACGCGGCGGTCGCAGGGTTAATAGAAAACTTAATACCTTTATTTTCTTAGCTTCAGTTAAGGAGATTGTAGGGTGACCAAATTATTAGGATTGATGACTGATGCAATGGACACAGTGTAATAACTAAATACTAAGAATAGTCCCGACTTCAGTGGTTTTAGGCATACATAATAATAATAACTAACTTATACATATTGTTTGTACATTTGTGGAATAATATGTGCAGTGAGTTTTTTAATATGCATCAGGTAGCAATTCGACCAAGTACCGACAGTCAAAAGACAAAAATAAATTTTTAGACATACATATAAATGGGCCTTGGCTGCTGGAATTTAGGTTCCAATTACTGCATGGTTATTGATTATCTATTGTAGATTTATGGTGCCAATAGGCTTGCCCCCTGTTACGCGGGACAAACAAAAGTACTCGCAAAATATGGGTATGTAATACACATCTGCCTACCCGCTCGGGGACAAAGGCGTGATTATATGTTACATACATTAATTAGGTATATTCACGCATCTGTCCCCGAATGGGTTGGCAGGGATTTGTATAAAAAATGTCCTATAAAGCTTCAAAACGATGGACATAGTACATTGTCGAGCTGAGCTGAGATGCAAACGGCTTACCGTACTGTGTGGGCTCACGATAAGCCCTACTGCTGACATCACTGGACCTGACAAAATCTATGTCCCTTCAAAGATACTTTTGCTTCAAATTAAACTTAAATATCTACGGGTTTTACCGGCAAAAGTAAGTAAATAAATCCAATGTGGTCCGATATTGGGTCGTATGTTTCTTGTTTGCAATAACTATTTGTATTTCATTCCATTATATTTACTGTTGAATGTAATATATCAAACAGAAATTGTTAAAATATTACGATAAAACCAGCTAGAAACACGCTTTATTTTTTAATTCCGCGGCGATAGGAACAGGCTAGACAAAAGTTAAATCAGTTAAGAGATGGAAGAGGTATTTCTTTCTCATTCTACCTATCTACCAAAAACTAAACTTAATCACAGTACAGAAATAACCTAGCTCTTATTTAAACAAAATCCTAGAATATTCCCTCTTGTACCTATAATAGAAGAATTTGATAGGTACGAGTAGGTTAGTACATAAAATCCTAACATTTCCAGAAACAAGTTATCTATCATATAAAACTGTTATTTAATACGATTTGCTATAAGTAAAAGCTGCTAGATTTCCCCGGGGTGGCCCTTACATGTCGAATATGGCATTTTATATGATCCCTTCAAAGCATTAAATCAATGTATAGTTCATAAATTAATCCTTGGCAAATGTACAACCAGTTTTTCGATAGTAACTGATACCTAAAAGGAGTTTAATCGTAATAATATTAAAGGTATGATAGCTTATTGAAAGAGTTAACCCGTAATCAGTCCAGTCCTCGACAGTGCAGGTGGAAGGGCACATATGATCAGCGGATCGTCCAGAACCCCTTTTGATATGTGTCGACCACCAAACAAGAACAAAAGTTCATAAAAAAAAGTTAAATATGCGGTGCTGTGTATATTATTGAATTTTTCATATATATTATTTAATAATGAGAGACTTACGAGCTGGCGGATTTCTCGCGCAGCGGATAAGCATCGCCATAAAGCGCGGGAATGCCGCCGCTATGATGGGCACCCTACCGCGGGGCCCAAACTTTTTACATTTTTTTAAAATAGTAATAATTAAATTTAGTATTAATTTCATTTTCTATTGTACCTAGTATATAATAATGTGTATTTGTAAATCTTATTGTACATAAACATAACATTAATTATTTAATAATTATATAAGCCTTTATTTACAATAAGAATTACAATATACAAAATAAACATAATTATAGACTAAAAATATTTACATTACAAAATATCGTTTAAAAAATCCTCCGCGTCATTGCCGACTGGGAAGGTTCCCAGAATGCTGGCTGTGTTGCCACGTTGGATGGCGATACTTATTCTTTGGGCCAGAAAATAGCCTGCCTTCTGGTCCTGAGAAGCAATTCTTTAATAATTGAATAAAAGCGAGAAAGATTACAAATAAAAAGGTATTATCTAACTAGTCACACAAAAAAAAAGAAGTTAAATGATTATTCGCGCCATTTCTGATTGGGAAGGTCCCCAAAAGTGCTGGCTGCGTTGACACGTTGGATGGTGATATTTATTTTTTGAGACAGAAAATACCAAGCCTTCTGGTTCTGAGAAGCATCGATCATACATTTATATACATTACGATGTCTCGAAAAAGCCAGTAAGCGATTCTAGTATCTCAACCCCAAACGGCTCAAATAGGTAGTCACGTCGCGCGTCGTTCGAATAACTATAAGTACCCCAATTTTCTCAATTTTCCTAGATTTTATTCTGACAAAATTTCAATTTCTTGAAATTTTTTTTAACAAAAACACACATGTCCCAACTTTATCCCCGAAGCAATAGACAGATGTACCTATGTACCACGTTTTATTTATGCAGTACCCAAATTTACACACGCCCTCCGTTCACGACAATTTTGGAAAAATGTAGAAATTTTGGGGACTAGACAACTTAATACAAAAAGTCCAGAACCGAATCGGTCCTAATTATGTTTAGGGATAAAAGCGTTATCATAAAAAAACAGTCGGAGTTTAAATATATTTAAATGTCCTATAAAGCTTCAAAATGATGGACATAGTACATTGCCGTGCTGAGCTGAGATGCAACCGGCTTACCGTACCGTGTGGGCTCACGATAAGCCCTACTGCTGACGTCACTGGACCTCACAAAATTATGTCCCTTCAAAGATACTTTTGCTTCAAATTAAATAAAAATATCTACGGGTTTTACCGGCAAAAGTAAGTAAATAAATCCAATGTGGTCCGATATTGGGTCGTATGTTTCTTGTTTGCAATAACTATTTGTATTTCATTCCATCATATTTACTGTTGAATGTAATATATCAAACAGAAATTGTTAAAATATTACGATAAAACCAGCTAGGAACACGCTTTATTTTTTAATTCCGCGGCGATAGGAACAGGCTAGACAAAAGTTAAATCAGTTAAGAGATGGAAGAGGTATTTCTTTCTCATTCTACCTATCTACCAAAAACTAAACTTAATCACAGTACAGAAACAACCTAGCTCTTATTTAAACAAAATCCTAGAATATTCCCTCTTGTACCTATAATAGAAGAATTTGATAGGTACGAGTAGGTTAGTACATAAAATCCTAACATTTCCAGAAACAAGTTATCTATCATATAAAACTGTTATTTAATACGATTTGCTATAAGTAAAAGCTGCTAGATTTCCCCGGGGTGGCCCTTACATGTCGAATATGGCATTTTATATGATCCCTTCAAAGCATTAAATCAATGTATAGTTCATAAATTAATCCTTGGCAAATGTACAACCAGTTTTTCGATAGTAACTGATACCTAAAAGGAGTTTAATCGTAATAATATTAAAGGTATGATAGCTTATTGAAAGAGTTAACCCGTAATCAGTCCAGTCCTCGACAGTGCAGGTGGAAGGGCACATATGATCAGCGGATCGTCCAGAACCCCTTTTGATATGTGTCGACCACCAAACAAGAACAAAAGTTCATAAAAAAAAGTTAAATATGCGGTGCTGTGTATATTATTGAATTTTTCATATATATTATTTAATAATGAGAGACTTACGAGCTGGCGGATTTCTCGCGCAGCGGATAAGCATCGCCATAAAGCGCGGGAATGCCGCCGCTATGATGGGCACCCTACCGCGGGGCCCAAACTTTTTACATTTTTTTAAAATAGTAATAATTAAATTTAGTATTAATTTCATTTTCTATTGTACCTAGTATATAATAATGTGTATTTGTAAATCTTATTGTACATAAACATAACATTAATTATTTAATAATTATATAAGCCTTTATTTACAATAAGAATTACAATATACAAAATAAACATAATTATAGACTAAAAATATTTACATTACAAAATATCGTTTAAAAAATCCTCCGCGTCATTGCCGACTGGGAAGGTTCCCAGAATGCTGGCTGTGTTGCCACGTTGGATGGCGATACTTATTCTTTGGGCCAGAAAATAGCCTGCCTTCTGGTCCTGAGAAGCAATTCTTTAATAATTGAATAAAAGCGAGAAAGATTACAAATAAAAAGGTATTATCTAACTAGTCACACAAAAAAAAAGAAGTTAAATGATTATTCGCGCCATTTCTGATTGGGAAGGTCCCCAAAAGTGCTGGCTGCGTTGACACGTTGGATGGTGATATTTATTTTTTGAGACAGAAAATACCAAGCCTTCTGGTTCTGAGAAGCATCGATCATACATTTATATACATTACGATGTCTCGAAAAAGCCAGTAAGCGATTCTCTACGCGACTACGCCCAAGACTACGCGACTACGCCCAAGACTATCGACCTCCATGATCGGGGCCTGAGGACGGCGGGATCGCCATCCGCCGTCCTTACAGAAGCAGGCTAGAAGGGTTGCGTGCTGCGGGGCCTTTGCCCCATAGCACGCAACCAGATTCACTCACTGACGCGGGATAAAACCCTTCCCCCAACGACGCGGGATTCTCGTCCCGACCCAACACCCGAAGAGACCACAGAGGTGGTCAAAGTCCGCCGGGCGCCACTGGACATACCCTCTGCTAGTAACCAGAGACGCCCGGCAACGGACGTTAGAGGGGCGCGGAATTAAAAAAAAAAAAAAAAAAAAAAAAAAAAAAAAAAAAAAAAAAAAAAAAGTAAGCGATTCTAGTATCTCAACCCCAAACGGCTCAAATAGGTAGTCACGTCGCGCGTCGTTCGAATAACTATAAGTACCCCAATTTTTTCAATTTTCCTAGATTTTATTCTGACAAAATTTCAATTTCTTGAAATTTTTTTTAACAAAAACACACATGTCCCAACTTTATCCCCGAAGCAATAGACAGATGTACCTATGTACCACGTTTTATTTATGCAGTACCCAAATTTACACACGCCCTCCGTTCAGGACAATTTTGGAAAAATGTAGAAATTTTGGGGACTAGACAACTTAATACAAAATTCTTTGTGTAAAATTTTAAATGTAAATATTAATGACCGGGCCTGGGTCCAAGCGTCTCTTTCAGTTCGCTTGGGCGGGCTAGGTATTCGTAGAGTCACAGATGTCAGTCTGCCAGCATTTCTGTCGTCGGTCCATGGCACCGAAGAATTAGTCAGGAAAATTTTGTCAAATACACTGATTGATTCCGAGATGCGATGCAAGACCGATGCCATAAATGCTTGGAGGATTTCTTGCCCCGACACTGACCTGCCCTCACGGCTAGGCTCACAGCGACTGTGGGATTCACCGCTCTGTAAATTGAGAATTAATACACTAATTGACACTTCTGTCAATATTTCAGAGCGTGCACGCCTACTAGCTGTTGGAGAATGGGAGTCAGGGTTATGGATCCAGGCGCTCTCATCGCCCAACATCGGTACAATGTTGGACGACACAACCTTCCGCATTGCCACTTGCCTTCGGCTGGGTACACCTTGTGTATCGCATCATTGCACCTGTGGAGTAGCCGTCGATAATCTGGGACACCATGGCCTTTCTTGTAGCAGAAGCGCAGGTCGTATACCTCGGCACGCTATTCTAATCGACATAATTCGTAGGGCTCTTTCCACCGCAGGTCTTCCGGCCGTACGTGAACCAAATGGTTTAGCACGAAGCGATGGAAAGAGACCGGACGGTATGTCGTTGCTACCGTGGAAGATGGGAAGGCCTTTGGTGTGGGACGCTACATGCGTTGACACCTTAGGTCCGAGTGCTCGCCGCCTTTATAGAGACATTGCTAAACGCCTAATCGATGCTTCTCAGGACCAGAAGGCTGGCTATTTTCTGGCCCAAAGAATAAGTATCGCCATCCAACGTGGCAACACAGCCAGCATTCTGGGAACCTTCCCAGTTGGCAATGACGCGGAGGATTTTTTAAACGATATTTTGTAATGTAAATATTTTTAGTCTATAATTATGTTTATTTTGTATATTAATTCTTATTGTAAATAAATTAAGCATTTCTTTTTTTATGTAGGTATATTTGCCAGAACCCCAGTTCTTTCTCTTAGGCTCTACATATTGTTTTGCGAATCTGGCATTAATGTAACTTTAGGAGCAATTTTGACTTTAAAGTAAGTTAGTTATAATAAGGTTGTACCTTATTATAACTAACTTACTTTCAAAACGCTTCTTGTTACATAATTAAATTTTCGTTTATTACAAAGTGCACCGCGTGTAGTTGAGGATAACTTGGACCCCGGAGAGCTTTATAGAGCCTCTTAACACCTCAATATACATACAAGTGTTATATCGTAGTGTTATTCGCCTTAAGATGAATATTAAATTTTTATCTCAAATTCCTTTGAAATTAAAGAGACTTTCCTATCAAAAACATGAATGTAAGAATACATAAAAGATATTACTATTCATCTATAAATTGGTATGTATATTTATTTATGTCATCAGTCTCTCGATCTACAGTTATTTTATAGAATAGAGATTATATAGTTATGGAATATTTAAAAAGTTTTGTTTATAAAATTCACCTGTAAAAGTGAAACAACACGAAGATGGTCGCTAGTCTTTACTATAATTCTATATATATATATAGAAATAGTGAATGTAATTTTTGTCCCCCCTTAGCTCTCGATAACTGCTATTCCAAAACCTATGGCGTGGTGCAGCGCGAAGCACCGCGCAAGACACCGTACTAGTGTTATATAAAGAGGTAAAATTTCCAAATACCTCATAAAAACAACTTCTTATCCCGTTAATAATATAAGTTTTAGTGGAAATTGGGAATTAGAAAATACACGTCAAAAATTGACACAATAACCAACTTTACACACACACATATCACTCCTATATCCCGAAGGGGTAGGCAGAGGCGCATTACACACCCACAATTTGCCAGTAATTTTAGTACGACGTAATAGGGGGCAAGCCTATTGCCGTCACCGGGCACTCTAGAAAGTGGATTATGTCCAAAATGACCGTATTAATTTAATAAAATAAGCAGCTATATTAGAAATTTGAAAACTAAATTTGACACCCGTTGCCTTACGATGAAATTTTTATGACAGCCAATTAAAGTCCTGGGCGTCTCTGACTCCAATGAGTTAACAAACATAAATAAAAAAACAGAGTCGAATTGAGATTCCTACTTTTTTGGAAGTTAGTTGAAAATTATTCAACACACACAGTTTCGCGGTCACCAGCAAATTTTTTTTCATAAAGTTATAAGTCAAGTCCATGTTAATTCTAAATTTCTAGCATCCATGTCACTCGTTGACAATGAAGCAGTTTTAATTTTTTTATTAAGCCACGTCGCCGTCGTTACAGAGACCGTTTTTACAGCAAATGGCACTTTATACTGATTTTCTGTACGGCTAAGTGTGTCTTGGTAGTTTTAGTAAAATTAGAAAGGGTTACCTACCTGAAATTATCATTTTTGGCTTCGAATAAATAGTATTTTTAGACACACACACCATCACGTCTTTATTCCACTCTGCGGCGATTATAGTGTCACACGTCAGCCCCCCAATTGCGCGGATAGTGGTGGAAATACTTTCCGCGTTTCATGATAAAAACCTTTGTAACAGCTTAAATATAATAGCTGCAGCGGAAATAAAATACTGAAAAATAGCTGGACGTGTACAGATGAAACCTATCTATTTCAAAGCTCGATAACAATAATCTATAAAACTTTAAGGTCAGGTAGAAGTAAAATCCGAAATATAAAGAAATTTCTCCGAGGGTTCGCTATAAATTTGTTTATGGGACGCTTTTGTTCCAGGACGACTGAGTGGATAGACGCCTACATTAGACGCTTTCATTTCGCCAGACGCCACGTACATAGTAGGGGCAAGCCTATTGCTGTTTTCGGTTACATTAAGTATTTTTGCTATGTTTTTAAAATCTCATATTTTTAAAATCTCCTAATACCAAATGTAAGAAAGAACTGTGAAAGATCTTCAATGTATTTCAGAAATGTCTATACGAAGTTCGCTCAATGAGTTTTATATACATACATACATACATAGCATCACGCCTTTTTCCCCGAAGGGGTAGGCAGAGGTATGCAAACATATCCACATCTCGCCAGCTATATATGTTAGGTCCCATGTAATAGGCGGCGAGCCTATTGCCATTTACCGGGCACAAGTTCCAGACTCTGGGATAATTATCTGGGTAAAATTCTAAAGAGAATTATACATTATCCACCAGACCCGGGAATCGAACCCGAGACCTCGAGCGTGGCAGTCCGTACATAGTACCATTGTGCCACCGAGGTAGTACCGAGTAGTTTTATATACGAGTATATATATTTTTTAATTCTCTCTAAGGTCCGTTGCTGGGCGTCTCTGGTTCACACGCAGAAGGTATTTCCAGTGGCGCCCGGTGGAGTTTTATATATCTACATAAACTACCGATTTTCATTCTGCTTTCACTAATGAATACAGTGGTTCTCGAGGAAGGTTTTAGTATATATTTTGTCACGGACAAGGCTGTTGGGATCCGCTAGTTTAGTAAAAGATTTCCAGAGTGCATACATAATAGGTAGGTACGTACTTACGTTCTTACTAAACAGACGATAGAGGAGGTGCATTATACACCCACAATTTGCCAGTATTTTTGGTCCAACGTAATAGGGACAAGCCTATTGCTGTCACCGGACACACATATAATGGTTTATGCCCAAAATGACCAAATGAATTTATTAAAAAGTAGTAGCTATATAGTAATTCTAAAAAAAAAATTGAAACCCGTTGCCTTGCGATGAAACGTTGATGAAAAGTATTACGAGTCAGTAAAACAAATTTATTTACAATAAGAATTACAATATACAAAATAAACATAGTTATAGACTAAAAATATTTACATTACAAAGTATCGTTTAAAAAATCCTCCGCGTCATTGCCGACAAGAATGGCCATGGTGCCATCGACGGCTACTCCACAGGTGCAATGATGCGGGGATACACAAGGTGTACCCAGCCGAAGGCAAGTGGCAATGCGGAAGGTTGTGTTGTCCAACATTGTACCGATGTTGGGCGATGGGAGCGCCTGGATCCATAACCCTGACTCCCATTCTCCAACAGCTAGTAGCGTGCACGCTCTGAAATATTGACAGAAGTGTCAATTAGTGTATTAATTCTCAATTTACAGTGCGGTGAATCCCACAGTCGCTGTGAGCCTAGGCGTGAGGGCAGGTCAGTGTCGGGGCAAGACATCCTCCAAGCATTTATGGCATCGGTCTTGCATCGCACCTCGGAATCAATCAGTGTATTTGACAAAATTTTCCTGACTAATTCTTCGGTGCTATGGACCGACGACAGAAATGCTGGCAGACTGACATCTGTGACTCTACGAATACCTAGCCCGCCCAAGCGAACTGGAAGAGACGCTTGGACCCAGGCCCGGTCATTAATATTTACATTTAAAATTTTATACAAAGAAATAAATATTTATTGTATATAATAATGACTGTATAATATCTGACTGATAGACTGATTATATAGACTGATCTTATATTAGTATGATATCTAGACTTAAATATTAATTACAAACAAAGGAAATGTACATTAGCAAGGTGGGGCTAACATCTGCGTGCTTATAACAAGTACGTGCTTATATTTGCACGTACTGAAATATTATTATTTATCATTATATTTATTACCTAGTAAGCACTTTGGAGATGAAATACATTAACTAATAATGTGTTATGGCTTCTCCATAAAAAGCAACAAAATCTTACGTGCCAGCCGCATAGCGGCACAGCTAATTAAAGTCCTGGGCGTCTTGGACTTTTTTACTAATGATCTCATAATTCAGGCTTCTTCCTACTTACACTCATTATTTTAATTACGTATCTACCCTTGTTCTATAAATTGTAGGAAAGCTTATACAAACCCCAAGTTATTTTAAATTCTACGAATTATTGTTTACTTAATGCAGGTAAAAAGTATGTGTAATTAGTTAATATTAACTTTTAAATATATATTCACCCCTCGAAAGGGTGACCATGGTTCAGACAATTAAATTGTGGTTTTGTCAGAAACTCAATAAATTGATTTACTTCGTTCTAGACAAAACCGAAGACATCGAAATTCCCAGCGATATTTAACGTGTTAGAAGAACATCAGAGCCATCTACCATAAATCTTTCGACTTACGTTGGTTAGCAATGGTCGGTGTAGTAGTTTGACTTATTTAAACCAAAATAATGGTTTAAAATTATTTATATATATTTATTTTATATTTATATATTTATTTTAATATTATTTAAAATATCAACGTATCCAGTATTCTGGAACTTTCCTAGTCAGGAATGACGGAGAGGATTGTTTAAATAAACAACTAAGTCCATTTATACATACATTAGAACAATAAAATTAAATTATGAAATAAATAATACATAAAATCAAATATAAATATAACAACAACAAGGCCATGATCAGTTCCAGGTCAAGGTCAAGACCATCCCACCTACCACCAAACACCCTCAGCATGCAATTGGAGCTCACTCACAACCTGCGCACCAGTGATTCCACAGTCTTGCGCATAAGCGCATAGAAATCGTCTGTACTAGTAGCAGCAAAGATTTCTGATGGACTGCAGTAGGGGAAAGGCCCTAAAAGGGAACCGACAACCCGAACCAACAATGTTCTCATCAAGGAGAAATACTCTGACGAATTTCGTAAAACTAATCAGTTATGGAAAATATAAAATAAAAAAATACAAAGGGAAATAAAACTGTTAATAACATGGTGACCCTACTGTTTACTGAAACCTTGGTTCTTTTAGCAAAAGCTACGCATTTCTTTTCGTGGTTTTTAGTAAAAAGGCGTCATTAAAGTCGGGTTAATGAGAGGAATTTCTATTTGTGAGCAAATTTGCATCGCTCCCTTTGGAACATTAATAATGAGGGTTTTAGGGGCCAGCCAGGATTACGATTATCTGGAGCCAACAGTGGAATCAAATACTTCATATAAATTCTAACAAATTTCTCTTAGAGTTTCGTAACTTTTTTAAAAATCTGGTCAGTACCTTAGATTAAGATTTATTTTGTTTATTAAAAAAATGTTTTTTTTTATACAGATAGTAAGACAAGAAATTGACATTTACTTTCGCCCGCTTTAAATAGTTTTATGGTTCCTAATTACCGCCGGAACACATTCCCGGGATTAGGTAAAAGTAGCCTAGTTTACAGCTTAGTGCATCAGCCATCTGCCAGTGAAAATTGGTCCAGTCGTTCCAGAGATTAGCGGGAACAAACATACAGACAGACAGACAAAAATTTTAAAAGTTGTATTTTTTATGTCAGTATAAGAATTACAATTTACAAAATATACATAATTATATACTAAAATATTTACATTACAAAATATCGTTTAAAAAATCCTCCGCGTCATTGCCGACTGGGAAGGTTCCCAGAATGCTGGCTGTGTTGCCACGTTGGATGGCGATACTTATTCTTTGGGCCAGAAAATAGCCAGCCTTCTGGTCCTGAGAAGCATCGATTAGGCGTTTAGCAATGTCTCTATAAAGGCGGCGAGCACTCGGACCCCATAACCCCAGTGTCTCAACCCCAAATGGCTCAAATATGTAATCACCTGCTAGGTCTTCATCCGATGCAGCAGCAGCGCCGGCACATCCGGATGTGCTTGGAAGGTGTGAAGGTGCTAAGGTGTCAACGCATGTAGCGTCCCACACCAAAGGCCTTCCCATCTTCCACGGTAGCAACGACATACCGTCCGGTCTCTTTCCATCGCTTCGTGCTAAACCATTTGGTTCACGTACGGCCGGAAGACCTGCGGTGGAAAGAGCCCTACGAATTATGCCGAGGTATACGACCTGCGCTTCTGCTACAAGAAAGACCATGGTGTCCCAGATTATCGACGGCTACTCCACAGGTGCAATGATAGGGGGATACACAAGGTGTACCCAGCCGAAGGCAAGTGGCAATGCGGAAGGTTGTGTCGTCCAACATTGTACCGATGTTGGGCGATGGGAGCGCCTGGATCCATAACACTGACTCCCATTCTCCAACAGCTAGTAGGCGTGCACGTTCTGAAATATTGACAGAAGTGTCAATTAGTATATTAATTCTCAATTTACAGAGCGGCAAATCCCACAGTCGCTGTGAGCCTAGGCGTGAGGGCAGATCAGTGTCGGGGCAAGACATCCTCCAAGCATTTATGGCATCGGTCTTGCATCAAACCTCGGAATCAATCAGTGTATTTGACAAAATTTTCCTGACTAATTCTTCGGTGCTAAGGACCGACGACAGAAATGCTGGCAGACTGACATCTGTGACTTTACGAATACCTAGCCCGCCCAAGCGAACTGGAAGAGACGCTTGGACCCAGGCTCGGTCATTAATATTAACTTTTAAAATTTTACACAAAGAATTTTGTATTAAGTTGTCTAGTCTGCCCAAAATTTCTACATTTTTCCAAAATTGTCCTGAACGGAGGGCATGTGTAAATTTGGGTACGAAAAGACAAAAACGAAGAATAGCGAAAGCTGAATGAATACTGATATTACATATATTATATATTACATATATATTTTATATTACATATATATTTTATATTACATATCAGTATTGTGTATCTTATAGTAAACATTGTGTAAAAACCTGGTAATTGTAAATTACACACAGACACGTCAATTTTATTTATCTGTATGGATAAATGACTTTCATTATTTCAAAAGTACCATGATTAACTCAGTTTCTCTTGACTGGCTGGTAAAACATTAAACCATAATTATCATTACTTATTAAACATTTCATTCGAAACCCACATCTTGTCAAGCTTCAAGAAACCGTGACCTGATTAGTCTAACTTTGTAAACGACCGCGTCCTTACCTCTATCAAGTCAGAGAAAGGTAACTACTCCATTCACGAAACGATTACTAGAGAAATATCCCTTAAAGTTGGGGAAACATGGTTAATCTAGTGGAATGCCCACAATTGGGAATTACCTCTATCAGTATAAACTTTGGGATTCCATTAATTTGAGAACAATTTGCATGTTTAGGAGATAGTCCAATGTGTTTGGCTGAGGGTTGGCGATGACATTAGCTTTTATACTATTTCCACATAAATTATGACAAGACTGAGTTCTGAAAAGATTGTGGAATTAAAGGAAATATGTAGGTACTAAGTAATCGGCACAATCTACTATACGCAGGTCACACTATAAGTTTTGCGTAACTTAAAAAACAACATGTTAAAACCAAAATATTATGTTTATTGCTTTTCAAAATACTCTCCTTTACATTTTAAACATTTTTTCATGCGATCGAACCATTTTGAAAACAGGAGGAACACAGATCTGAAGGCATGTTTTCTAGGTGCTGATTGAACGCTATCACTGCCTCTTCGGAGTTGGTAAAAGTGAAACCTCTCATCAAATCTTTGATTTTGGGGAAAATACAGAAATCACAGGGTGCTAGGTCGGGGCTATGCGCAGGATGGGTGACGAGTTGTACTTTTTCGGAAGCTAAAAATGACTTTGTTTTGTTGACCGTGTGTGAAGAAGCGTTGTCTTGATACATCATGACAACGCTTCTTCACGACACGAAAGACTTCACGAAAGACGACCCAAAAGCCGCGTTCTCCTACAGGAGAACGCGGCTTTTGGGTCGTCTTTCGCGAACTTTTTCTAACACTCTGGGTAAACAAATGGTAGAATACCACTCGGCATTAACACTCTTTTGATCTTTCAGTGGAATTGTACAGGATGGGACCCGTAGCTGAGAAAAAAAATGTGATCATTTTTTACCAACGTTTCTCGCCTGCCTCACTTTTGTTGGCTTGTTCTCATTTTCAACACATTCACAAGATTGCTGTTATTTTTCGGGGTCAAAATAATAAATCCACGTTTCGTCTCCTGTGACAATGTCATAAACAGCATTAGAATGTCCGTGGTCATACTTCAGTAGCATCTGTGAGCACCATCCCACGCGAGCCCGTTTCTGCTCCGCTGTCAGTTCATGAGGGATCCAACGACAACAAAGTTTCCGAACTTTCAATTCGTCGTGTAAAATTTTCTGGATTTGACTCATACCAATCCCCAATACTTAGTCCGCACATACATTAACCGCTTAACAGTAGCCACATTATTTTCGTTGACGGCAGTTGAAGGCCGCCCTTCACGAAATTCGTCATGTAAAGAAACTCGACCTCTCTCAAATTCAGCAAACCATCGCCTCACGGTGCTCAAACAAGGTGCTTCTCTCCCAAAAGCATTTTGAAGACGAGCGGCACAGTCTTGCGGAAAGAGAGAACTTTTAAAATCATCGCTCTAAAATCTTTTCGACTTAATTCCATTTTCGTTGCATACGTAGAACTTTGATGTGTGATAAAAAACAATTGACAAATGATTTCGCGCCAATTGTTTTTTTTATTACTAAGAAGGTTACAACGTTTAAAAAAATATAACATTTGAAATTCAAATAGTTCCGATTAGCTAGAAGTGCAAAACTTTTAGTGTGCCCCATGTTGTAGTAGAAATCGTATCTGTACATTTCATAAAATTAAAAATAATGAGAGTGGGCGATGTTAAAAATATCATAACCAGATTGTTTTCATTCTTGTACGTACACACACTACACTCTAACCTCCGAAGTTGCTGTACGGATTTTAATGAAGTTCATAATTGTAGACTAAACTCAACTCAGCATAGTGGAAAGCAGAAAAAAAGGAATTTTTATATAGCAAACGCGGGTGAGGCTGTGGGCACCCACTGCATGGGAATTGGTCCGGGTGTGCCCCAGAGTCGACCAGCTATGGACGCAGGGGCGGCCGCAGCCTTAGGCATTAACCCGCAAAAAAAGGGTTTATGTAATATGTGTTTATTTAATATCCCGCTAAATCCTACATAGCTTCCATGTGTAAAGAAAATGTCTTCTTAACGAGAAAGATCTAGTTTTTATTGTTATATCTTTAGTTCGATTCTTAACAGGCCTGTTTTAAAAGAAGCCTACATTTATGGTTTTATTTGTTCGTATGAACTACAGTGTTGTATTCGTAACACATATTATCTTATCACAAACAATACGACTGGAACGTGCTCTAGAAAATATCATGTACAAATAACCGACGCGACAATATTTGGCGCCTGTTCCTATCAGTATAAGAAATGCTCGGGGGAAAATAGCAGCTGTGTATGTGATCTGTTTATTTAGGTATTTATATTATACTTATCTACTACATATATATATTTTTATATATTATATTTTTGGACCTTCTCACACAACGTCATCTAGCCCAAATTAAGCTAATATAAGCTTGTGTTATGGGATCTAGACGACTGATAAACATACAAACTTTTTTAAAAATAATTGCATCATTCTCGCAAAAGCTTTGGCTGTTCTCTCTGAGACAGTCTTGAGAATGCCTCGTTTAGAGGTGAAACATTTGTCGACGTTTTAATGTCTTATATTTTTGCAAGAATGATGCAATTATTTAAAAAAAAGTTTGAACATCTTACTTACCATTACTTTGTCATGGATTTTCGCCAGGTTACGCCTGATTCTATCCAATATACTTACAACGACATAATTCGTAGGGCTCTTTCCATCGCAGGTCTTCCGGCCGTACGTGAACCAAATGGTTTAGCATGAAGCGATGGAAAGAGACCGGACGGTATGTCGTTGCTACCGTGGAAGATGGGAAGGCCTTTGGTGTGGGACGCTACATGCGTTGACACCTTAGCACCTTCACACCTTCCAAGCACATCCGGATGTGCTGGCGCTGCTGCTGCATCGGCTGAAGGCTTTAAACGGCGTAAATATGCTAACCTAGCAGGTGATTACATATTTGAGCCGTTTGGGGTTGAGACACTGGGGTTATGGGGTCCGAGTGCTCGCCACCTTTATAGAGACATTGCTAAACGCCTAATCGATGCTTCTCAGGACCAGAAGGCTGGCTATTTTCTGGCCCAAAGAATAAGTATCGCCATCCAACGTGGCAACACAGCCAGCATTCTGGGAACCTTCCCAGTTGGCAATGACGCGGAGGATTTTTTAAACGATATTTTGTAATGTAAATATTTTTAGTCTATAATTATGTTTATTTTGTATATTGTAATTCTTAAATCTAATACAGAGTTATTTAGAAATATAGTAAGATATACATAATTTAAAGATATATATAATTTAAAGTTATAGATACTCTGAATAACACATTGCATGTGTATTTAAAGAAGGAAAACTCGACTCAAACCCTATACATGTAGCGTCCCACACCAAAGGCCTTCCCATCTTCCACGGTAGCAACGACATACCGTCCGGTCTCTTTCCATCGCTTTGTGCTAAACCATTTGGTTCGCGTACGGCCGGAAGACCTGCGGTGGAAAGAGCCCTACGAATTATGTCGTTTAGAATAGCGTGCCGAGGTATACGACCTGTGCTTCTGCTACAAGAAAGGCCATGGTGTCCCAGATTATCGACGGCTACTCCACAGGTGCAATGATGCGGGGATACACAAGGTGTACCCAGCCCAAGGCAAGTGGCAATGCGGAAGGTAGTGTCCAACATTGTACCGATGTTGGGCGATGGGAGCGCCTGGATCCATAACCCTGACTCCCATTCTCTAACAGCTAGTAGGCGTGCACGCTCTGAAATATTGACAGAAGTGTCAATTAGTGTATTAATTCTCAATTTACAGAGCGGTGAATCCCACAGTCGCTGTGAGCCTAGGCGTGAGGGCAGGTCAGTGTCGGGGCAAGACATCCTCCAAGCATTTATGGCATCGGTCTTGCATCGCACCTCCGAATCAATCAGTGTATTTGACAAAATTTTCCTGACTAATTCTTCGGTGCTATGGACCGACGACAGAAATGCTGGCAGACTGACATCTGTGACTCTGCGAATACCTAGCCCGCCCAAGCGAATTGGAAGAGACGCTTGGACCCAGGCCCGGTCATTAATATTTACATTTAAAATTTTACACAAATAATTTGTCTAGTCTGCCCAAAATTTCTACATTTTTCCAAAATTGTCCTGAACGGAGGGCATGTGTAAATTTGGGAACGAAAAGACAAAAACGAAGAATAGTGAAAGCTGAATGAATACTGATATTACATAGACTATCAATAACAGGTTAATCAAAATTTTGAATTTTTTCATCGATAAAAGTGGAAAAGCCCTCTTCTAAAATCGGGGACCCTAGGAGGCGTAAAGAAGTTTTGTCCAAAACTTTTATGTTGGGGGCCAGACAGTTGAATTTGGAGATTGTTGTTAATTTATCTCTGTTTTCAGATATAAAAACCTCACATTTAATCGAATTCAGTTCTAAACCAATTGACTGAAACTCATTCTTTATTAGGGCTAAATCTTGTAAAACTGTCTCTACTTTTCCCCCTAAAGTCCCGTCGTCTAGATACCAAATGTTAAATTTGGATTTTATTTTTTGAATTATTGGGTTAATGGCCAAACTGAAGATGACTGGTCCCAACGGATCACCTTGCTGACATCCAACGGCTGAATTCAAAAGGTGGTCTTTATAAATTAATTTTGTTGGCTGACTATAGCATTGCCAAAGAAAATTAAATATTTTGGGATTTTCTAATTTGGCCTGTGTCAGCAAGGTGTCCCTGTTTACAGAGTTGAAGGCGTTTTTCAGGTCAACTTTCAAGATGACCTCTCCATCTTCGCTACTGTCAAGGTATGTTGCAAGCGCATGGATTGCGGCCTCACAACCTCCTTTTGAACCAAAACCTAATTGAAAGGGCTGAAATTTGGTAGTAAACTCCGTACTATAAAAACGACAACAAATTTTGGCTGCCAAACGCCGCAAAATGCTACCTACGGCAATGGGACGAATGCCACCATCCTTCTTGTTAAGGGCACATAAATTGGCTCCATACAAAATATCTGTGATGCCACTGTCCACATTGCCTGAGAGCATGAGGTTGACTAGAGCTGTTAGCTCCCTCAGAAGTGCATCACCAGCTTCCCCAGCGCTCGGACACAACAGATCCTTAAGGTGCTGTGGTGTCAGACCGTCAAGTCCACCAGCTGATCCAAAACGAAAGGAGTCAACAGCTTCCTTGGCAGTAGTCTCAAGATTTTCTGTATCGTTGTTCAGAGGATCAGGGAAAGAGAGGTCAGCTGCGGATGGTGGGTGCTTACTCTGCAAGCCCGTCAAAGTTTCTACAGAATAAGGAGCCAGCACGTCGCTACTAAAAAGTATCCTTGCCGCCCCACTGATGTCGCCTTCCCTTACTTTATTCTCTACAAGTTTTAATTTCTTGGCCTGAGAATAATCAGGGGCCGAAATGTGGATTGAATTTGAATTTAAACTGTTAAAATTGTTTGTACAATTTTCTTTGATTTGGACCGTCAAAGATGTCAACGGCCTTTTCTTTACGTGTAGGATAAGGGAAGGTTAACATTTGTTCCCAAGCGCTAAAGGTATTTTCCCGGACTACTTGACCAATGCAGGAGGCTAAACATTGAGCCACAGAGGGTCTCGCACCTCGAGGAATCTTTTTAAAACCGGAATAGAATTTTTAATGGTACTTAACCTTTGCCAAAAGGGAATTTCGATATTATCAGAATTTTCTTGTTGATTTAGAAACAATTGGGATATCGTAGACGCGTTTGAAGATACATTTTGTACTTTATGAATTTTTCCAAAATGTACTTTCGATCCGCGTTCACCTTTAAAAAAACGGGCTTGGGGACAATGTGGGCACCGTACAAGACCACTTGATGCACTTGCAAGCTCACCTGAATTTACATCCGCATTGCCACATCCATTATTTTTTGCTGCTTGCATTTATTTACACTTTTCACTATGAATACACTAAACCTCAACAGTAAACACAGAAAGCTTTAAAGTTTATATAGGTTCGACGCACTGTCACGAAGCGCAGCGCTGCCCCGGCGGCACCGAAGCGGTGGCGTCGTCGTCACGCCGAGGAGGTAGGCGGCAGGCTTCGCGGCACCCGCATCAGCACCTATAAAAAAAAGTTGTTAGTATTCAGAAAAATAAAATAATATGTGGTCGATTTGAAATAAAAAGAAATTTTATTATTTCCGAGAAAAATTTGGACGTTGTCATCAGTCTGTCGCAACTACATACAAAAAAAAACTATTATGAAACGGGGATAAATTTTAATGGCTCAATATTTGTCTCACTCAATTTCTCAATCTGTCCCGCTCGTTCCTTGATGAAATGTCATGTGTCACTGTCTGTCGCTGTGGATGTCTAATCGTTATTTTCAATTTCAATAATTATGTTTTTCTTTGAATGTTATTAGTGAAATAATTGGGAGAATAGCTGAATTTTATTAAAATTTTTGTAAGACCGTTCTCTAGAAAAGACTGTTTTATACATTGTTTATTAAAGTCGAATATGAAGTATGTATAGAAAGTGTGAAATATGTAGTTTCAAATCTGGAAGAAAGGACGGCACAAAACGGATTTTCATGGCCAGATTTCCTATGGATGAGTACAATAACACCGGAGGATAACAAAATATATAACTACATAGCATGAAAGAATGATGGAAAGACAAATTATCGCTCAAAACATTTGATAAATGTGTTTTTGTGTTCGAACGTGATGTAAAACCTTATCTTCATAACTAGGTAATCGCTGGAATGCGGGCGGTTACATCCAAATAATTAAGACGGAGAACCCTACCTAACCTCTAAAAAATATAATTCAATTTTCAACAATAACGCGAGCCAACGAAGCCGCGAATTGTTCAAGTGTAATAATAAAGATGCAAAGGTGACCTGATTCCTGTCGGCCTATAAGCTAAGTATATCAAATGAGTTCTGTTTAGTGTCTTAGCTGCATGTTATAGTTGGTAGAAGCTTGATGATAAAGTTGCGGGGTAGGTTGACTTGTAATTTAAAGCTATTGCTCTGATAATTTACTTGTCAGCACATTGCAATAACCTTTCTAGCTCATTCTCATGATATTGTACGGATGGATGGAAAGTAACCTCCATCCAACCGTGAAATTAAGTTTGACCCGTTAAAGTGATACTAAATTGAGTAACCTGTTGAGACTAATAGAATTGTAAAGAGACTAAAGAGAGTGTGAGTGACACACCAGACAGATATAACGACGTTGATATCCTTTGTATTGGTTTCATGTAACTTACTTAATTGGGGATGGATTGAGACGTCCTATGTTCATCTAGGCGCCAAGTAAAGAGATGAAGGACGTCCTTAAAGAGTGTTGGGGACGTCCCTAAAGTAAAGTGAGCGGCTTCCTGTGACGGGGTGTATGTGACCCCCATCAGGACCGCCAGATGAGAGTGAGGAGACATCCTCAAAGTAGAGTACGGACGGCTTCCTCTGATGTGATGTATTGAATCCACAGCAGGGCCGTCCGACTATTGAGTAGAGTGAAAGAGTTGTACAGTAAAGTGTAGACGGCCTCCGATGATCCACCAGGACCGTCTGACCATTGTGTGTAGTATAAAGTGAGTATAGTAACTTACTTGCCCTTAGATAAATCATTCCCTGGTTCATTCAATTGTATGCTAAAGAGAAAAGCCTAACCCTTCCTTTTACCTAAAGAAAAGATGAAACCAGGTTTACCATAGTTTAGAATGTAGGATATTTAGACAAGTGACAATGGTTGCTTGAGCTCTAATTTATACTTACAGAAAGGAGAACAAGAGGGACTGTTGGGTGCTATGGACTAAGGATGTATTGGAGGCTCAGATAACCGGACCATCATTACACAATAGAAGCGAAGCAGATTGTAGATTATATAAAACCTTCTAGCCTACTAAAGTGAGTTTTAAATAAAAAGGGTCATAATGTTACACAGTCACCAATACTACGAGCTGCAGAATATTGATTGAAGAAGAAATTACAAATATTTTTAATATACATGTAATGTTTTTAAATAAATATTTAATTTCATGAACTTATCATTTTAAAACCCAAACTGAGCCTATACTCCGTTTTTTAATTAAATGTACTGCCTCTGGGAAATTGAACGCTTTTTCATTTTTAAGATGTAACTTGTATGACGCAGTACTTTAGTTGAAAAATGGAGTATAGCGTCTGCGAAAATATAAAATTATTTAAAAAAAGTACGGACCACTGCGTTTATCGGTAACGATAAATGCCACTGCATTTATCGATATCGATAAATAAAATAATATTAAGTGGCACATCTCTATTTTTCTTTCCTTATGTTGGCGACTCTGTAGGTATATGTAACATTTGTTAGGTTGGCTACATAACGTTATCCCTGATTTGACATTTTGTAAGATTATTTAGCACTATGGGAGTCCCGTCTCTTCTTACGTAGTATTGTATTCTCTTTGGTTGTCATTTGACATGACCATAGACAATATTTATATATATATCTTATTATATTATATATATCTTAGCGAAAACCAAAAGACAAAGAATTGCAGCGTTAATTCAACCAATTATATCCCAGAAAGCTTCAGTTACGTGACTTACGTGACCAAATACTGACCGTAATTTTTCATTGGATACTGCCATGCTACTAGTGTTGAAGTATCTATTTACCCGACTCATAAAAAAGGAGTACTTATTAACCTACTGTTGGTTCCATGTAATTAAGGGATCACCTCATGGACGAGTCCGATAACTTCAGTGTTATAGATTAATCACTAAAACAAATGTCATCGGCCCGAATCGAACCTGCAACTTTTGCAACTAATGCTCTGTTACTAAGCTACGATTTACGGTACCGAGATCATCCAAGTTTTGCTTATATAATTAGATTAGGCTTGTGTTATTTATCCAGCAAGCAGTTTAGGATACCTAGGCTCTCTTCTTTTAGGCTAGGTAACTATGTAATAGGTAAGGTCAGTAGGGAAAGGACTGAAGTTATAACGATGTAGTACAAGATATAAAGGACGCTGGCACTACCGTACATAAAAGATCTACGTCTTTGCATATATATGTAGTTTGCATCCCATCTATACAAGTAATAGAGTAGTGTACACGAACAGAGGATTCATTTTGAGAATAGTTTTAGGTTTATATTTAGCTGGTTATGTTTATTACTAGATATAGTAAAAATATAACGTCCGAGAAACACTTTTTACTGCCAAAAATAAGTATGTACATTTTTTATTTATTTTATTTATCATTTATTTCAGGCTCCATAAGAACAGTTATAAGATGTTATATTAAGTTATTCTACGGCTCTTATATATATACCTTAAACCTAAAAAATACATACAAATATTACAAAACTGTATAAGTAAATAAATCTTAAAGCTATATTAGTTAGTACACAAATACCTTATAACTAAGAATATATATAAATATATCTTAACCTAATTCACACGTAATGACGTCTACGTGTCACGTGTCGGAGGGATAAATGGTCACCACATCGTGTTTCATGAAGTATGTTAGCAATAAAGCTGTATTCTTATTTTTAAACGGATTTAAGAAGCTAAGCCACAATTTATAACTATGCAACCTGGATCGAAACACCATGTCAGGCCATATTGATAGGCTCCAGTCGTATGTTGGGTAGGCTGAATGTTGTAGATTTACCACATCTTTTTTTACAAGTCAAAATCCATACCTGTTGCCAAGAGTGTCAAGAACTTGGGCTTACACTTTGATGCCAATCTAAGCTGGAGAGCTCAAGTCACTAGTGTAGCCCAGAAGGTGACGGGAACGTTACGAGCACTTTATCGCCTGAAAAATTTCTTACCGTCCAAAACCAAGACAGCGCTTGTACAGAATTTAATTTTCCCAATAATAGACTATGGTGATGTATGCTATATCGGCCTGAATGCAGATCTGCTCAACAAACTTGACCGCCTTCTCAACTATTGCATTCGATTCGTCTATTGTCTTCGCAAGTATGATCATGTCTCAGCATATCGTACAGAACTGGGCTGGTTGGCAATACGTCAACGGCACAGTCTACATGCTGTCACAACTCTTTTCTCTCTTCTTCATTCTCCCTATGCTCCCACCTACTTAACACCTCACTTTCAACTACTATGCGATACCCACAGTAAAAACCTACGTTCCTCTAACAACCGCCTCCTTCTCTGTCCTAATCACAATTCGGCCCTTGTTCATTCCTCATTTTTTGTCCAAGCCATTCTCCTTTGGAATGTACTTCCTCCCGAGGTCAGGTTATGCAATACCCGTCCTACTTTCAAGAAAAAAGTCTGCCAGATTTACATCAACGCACAGGCAAACCGACTTACTTATACTTTGTAGTTTATACAAATAGAAATATATATTTTATTACTTATAGTATGTATTTATATATTAAGTATTTATTATATGTAATTTATATACCTATATGTGTATTTAGTGTTGTATTTATTTGTACCATCTCACTCTCCTAATAAGAATGAGCACCTACCTGAGCATTATTTCTGTATCACCTCAAGGTTGATTGGTAGAAAATGCCTAAAGGCATTAAGTCCGCCATTGTACGTGTTTGTGCAAAAAGTTTAAATAAATAAATAAATAAATAAAAGCAATTAAAGTTAACTTACTAACATTTATTTACGTAATATTTCGTGTTAATCCCCGATAAAAGTAACAAAAAGATTATGTAACGCAAAAGTTAAGTTGATTCTACTTTCTACAATTTATTTATCAGTTTACTCTATGTTACCCTACTCTGTGTGTAAAGAAGGCCCCAGTAACGAGGTATTCAGAGGGTGCCTTTATATAGCCTTTGAATATCGACAAGCAGTGGCACTCGAACATAATCACCACAACACGTGTATACCGAGGTTTGTCAATATAACTGAGCGATACAGTGGTAGGAGTAAATACATATAATCTCGCCTATGTTTCCGAGGGATTAGGCAGAGGTGTATTGCGAGGTGTATAAGGTGGTGTACTGTAAAAAGGGTGACCGAGTTTTTTATTACTGCTTCGGTGGCGTGATCGGTAGTGCGGCTTTCGACTCCAAGGTCTCGGGTTCGAATCAAATATTTGTGTGATCCACAAATGTTTGTTTCGGAGTTTGGGCGTTTTCTATGTATATTATGTATGTATTTAGAAATTGCTACCGTGGAAGATGGGAAGGTCTTTGCTGTGGGACGCTACATGGATTGACACCTTAGCACCTTCACACCTTCCAAGCACATCCGGGGATGTGCCTGCGCTGCTGCTGCATCGGCTGAAGACCTCAAACGGCGTAAATATGCTAACCTAGCAGGTGATTACATATTTGAGCCGTTTGGGGTTGAGACACTGGGGTCATGGGGTCCGAGTGCTCGCCGCCCTTTATAGAGACAATGGCTAAACGCCTAATCGATGCTTCTCAGGACCAGAAGGCTGGCTATTTTCTGGCCCAAAGAATAAGTATCGCCATCCAACGTGGCAACACAGCCAGCATTCTGGGAACCTTCCCAGTCGGCAATGACGCGGAGGATTTTTTAAACGATATTTTGTAATGTAAATATTTTTAGTCTATAATTATGTATATTTTGTACATTTTAGAAATATATTAGTATGTTTGTCAGTTGTCTAGATCCCATAGCACAAGCTTATAGCTTAGTTTGGGCTAGATGACGTTGTGTGAGAATGTCCAAAAATATTTATTTATTATTATTATTTATGGCCAGGTTCTTTTCTCACAGGCTCTTCTGCTTTCCTAGAGAATCTTGCAAAAAAAATCATTACTTATTGCGTTTTTTGACGTTTTTGACGTTAATAAGCGAAATTCATTCTATCCAATTCAACTTAGGTACCTTATTTTCACGGTTTACAAAACAAATAAAAATGTTCATTAAAATACCCTGTTCAAGTTACCTTCATTCACACCAAGTAGAACTGTTATGGTTAAAGTTACTAACAGGTCAAACTTTACTTTGTTTGATCAAGTTTTTCCGTATTTTACTCATTTCTGAAAACAGTTTTGAAACAAAAAAACAGCATTCAAGATGATGAGTTTAATCTTTTAAAAATATGTTACTTTATTTTTTTATCTTTCGTCATTTTACTTTTTATTGGTTGTCTTAAGTAGGGTAAAGTTTCAAAATGTTTCTCTGCCTGTCTGTTTGTTCCGGCTGAACCGATTTTAACGGGACTTTTACTGGCAGATAGCTGATATTATAAGGAAAAACTTGAGCTACTTTTATCCTGGATATGTGTTCCCGTGGGTGGGCATTGGGTACTAGAAAGCACGCCTAGCTTATAAAATTGCAATTCGTAACTATAGTGAATGGGTTTACCCGCATGAAATTGTTGGCAACATCAATATTTGATGCAGCCCGGAACTGCGCCTTCTACATAATATTTGTACTGGCAACAAACAGCATTGAGTAATGGAATTTCCTTTGTGTCTGATTGATTGTTGATGCAGGAAATTTTAAACGTAAGTATGTATGTACTTATCTATATATTCAAAGGTATATATAAAACCTTCCTCGAAAACTACTCTATACATTAGTGAAAGCATTATAAAAATCGGTGCAGTAGTTTTGAGTTTATCGCGATCAGACAGACGCGGCGAATGAATTTGTTTTATAAAATGTAAAGTGTAAAGTGATACACTTTATAATGCCTGAATGGGCAGACAGAGGCTATTGCCTTATGTGTAATCAATGCTAATTGGAAAGAATATATAATATTAAGTACAAGTAATAGTAAGTTAACAACAGAATAGTAGAAAAGGTCAGAAGGGCCCTAAGGCCAAGGCAGACGCGCCGCTCATATTGTGAACGCTCATTATGTAGACATTTTGTCTCTTTTCACCGGTAAGTACTAAAACCTTAAAATACCATGATTGACCATGATATTTTTAATTACTTATTACAATTGTATTATGTAGTTTGTAGACAAAAAATGACGACGACATCGCAAGCAGATGTAAAATTAGACATTTCTTGCTTGTAGTGGAGTTTATGAGTGGAAGAAAATCGGCGACACGCGTCGTAGTACAAATAAGGAACTATTTCCTTTTTAAACTCTTCTACTGTTCTGTGGAGTCAACTACATAAATATATATGGGTGCATGGAGCAACTGATTAGCGCGGGGCGGGGGCAGTATCGATCGGCGCGCAATATTTTGATATCTTGAACATTTATACAAATTTGTATGTTTCATTAGTAGTTAATCTTTTCAAAGTAGACTGCAATCTAGATTACACGAACACTAAGTTACGATGCGGTCAAAAGTTTCAGTCAATTTCCGCCGAAACCGAAACAAGATTTTTGGCTGAAACTTGCCGGGTCTGAAATCGAAACTTTGGTCGGTCACTAGTAGGTAACTGAGCTCTTAAGATGCAAATCTTTTACAGAGTTAGAATATTTAATGAAAATGTTCCTACCACTAGACAGAGACACGACCGCATACTTTATACTACTACTAGGTAAGCCTACGAGCTAACTGCAGCTCAAGTTAAATTGACCACAGTTTGCACAGTCAGATAGTTGGAATATCGTTGGAGAATTGTGTTGGGACAGAACTTGTTTTGATATAGATCTCTTGGGTTAAAGTGTTACATCTAATATCTGTAAGCATTTTAATATTGTTATCAAAATTCAATAGAACGTCACTTGTAAGGAATCTATTCGTACAGAAACTAAGGCACAGAGATGGATATGGATTGTACAGAGGAAAGATTTTAGCTTATTTGCAGGGAACAGGATTCGTAACGAGGACTTGCAAAAAAAAGTGAAGAATATAAAAAAAAATAAACTTGTGAACGCTTTCATTTTCCAGTTCCGCGTCATGACTTTTTAGACAAACTATACGGCCCCTTCGAGAAAGCGTAAATATGTACCTTATAAGAGATTAAATACGGAACTGAACACACACACACACACACTTATCACGCCTATATCCCCGAAAGGGTAGACAGAAGTGTATTACACACTCACAATTTGCCAGTATTTTTAGTCCCACGTAATATGGGGGAAGCCTATTACCGTCACAGGGCACACATATAATGGGTTACGTCCAAAATGGTTGAATGAATTTAATAAAAAGTAGCAGCTATATTGTAATTTTGAAAAAAAATATGTTGAAACCCGTTGCCTTGCGATGAAATGTTGATGAAAGGCAATAAAAACTTACGTGACAACCGCTATGGCACAGCCAATTAAAGTTCTGGGCGTCTTGGACTATAAACTAACATACGTATCAAAATATACTACTACATAATTTACAAAGTACAAATTAATACCGTACCATATTTAAAACACACTGCAGTAACTATAAATAAGTAAAAATATCTAGACACTTATGTGGAAAGCTGTTTAATCCAGGTTATACAGGACAGTCGGCAACACTAAAGGCTGCGCTAACCGCGTGCTAGCTCATGAATGCGGCTGGCGAATTGACGGCTGCCGTGTTCCTACAGGGTTGCCTCATCAATCATTTTAATTTATTTTAGTTGTACATTGACTGACGTGTTTCATTATGAGGTAGGTTTTGGCAAAGTTGTGTTTGAAAGCGATTGCTAAACTGCCTTGTGGTTTCATTTTCTTAGTTAGTAGCGCATTTTGAGTCTATATTCACGTCATGGTTTCACACGAGTACAATAGTTCCACCCAAAAAAGAGGAAGGCAAAGAGGCCGGTGCATTATAAATGCTCATTCTTGAAAAGTTGTGAGTGACAGCCCTAGGCTCTGTTAACTCAATCTGCGCGCACCTGTACCGCACTTCTCTTTCATTTATATGAATTTCTCAACACTGTATATTTATTTAAGCTGTACACCTACAAGTAATTTACATGCTTTAGGCATGAAAGGCATTTGTTTGTATTTACCACAATGTTCCTGATATTTTAAGCTGGATTTGTTGTACACATTGTAGGTACAGCTATTGTGTGTTTATTTTGCTTTTGGCTCGACTGCAATCCCTCTAGAAAGGGCATTATGGCTGGTTCAAATACGGTTCAAGATCATCGTTTTTGGGAATCAATTTTTTTTTGACATTCTCACTCAACGTCGTCTAGCCCAAACTAACTACAAGCTTGTGCTATGGGATCTAGACAACTGATAAACATGCTTATATATTTCTAAATACATATATAATATACATAGAAAACACCCAAACTCCGAAACAAACATTTGTGGATCACACAAGTATACGACCCGGGAATCGAACCCGAGACTCGGAGTCGAAAGCCGATGCACTACCGACCACGCCACCGAAGCAGTTGAAAGCGAAAAATATCTGAGCTATTAGTCCCTTAAATAAATGCAGTTAGGATGTAGATTGATAGATGTAGATTGATAGACTTGATAGAGGTTGTATAAGTGGCCAATGTCCGACAGCGCCCTTATATTGTTGTTCCGAGGGTGTACCTGGGGCGTCCGACAAACGACAAAAAAGGGGAATAGGAACAAGTCAACCTCACCTTTAAGTAGTTCCGATGCCAAAGCTCTGCTCTCTACATAAAAGTTACTGACAAAAAGCGTATAATAAGCCAGAAATATATAGACGAGATTATCAAATCAAATGGAAGTATTACTTTGAAAATCAAGCACATGTATTTTTACAAAAATCTTAAAATTGTGTAGTCTCTAGATATCAAATGAGTACTCGTGGTAGGTGCCTTAAAAAACCTTCCTAGTGCTATCCAGAGGCACTCGGCAATAGACATAGGCTGCAGCGGCTTCGAGCAACAGAATTATAAAAAAAAAGAAACTACATAAATTTTAAGAAATTTATAAACAGAATGCGTTTGTTTTTCAAAGTAATACTTCCATTCGGTTCTGTTATCGAAACTTGAGTCCAAAATATTTTTTTTAATCGGTTGATATTTTCCTTTAGTCGCTGAGTACCTAAAACGCAGTCTGTCAATTTCGCGTTATGCCTATACATAACAAGAGATCGTCATAGTGACATTTAGACCTATTGCGTATTAGTTAATAAGCGGAGTAAGTGAATTGAGATTTAGGTTTATTGCGTACTAGCTCAAAGGCGAGGTCGGTATATTGAACTTCAGTTCATGAGCGGAGTAGGCGAATTGCAGCTTTACTAACACAGCTTTAATGCGTGTTAACTCAGGGGCGAAGTAGGTACATATTAATTGTAATATATTATATGTATATACACTATTAACCGACTTCTAAAAAGAACATTCGACTAAGTTTTTGTATATTTGTTACGCGATTTATCCCAGAGGACACGAAGGGACTCCTGGGAGGAATGCATAAGCGATTTCTACTTTAATACAATAATACAAAGATACCAAGAATATGCATTCAGAAATATGGTTTTTAACGGACTTGCAAAAGAAGGTTCTGTGTTTCACTTAGAGAAAAGTTTAAGAAATCATGACATCAATTTTACGATTCTAGGCTCGAGCTCAAGCATCCGACTTCCTATTTACTAAATAGCAAAAGGGAAATAATCGTGGTAAATCAGTTTGACTACTAAGTTTGACCACGAGGAAGAAGGGAAACAAAATACCCTTCGTTACCTATTTGAAATCGGAGGGAAGTGTTAACTTTTATAACTAATTGTAATAGAAAGAAAGAAAGAAAAATATTTATTTTTTCTCATATAACAGAACAAAAAAGTAAAACATAATAGGTAGGTCCTTAACTGTGGTCTGAAGTCACAACTTCACAGAGCTGTTCTAACTTCGATTAAGTATTTTTTTTTGTTTTCGATTTGTTTTACAGGTTATGAAGTTAAACCAAAAGTCGTGTAAGAACATTTAAAAATATTTAAAAAAATCTACTCCAGTTTGGATGTCACTGAAAAATACCACACCTACAAAACCGGGACATGCCGCTCTAGTAATAAATATTCGACGTAAAGGAGAGAAAACTCCTTTACTCAAATGTCACGTTTCAATCTGTGGACCGATACCAAAATCGATAGCAGACCGAGTGTGAACCCACTAGATAATTCACTGCACCAATCGAGCATCGTTTAAAACGTGTAAAATCTAAAATGCGGGAGCTCAAGCTTGCTTAAAAACAGAAGCGGTACTTCGGATATCGCACGAGTTTCTGTCACAATAAAACGAAAATGCCGAAGTATAACTTTGTTTTTTGAGAATCTGTGTAGTCCAGTGTTGATGGTAGCTTTATATTATGGCTCATTCACATTATACCATAATTAACTTGGTCGATATCACTTTATAGTTTTAATTTAAAGTTCAGTACATGGACTACCATCATGATTTTTTAGGTTTTACGAGCTAGCCGTTTAGCTTTTAGAGTGGGATACACTCTGTTTTTACAAAAAATGGGCTTTAAAATTGAATATCTCGGAAAGGGATTCTTAAATCAAAAAAATTGTTTTAGAAACCTCTAATTTTTACCTTACACTATGATTTAGACGTGAAAAATAAAAACTTCCCCACATTATGTGTAGGGCAACCCCGAAAAAAATTTTTTTTACGATATTATGTAACACTTTGTTGGTGTATAAACACCCACCCCGTTTGGACGGTAGACAGAGGACGGACGGACATGACGAAACTATAACGGTTCCCATGAACTACGGAACCCTAAAAATACGTTAAACATTGACTCACAAAAATCGACTTCAAATTACGGGAACAGGACCAAATTGAACTGGGACCACTCAGTGCAGTAACTTCAAATTTAAAAAAAATATTTCAAAATTTATTCACCCAGTTGAAAGACTGGCAAAAAGACAGTAGAATTGTGAACCTCCTCTTTATTTGGATGTCGGTTAATTAACTTGGTAGACAGCCCACACCTCAAATGCGGGCGCTAGCCACCAATGTAATTGCCATTAGTCTAGTATCTGTCTGTGTGTTCGCGATAAATGCAAAAACTACTGCACCGATGTCCATTCTGCTTTCACTAATGGATAGAGTGGTTCTTAAGGAAGGTTTTATAATTTATCACGGGCGAAACCGTGGGCGTCTGCTTGTTTAGTACAATTATGTGTTTTTCTATGGGATATTTAAATTTTCTTTTACATATAACACTTTTCTAGGATAAAAAGTAGCCTAAATTATTGCTTATAACATCGGCTATTTAGCTTTATTTATATTAGCTAAAACAAACATACAGTCATACAGTTAACATACAGTTGAATGCATTTAGTGAAAAGCTGTTAATATGACATTACAAACAGACACACTTCAATTTTATTTATCTCTAAGATTTATTATTACAGTTGACCTACGGCTATCTCCCTGCCTTGTAACCTTCACAAGTCTGTGGCTTTACATCGCGCAACCAAATATGTAGCGAGATTGTCCTCACTGACTCTTATTTTGCACAGAATTGTAGGTTAGTACTTTAATTCTTATTCGTGATTGTTATGCACTGAAAAGTCATGTTTTATTCATATAAATTATGTAAATTTTCATAAATTTTAACACGCTTTTATTAGCTTCACGTGTATGTTTGCTTGCTTGCTTGTATGTATGTTTGTTTGTAACTGACTCTATTGGGTTCGATTTTGCCCTAATTTGAACGATCAGATTTAATTCAAACTTTGCACACCTGTCAAAGACCGATGACAATGCAATAATTCGATTAAAAAATAAATAAATATAAACTAAAAAATGAAAAATAAATAATATTTTAAAATAACTAAAAAAACACGCTTTATAGAGAATCCAACTAAAAAATAGAAAATAAATTTTAATAAGTTTGAATTAAGAAATAAGTGTAAATAAGAAATAAATGTATATTATTGTAAAAAAGCATGAGGTGCGTAGTGTCAATAGTTATAAATAATTTATTGACAGATATGAGTAGAAGAATTATCATTTTCATAATATCTTAAAATGCCACTCACGCTTTTTTTACAATAATATACATTTATTTCTTATTTACACTATTCTTAATTCAAACTTATTAAAATTTATTTTCTACTTTTTAGTTGGATTCTCTATAAAAGCGTGTTTTTTTAGTTGGATTCTCTATAAAAGCGTGTTTGTTTGATTGAGCTCTTTTATTTCCATGTTATATAATTTGGTGTTATAAAGAGACACACAGACGACATATATCACGCCTATATCCCCGAAGAGTTAGGCAGAGGTTCATTACACATCTACACATTGCCAGTAATTTTGTTGGTCCAACGTATTAGGTGGCAAGCCTATTGCTGGTAACGGCTTTATAGAAAATCAATATCCAATCAATCCAACGGTTCAGGACAAATAAATGTATCATACTATTAAATACACCGTGAAAATATCCCTTTAGTCGCTGAGTACCTAAAACGCAGTCTGTCAATTTCGCGTTATGCCAAAATGTCATTTAAAATGAGCGTTTCAACTAAGTACGGCTTTGTATATGTCGCGATAGGTCTAATTCTCATATTGCCCATTTAGCGATACGTCTATGTCGCAATAGGTCTAATCCTCGTATTGCCTATTTAGCGATAGGACTATTGAAAAATTGATAAAGAGCTCAAAAAGTTTGAGGAGGGCGACATTTCAGTATTTTATTTTTTAAAGAGCGTCATCAAAATTAAGAAATAACTCTTATGTCTCTATAATGATTAAGTCTACTTCACCTATAATGTCAAGTCAAAAGACATAAAATATAAGAAAGTGCAATTCATGTTTATAAAATAAAAATTAAAAAAACCGACTTAATTGCTCTGTGCTTCAGACTACGATTCTGCTTCACGATCTCGTAGCAATGCTACGACTACAAGCACTGCTACGACTCGTAGCAAAGTTATAAGCTGCTTATGGACAATGTGACACAGGTCAATCAATAGCGCCTGTAGTTTGATCTAACGATTAATTTACACTTATTGCAGACAGACAAAAGTAAAAAAAGTTTATATTTTTTATATTTAGGTCGTCAAATTGACGCCGCCTGCCTGATGGTAAGCTGTGGCGACGTCTGGCGATTGTGGGCCACTCTCATAGTACACAGAAATACTGAGATTATAATTGATTAGATAATTGATTTTTTGTTAATGTTATTAAACGCACATACATACTATTTCTACGCTTTCATTGCAGTAAAATAAATCCGACTTTAGTAAAATATGCCACTGAATACTCTTTCACTATAGTAAAATAAATACGAGTATAGTTTAGTAAAATAAACGGGTAAATATAGGTACACCACTGAAGCTATAAGAGTAGCTTGGTAACCAGATTTCCTACCTTAATCTATGTAAACAATTTCTACTAACGGCCTTACATTTGAATATGAATAGCCAAAGTACGCCGGTGTTACCATAACAAACTTATTACTACTACTCTAGTAATAACCAACATTGTATTTTGAACTCTACTTTACAATATTTAAGTTCATTTTAATTTCTAAAGGAAAGTAAAGTTGTTGAAAGGTTTTTCTTCAAATCTGAAGTGAATAGTAAACTGTTCTTTTAATGTAATGGTAAGTAAGATGTTAAAAACTTATTAAAATTATAATAGCATTATTTTTCGCAGAGTTAAAAAAGACAACAAAACGTCGACAATTGTTTCGCCTCTAAACGAGGCATTATCAATACTGTCTCAAAGAGAACAGCCTCGTTTAGAGGTGAAACATTTGTCGACGTTTTAATGTCTTATATTTTTCCGAGAATGATGCAATTATTTTAAAAAGTTTGAACATCTTACTTACCATTACTTTGTCATGGATTTTCGCCAGGTAATGCCTGAGTCTATCCAATAATTGTAAATGTGTTCAAAGCAAGCATTGTTACTAACTCCATGAGTCTTGTTACTTGAAATAAATAAAATATCTATCTATATATAGAAATGGGGAATGTACCCCCCTTAGCTCTCAAGAACTGCTTATGCTCCAATGATGGTTGACCCCTCTATGGATAGCCCTAGATCTGGAGGCAAGCCAAAAAATCGAAAATTTGACCTAATCCTAAGGGGTCAAAAGTTATAGGCCAATACCTATGGCGTGGGGGGGCGCGAAGCATCGCGCAAGACACCGTACTAGTTATTAATAAAATATTATTATTATATACTTAAATGCGGTTATATTTTAGAATGAAACTGCGTAGTATAGTTACGAGTATATAGTTCCGGAGCTTAGTAAAAGTTGTTTAGTTTAGTTGTGTTGTGTAGTTTTCCTTTAAAGTTCATTACATGGACTACCATCATGATTTTTTACAAACTTCACACCAGTCGGAATATCTAACACCTTTTTCTACGAAACCCTTACAATGGTAGCAGTATCTACCTACCACAATAAACTAAAAGATATTAAAACTAGTGGTTCTGTGAACCGTAGACTTCGGAGCGGCTTTGTTTAGAAAATTTCTTCTTCAATTTTCTTTATTACTCTTTCATTTGTCATCCAATCCAAAAATATCATTCAAATGTTATTCATTGTAAGCAAGGAGTGTGTGTGTAAAGTTTCATGCAAATCGGTTGATAAATACGGCCTCAAACATGATCTGACAGAATCCGTAGATGGGTACAGACGAAAGAAATTCTCCCCAGTCTGCAAGTTGAACCGGAGCCTTCGGTCGCTTCGCTCCCTCAGCCAATAAAGCATTTTATTAATTTTAGACACCAAGTTTCATAGTAATAACTACACAATTGATATCTAAATAGGAATACTGACTTTTTTTGTCAAAATGTCTCGGTTCGATTCCCGGGTTGAGTTCAAGTTTTTTTATCCGTGAATAAAATTTTTATTTTTACTAAAATCGATGACATGGTTCCCAAGTAGATCTTCGTATGTCTGCAAATTTCAGACTTCTCCATACTGACCCATGTGAAAGTTATAACCTGTATACATAAAAACCTTAATATATTTCCCCAAAGAAATAGAGGCTTCATTTTTTTATTTCATTCATTCATTACATCCACATTTCGCCAGTTGAAACTGGCCCCGTCTAGTAGGTGGCAAACCTATTGCCGCTAGCCTCAACTAGAACTTGTGTGTGCTAGAAGTCGTCCGTAAGTCACTTCACTTCACACGCACTTCACCTCCGACGGCTTGGTGTACCCAATTGGGGCTGGACTACTCACTAATCCACCACGGTGTTTCTCGATCGCTTTAGCCGGCTCACCAGCTAGGGAGACATTGTTAATCAAAAGCAACCCGGCAAAGGAACGCCTACTATGGCTCCCCGCGGGAGGGTCTGCCATCCCTCCCCCTCTAGTCGTTTTTACTAGGCCGTCATCAAAGAGCCATCCCGGACAAAGGAAGCGACGCGACGGCGCGTAAAACTCTTCGGAGTTTACCATGGCTTCCACGACGGCCAACAGTGCGTTTAAGTACATATTTCAATATTTTTTTCTATTCTAGGCATCATACATGTTTTGAATGGATAATTCTAAGATTTTAAGACACTCCCCAGTCCAATTTTTATCAAATTAAACAACCTTACATCAGAATCTACAAACGTATCCCATTAATTATGAGCGGAATGAATATTTAATAATCCGTACAATGTCTGTGCTTACAATACAATTGGCTCGATGTCAACATCTGTCTGCAGATGGCGCCACTTCCGACACCACTCGGAAGTGACGTCACTCGTGCATTCATTGCAGATGCATTACCATTTTATTAAAATACATCCTGTTGTTACAATTTAAAACTGTTGCAAACGCGAAAGTTTATGGATGCTTGGATACTTGTTACTCTTTCACGCGAAAAAATTAAACGGATTTTAATGAAACTTTACAAAAACGACGAGGTGCCTACATTAACCATCATCATTCAAGGAGCATTTTCTCAATTCAGTTGGGGTCGGCTTTCCAGTCTAACTGCGATTCGGCTGAACTTCAATATTTTCCGTGAAGCGACTGCCATCCGACCTCCACAACCCATGGGCGATATCGAAGTTCTATAGTTAGACCACGAGGATTTTTGATTTAGGGTTCCAACTACCCCTAACGACTGCCATAGATGTTCGTATGACAACCAGGACCGACGGTTTATAGTGCTCTCCGAGGCACGGAGGGGTCTCAATGTCTTAAGAAATGGTCGCCCATCCTAAGACCGGCTAGATGTTGCTTAACCTTTGCAATGTGTTAACATTGTCGGTTACCACTAGACTACGGAACCGTCCTAAAGTTAAGTGCCTATATTAACCATACTGTACAATTAAGCTTTCGTCTGTCTCTGTATGTATGTTCGGGCCACATTTTTCATTCGATCTCCACGCAAGGAGCAGTAGGTGAAAGGAAATAAAAGTTTTATTTTTATTTAAAATGAAAAAGATAAAAAATTTGAATGTTTGTTTGTTTGCATTGAATTAACTCCAAAACTACTGGACTAATTAGAAAACAGTTTTTAACCTTTACAAAGCTACATTGTTAGCACACAGGCTATAAATTACCAAATCGCTACGAGCGTAGAAGCAAGGAAAAACTATGCAACAATCACATTCCTCCCTTTCTTAACTATTTGTATGTTAATGTATGTATTTTTATGATAAGTTAATATGTATGTATTTGTGTATTTATGTAGTTATAGTGTATGTAAGTTTATTAACCTTAACAACCGTACCAACCTGCACACACACTAACCTCTGATTGAACTCACTTCTCCATTCCTAGGCCCACTAGAAGAGATCTCTTTAGAGATAAGTGGCGCCATTGTATACATGCTTATAATGTTTCCAATTTCACTATATGGTATGTTCTGTGTGAACATAAATTGTCTAGAAAAAAAAATTTGAAAAGAAAATTAAATAAAAAAAAACCCAAAAACAAACTACAAACTATACTATTTAAAACTAAAATAAATATGTAAAGCAGGGAGACTTAGGCAGAGTGCCCATAACACAGGCAGCATTCCCGCGCTGAATTGCTAATGAGAGTCTTTGCGCGAGAAAGCTGCCTGCGCGGGGATCACCAGTCTCTTCCCTCAGACGCTTGCTGAGTTCCGTGAAGAGCTGATGCGTACAGTGGCCCCATGGGCCTAGTGTCTCGATTATTATTATAGGCTCACTTATATGTAGCTAAATTATCCTTGAGTGCTATAGGCTACTTTTTATCCCGGTTATGTGCTCCATGGAGTTGGAACAAGAAAACGATTTCAAGCGGGCGGAGCCGCGGTCACCAGCTAGTACATAGATAGATGAGGAAACTTTAGGGGTGACATGAATTATGCAACCGGTTGGTTCAGTGTACGGTAATTCCGGTGTAGTACGAAACAGACGCCGGAACTACGGACATCTGGTGATAGCATTCGGTACTTGTTTAGGAGGTATTTAACCAAAGCTTGGTAGAATCCACCCCATTCTACCAAGTCAAGTCAAATCACGTTCTTTTTATTAAATATCAAAAACTAAAGGCTAGTAGATAATTGGATGAATTATGGAATTGAAGATTATGACGTCACTTACGACACACTAGGCATCATAGTTCGAAACGCCCAGGACTTTAATTTGCTGTGCCTTAGCATTTGGCATGTAAGATTTTGTTGCCTATCATTAACATTTCATCGCAAGGCAACGGGTTTCAAATTAGTTTTTTCAAAATTACAATATAGCTGCTACTTTTTATTAAACTTATTCGGCCATTTTGGACATAACCCATTATAAATGTGCCCGGTGACGGCAATAGCCTTGCCCCCTATTACGTGGTACTAAAAATACTGGCAAATTTTGGGTGTGTAATGCATCTCTGCCTACCCCTTCGGGATATTGTGTGTGTGTGTGTGTGTGCGTAGGGATCTTCCCTATTGTTATAGTAAGGGTGCATAGGGGTGTCACCAACATCTGGAGGCCCAAACCAATCTTGTCTTGTCTTGTCACAATAACCGCTCCCTGTCGTTATCAATCGCTGAAAACTACGGATAACAAAACTGTATTGTAAGTAAGTCTACGTCACTATGACGTCACCAGCATGGCCGCCAATCCCATTGTCATCTTGCGCGTCTTATAACTGCAAGTGGTGTCCAATTAAAAGTTGACACACATGGCAGGTATAATGTAAAGATGTATATTATAGCACTATATATCACATTACATCTTTCCATATTAAACGTCAGGTGACCACACACGGTAACTATAATATGTCATTGGACGTAATGTACGAGTAAGCTGCCGAATGTGGAGAGTAATATACAAGCTCCCGGACAGCGGCAATAGCCCTATTACTTGAGTCTAGTAGTTTTGACGAAAAGTGAGCGTATAATATGCGTATGCCTACCCAATATATAGCCGTGATAGTATACTTTTTTATACTTTTTGGACACTATGTAATTTATGGAAGTCGTCACACGACATTTTCTCATATCTTGATCCATAGAATACTTAAAAAGTACCTAAACACGAAGAAAAATGTTATCCGCTTAGCGATCTGACCTACTTTACTCCTCATTAAAAGCCCCTAAGCAACGTCTGGATTCCCCCAATGGTGTTTTTTACATGAGAGTAAACAACATAATTACGTATTTATATAAACACCTACCAACATATAATTCTGAATACTACAGAAAAAAGAAATTACTTTGCAAATTATAGTTGCCGCAGACGCAAACCGCCGAGAATAAAAAATATATATAATTTGTGTTTTATTAGTCTTTTTACAGAGTTGTTTTGAATTTTATTTAGTGCTCGGTAACGGCATTAGGCGTGCCCCTATTACGTGGGACCAACAAAATTACTGGTAAAGTGTGGGGTGCGTAATGCACCTTTCCCTACTCCTTCGGGATAGGCGTGATGTGTGTCTGTCTTAATTTGACTAATGTGGATATGCTAGAAAATCTTAATTTTGTAATGACTGTTTTACTTGACTATGTACCTACTTATACGTAGGTCACACTATAAGTTTTGCGTAACTTAAAAAAACAACATGTTAAAACCAAATATTATGTTTATTGCTTTTCAAAATACTCTCCTTTACATTTTAAAATTTTTTTCATGCGATCGAACCATTTTTAAAAACAGGAGGACCACAGATCTGAATCCGTGTTTTCTACGTGCTGATGGAACGCTATCACTGACTCTTCGGAGTTGGTAAAAGTGAAACCTCTCATCAAATCTTTGATTTTGGGGAAAATGCGCAGGATGGGTGACGAGTTGTACTTTTTCGGATGCTAAAAATGACTTTGTTTCGTTGGCCGTGTGTGAAGAAGCGTTGTCATGATGTAGGAGAACGCGGCTTTTGGGTCGTCTTTCGCGAACTTTTTCTAATACCCTGGGTAAACTAATGAAAGAATACCACTCGGCATTAACACTCTTTTGATTTTCAAGTGGAATTGTACAGATGGGACCCGTAGCTGGGAAAAAAAACGCGATCATTTTTTTACCAACGTTTCTCGCCTGCCTCACTTTTGTTGGCTTATTCTCATTTTCAAACACCCATTCACAAGATTGCTATTTTTTTTCGGGTTCAAAACAATAAATCCACGTTTCGTCTCCTGTGATAATGTCATAAACAGCATTAGAATGTCCGTGGTCGTACTTCAGTAGCATCTGTGAGCACCATTCCACGCGAGCCCTCTTCTGCTCCGCTGTCAGTTCATGAGGGATCCAACGACAACAAAGTTTCCGAACTTTCAATTCTTCGTGTAAAATTTTCTGGATTTGAATCCCCAATAGTCCTCGAATTGTCTCATAGGTAATCCGCGGGTTTTCTTCAATTAACCGCTTAACAGTAGCCACATTATTTTCGTTGACGGCAGTTGAAGAACGCCCTTCACGAAATTCGTCATGTAAAGAAACTCGACCTCTCTCAAATTCAGCTAACCATCGCCTCACGGTGCTCAAACAAGGTGCTTCTCTCCCAAAAGCATTTTGAAGACCAGCGGCACAGTCTTGCGGAGAGAGAGAACTTTTAAAATCATAAAAAATCATCGCTCTAAAATCTTTTCGACTCAATTCCATTTTCGTTGCATACGTAGAACTTTGATATTTGATAAAAAACAATCAACAAATGATTGCCCGCCAATTGTTTTATTTTACTACTAAGAAGGTTGCAACGTTTAAAAAAATATAACATTCGAAATTCAAATAGTTCCGATTAGCTAAAAGTGCAAAACTTTTAGTGTGCCCCATGTAGACTAATTGGACTGTTAAACTGTAATACCTAAATGTACCAAATACAAATTTGTAATTATGAGTTTAATCATTATTTTATTTGAAATTATATAATGACTACTTTGACTATGTATATTGATTTAATGATAATGTTCAATTTATGGGTTGGAAACCTGAAATAAATGAATTTCATTTTTTTTAAAAGGTATCACCCACACTATTTTTTTGTTAATTATCCAGGTACAGAATTTCTACGGTTTTATTATAGTAGGTACAGAAAACATCATAAACACATAACCCACGCCCCAGGTACGCCCTCAGAAGGATAACCCCAGGGTGACGAATATAAACACTAATTCTAAAATAATAACTAAATTCCACAGTTCTAAAATATTCAAGTAGTTAATGAACCTATACATTTGCAAGAGTTAACAAGAACGTCCAAGATAAATCGTTGAAGAATAAACCCTGACCAACCTGAGGGGCCTTTGCCCTCTTTATCCTCTAATAAAGTTGGTGAACACGGAGTTATGAAGATTTGGAGTGGGTATTTCACTGAGCCTTTTCCTAACCCACTTGAGGTCGGTTCTCCGCAGTCGATTAGTGGCTATTACTGGGTATACATATCCATAATATGATCACGATGATTTGTACATAGTGTGTCCGGTGACGGCAATAGGCTTGCCCCCTATAACGTGGGGCTAAAAATACTGGCAAATTGTAGGTGGGTACCCCTACGGGGATATAGGCGTGATATGTGTGTGAGTGTGTGTGTATGTGTGTTGGTTCCTCAAAACGCACCTTCCATGTTTCCATGAGATCCTGCCAGAGCAGAGAACGCTGAACTTCGATTTCGTAAGATGCCATGGCCAAGGCCCATGGTCCCGCTCCAGCGCCTCCTTGTGCAAGGGCCCTCGCTGCTTCCAGTCACCAACAGCGTTACCTAATACATGGGGCACACTAAAAGCTATGCACTTCTAGCTAATCGGAACTATTTGAATTTCGAATGCTATATTTTTTTAAACGTTGCCACCTTCTTAGTAATAAAAAAAGCAATAGGCGGGAAATCATTTGTCAATTTTTTTTTATCACACATCAAAGTTCTACGTATGCAACGAAAATAGAATTAAGTCGAAAAGATTTTAGAGTGATGATTTTTTATGATTTTAAAAGTTCTATCTCTCTGCAAGACTATGCCGCTCGTCTTCAAAAATGCTTTTGGGAGAGAAGCACCTTGTTTGAGCACCGTGAGGCGATGGTTTGCTGAATTTGAGAGAGGTCGAGTTTCTTTACATGACGAATTTCGTGAAGGGCGGCCTTCAACTGCCGTCAACGAAAGCGGTTAATTGAAGAAAACCTGCGGATTACCTATGAGACAATTTTAGGACTATTCGGGATTGGTATGAGTCAAATCCAGAAAATTTTACACGAAGAATTGAAAGTTCGGAAACTTTGTTGTCGTTGGATCCCTCATGAACTGACAACGGAGCAGAAGCGGGCCCGCGTGGAATGGTGCTCACAGATGCTACTGAAGTACGACCACGGACATTCTAATGCTGTTTATAACATTGTCACAGGAGACGAAACGTGGATTTATTGTTTTTAACCCGAAAAAAAACAGCAATCTTGTGAATGGGTGTTTGAAAATGAGAACAAGCCAACGAAAGTGAAGCAGGCGAGAAACGTTGGTTAAAAATTGATCGCGTTTTTTTTCTCAGCTACGGGTCCCATCTGTACAATTCCACTTGAAGATCAAAAGAGTGTTAATGCCGAGTGGTATTCTACCAGTTGTTTACCCAGGGTGTTAGAAAAAGTTCGCGAAAGACGACCCAAAAGCCGCGTTCTCCTACATCATGACAACGCTTCTTCACACACGGTCAACAAAACAAAGTTTTTTTTTTATATTGGGTTCGCCAAATTGACGCCGCCCGCCTGGTGATAAGTCGTGACGACGTCTAGCGATTGTAGGCCACTCTCACAGCACACAATACTATGGAGAGTGGCCCTCAACTTGACGACTTACTGATGTGCCTCTTCACGCTCCGCCTAAAGAACCCAGGGTTATATGTGGGAGGAAACACGTGCACAGGCAGGGCGTTCCAGGCCACTATCGTTCAGCTGAGCAACGAACGTTTGAAACGTTCGGTTTTTAGCGAACATGCTATCCACTGTGTGGGAGTGGCATCTCTGCCAGGCACGCGTTGTTCGGGATTGGAAGGAATTGGGTGGGATCAGATTGAAGAGCTCTTCGGAACAATCGCCATGGTAAATACGGTAGAATGCGGCCAAGGAAGGTCACCCGCCAAAACGCCTGAAGCCATATTGTCGATCATTCATTTACGAGTGATCATCTAGGTATCGCATGAGCTGCTTGTTGATGATCAGCTCAAACACCTTGCAGATGGCTGAGGTGACAGCTATGGGTCGATAGTTGCCTGGATCAGACCGATCGCCTTTCTTGGGGATCGGTTGTACGTTCGCCTCCTTCCAGACCTCCGGCACGATTCCTGTGGAGTAAGACAGGCGGTACATACGAGTTAGTACAGGAGACAACTCAGCTGCGCTGATACGGCCCCTGCTAGGAAGTACAATTAAAACGACATAAAACAATTAATATTACTTTATTAGCAGGGAACCTAGGGTTTATACAATACTAGTAGCTAATAGTGTGTCGGTCGAATAGGATCACATATACTGTTTACGGAAGTGCCCGGTGCACTTAACTTTGGGTCTACAGGCGACGGCGGTCGGCCGGTTGGGTCCGCTGGTGTCCTCCAATTAATTGTGGTTTTAACAGGCTGAGATGCTCAGGGTCGAAGGCCACGGAGCGACGGCGCAGCTTCAGGCTGCTCAGCAATAAGAGTCTTCGCAAAATAGGCTTTTCTAAGCCCCAAGGTAGTTCTGAAAATTTAGAAAATTAACGGTTTCCCGCTTAAGGCCGCGCCCCGAATGGTACGGCTTCACAATAAAATATGTCGGGTAGATGTATTTTCTCAACCCGGATTCTCCTTCGTGATATTCACAAATTATAATTATAATAATATAAATTACTGCTTAAGGCCGTAGGTGAATAGCCCTTAAGAGAATTTTTATGTAGAAATATTGTTAACAATTTATCATTATCCTTGACAGGGCTCTGTTACTATATTCCAGCATCCCCTACCAGTTTATAAAATAAGTATTTACGTATACTACACATATACATATACAATACATAATATAATTATGGCATTTAGGCGTGGAGTACTTTTAACTTCCCCGTCCTAAATGTTTTCTCGTATATTTTGTGGCAAGAAATTCAGCATCGTCTGATTTGGATAATTACTTCGATACAAGTTTATAAAATATTTGATTACATTAAACACGATTGGAACTACGATGACCGTGGCTCTAATCTTACTAATAATCTATGACGTTAATCTATGAAATAGTTATTTGGTAATATTCTAATTATAGTTCGCGCGAATTATAGTTCACAGCACTTACCCCGTATCCGGGAATCACAATTAACTGCACCACTCCAATTAACGATATTTTTCGGAATTACTTGATTAATTAACTATTATTTTAAATGTTATAATTTAATATTTCGTTAACGGTGGTTACGACAGTTGTGCGTAGTTTAGATTTCTATGATACTATTTTTTTGTGTCTCCGACCGCTTTGCGCTGGCTTATATAACCTCGGTTCGACAATAAATCATATCAGCTCCGCCCATTGGTGTCTAGTGATGCGACGCTCCACGTATCGATGCGCCCCGTCATTGGTTAAACGCCTGATCCTTATCTGTGCGATCTCAGCCGGCACACAAAACATTGGACTAAGGAATTTCTTGCTTCGTAAACCGGTCTTCCTACATTCTAGAAGATTCGAATGTAGTGATGTGACCAAACGCAAAATGTGCCTTGTCGATGTATACACATCGTAACAGCGCATTTCCGTAGTACCGTCAGGGCCACTGGCTTTCCGCGAGTCGAGTGATCGCAGCACTGCCCGATGTACGGGCATTGCATGAGTACAATGTCAGGCATAGTGTGGCCACAGTTGGCGATGGCGGGGGGCTGCAGGCCACGGACGTCGACCCGGGAATTACGCGAGTATATCCGCTTTCTCTTGTGCTTTGTGAGCCAGTGTTCCATCTGGGTAACGCAGCGGTAACGCAAAGTCATTTTTAGCTTCCGAAAAAGTACAATTCGTCACCCATCCTGCGCATAGTCCCGACGTAGCACCCTGTGATTTCTGTATTTTCCCCAAAATCAAAGATTTGATGAGAGGTTTCACTTTTACCAACTCCGAAGAGGCAGTGATAGCGTTCAATCAGCACGTAGAAAACATGCCTTCAGATCTGTGGTCCTCCTGTTTTAAAAAATGGTTGGATCGCATGAAAAAATTTTTTAAATGTTATATTTAAAAAAAAAATTTTGAAAATAAATAATTTGGTTTTAACATGTTGTTTTATTAAGTTACGCAAAACGCACGCTTATAGTGTGACCTACGTATGCCCTGTATTTTTAATTACTACTTAGCTAATTATACATATAGTGTAGATGGCTAATTATTAATTAGACATCATTACGTCGTACAACGTTAAAGTATCATCTCCACACACAATTATCTAACATCTCCACACGTTCTTATCTCTTGGTATAATGTTGGCCACTACTTTTAACACCACTTCGCTCTCGTAGCGAGAGGCACTTATCAAGTGATGGTAAGTTTCAGGTCTTTAAATAATGGTTCAATATGGTTAAGTACACTTTTAATAGGCAAATTTACAAGTTTTATCTAAGAGTCCAATGTTACTACCATCTTAAGTTAGGGACGCATACTTTGCCGCATTTTTTTAGAACAAGAATCTTCGCGTTGTGACTTTAAAATGCCTTCCAATGTTTAAAACACCTTCGAAAATTATAAACTTCTTTCTCGTATAGTTAGTACTCGCGGCTAAATATTTATCACAAAACAGCTGTACTCGAACTTGCGATGTAGGTTACCTCCAAAGCACCGTGATGCTTGGATCAAATGCCAGTGTTGTGCCATAAAGCTTATTATAGTATTAATGATTTCTTAGATGACAAGGCTGCCTGGTTGTAACACGAATTGCTCCTTTCTAAATAACTCTGTATTAGATTTAAGATGAAATATTTTGGAAAAAAGCCGAACTGAGTTTCTTGAGGGCTCTTCTCAGTCTCGTTGCATTTTGGAACCCTCGGTAGAGTCACACCAACTTTTGACGAATCTAAATAATTTTCTAAAAATTTCAAAGATAATAAACGTTATTTTATTTTATTTTATTTATTGTGTTTTCACCCATCCAAATGATAGTCTGAATTGCTATACTCGCTTCATCATTTATCGATTAGTGAGTGCACTCGGCAAGTCCTACTTAAACTAATTCTAGTTAATAATACAACTAATTTGTGCAGTTCGCATTTTAGCAATGCCAACCGCACCCAACAAAGTTTGAATTACTTTAAAATTCGAACTTAATTCCATCGTCGTAGTACGAAATGTGGTCCGAATCACGTCCAATTGCAATTAGCTAATAGAAACCGAGGCCAATCGAGTGGAGGTTTGGTGGAGACGTTGATTTTTAAAGTTGGAACGCATTTTTTTTTAAACTATTGAGGTTGAACTATTTTTGGCCAGTGCCATTGGGATTTAAAACCTTTTTAAAAGTGAACGTGCAATGGATGATGGTCTTTTAGTGTATTATACTGGGTTAGCGAATTTAGAGCTGTGTTAAAAGCCTTGGTAGGTCAAAGCATGAAACTTTGCATGGATATGTGTATTTACTACCCCGACAAAATGCTAAAATAAAATTTGGGGTACCTTCTCTACAAGTAAAGTGGGGATGATTTTTTTTCGCGTTTACTCCATCGTGTGGGTTATCATTAGATAGGTCTTTTAAAAAAATAGGGAGGTTGCTAATGTAATTTTTTGATTTAGGTATCCGTTTGCGAGATATTTAGCTTTGAAGAGCATATTTTTTGCGAAAACAGGGTGTCCTCCCCGTTCTAAAATCTAAACGGCTGGTATGAAGAACTTGAAAACATCAACAATGGAATGGAATGGATGATTAACAGATGGTATGATTGTTAGTTCAGGAGTTATAGAGGCTTTTATGGGTATAAACGGAACCCTATCTTATGCATGGCCTAACACGCTCTTGGCCGTTTTTTTCAAAACGACTTGACTATTTCGGGAGAGCTGCACCAATGCACACAGCCAGAAATCTGGCGATATTACAAGCGCTTATTAATATAATTCAAATTTCATATTTTAATATTTTACTATTTTTATTTAAGAAACACAAATACAGGAAAAGACAATATAAAAACTTAAACATAAACTCCGAACTAAACTATCTAAAACTTTTATTTATAAAAACACATAATTTTTATTTATTTATTTATTTTCAGGCTACTTAAGAAAACGCTAACCTTAATAGCGCGATGTAGAAATTATGAATATGATATGAAGCAAAAATTCGATGTTGTCGGTATTGGTCATCGTAGCTCAGTGGTCAGAGCACTCCCCCTGTTAGGAAAAGGCCGTGGCTTCGAGTCCTGCGAATGACATCAGTTTTTGTGATCTATTTATAATTTCTTTCTTATTATTTTACTTAAGAAAAGTTACAGATCTTATATTAACTTATTCTACGGCGCGATAACGATTTACTTTTAAAGTGCTATTTGTAGTATGAGTTTGTATTGATCTTCAATGTATTTATTTAATTAGATCCATATATAGTTGCCACAACGTAATATATTAAAAAGTGTTTAAGATATTACAAAATTATAAAACAATACAATTGAAACTAATTAAATATGTACATGACCTTGAATTTTCTTGTTCTTTTTAGAAAATCATTTTATAATGGCTATAATCTCAGTTATCAGTTCCAAAAGTTGATAAAAATTACAACCATATTAACCGCATAAGCGTGGGAACATGAAAGCGCTAAGGTTCCATCATAATTTTTAAATAAATTTCAACTTTTTTTTACTCTAGCGGAATGTGTGAGACATGTCGGTAAAGTTTTTTAATATTCCTGATCCAGGCGCGCAATGAACTGAAACGGTAAAGTTACTATCAAATAACATAGTTTTGAAATTGTACATCCAGATATTAAAACTATTGGATGCAGGCAATAACTCTTAATTTTCCAATTGGAATATTTAATACTGGATGATGACCGTGGCTCTGTCCGCGTGGCATCTATATCTATACAAAAATAACAACTACAGAAGATTTGTAGTTTTGTGTGTTTGTACAACTCAAAAATTCTCGAACGACTTCAAAACTTTCTTTCACCTACTATTAATAGATTATATTTAATAGCAAAAATATTTTGTATATAGCAAAAATTACCATCAGAGGGCTAGTAGTTTATATGTCGACAACTTTATCCACTTAAATTTTGCTCATGGCTAAGCTTTGTCTGTTAAAAATATTAGAAATCTGTACAGTAGGTTCGGAGATTAGTGTATAGATAGACAGACACACACCGAAGGGCGCCACTGGAACCGCCGGGCGCCACTGGAAATACGTTCTGCTTGTAACCAGACAACGGACGTTAGAGCGGCCGCGGCCTTGGTCGCGGAACAAAAAAAAAAAAAGACAGACACACAGACGACAAAACCTATTTTGTGTGTTTTATATCGCATCCACAGACACAGATTTTATATTGTTTTACAATACATATTAGAATATTTTATAAATACTGAATAGTTTTTCACTCGGTCATCGGACTATGACGTCATGAACTATTAACGGGTTATATGATTTAATATTGCGGTATTCTTTTTGTTTAAAATTCACACGTAAAGTATATGTAATAGATTTGTACATATATACATATTTTGATTTTATGATTTTCTTGTGAACATTTGGTAGGTCTGAGAATTATCGCATAGGGTATCACTGTTTTTTCAAAAGTGTTATTTTTTAAAATTTTATTTAGTGAGATGTATCCCATAGACGGCGCTACGGAGTCCACCGGTACAGCTAATACCTATAACAGCTATAGGAATATTATTATGTTGAAATATGAAATACTCGTATATTTAGGAAATGTGAAAATATTTTCAATACATTTTTACACATAAATTCGTGAAAAACCTGGTAAAATTTGCTTATTTATGACCGTTATTTAGCACTGACACTTAATATATTATTAATTTTCCAAAAAAAAAATGTTACATAAAGGAAATTACAACGTGATTAATAGGGGTTTAATTTGATTGTAATAATGTAGAGGAGTCGTTAAATAACGCTGATTAGAATCGAGATGGTTATCAAACAAAATTATGGCCGACTGGTTTTGGGACACGCATAAAATTTATGTTGATATTAGGAATATGAAGTGGAAATACATAAACTAAGGGTATTCGTGTTATATTGACGATAAATTTTGTTTTGGAAGCTAAAATTGGTGCTTAGTTGTAATTAGTTATTGTACAAACAGTTCCTGAGAGATTATATTCATATACTAGTGGACGCCGGCGACTTCGCCCGCGTGGAGGCGTTTATCTACCTGAGTTTCTTGCTGGTATCTTCTCAGGAGAACCAAATTACCGAACCAGCGAAAGAATCATTTTCAAATGGTTATTTATGTACTTAATTTAATATTTTTATAATATTGCTGGACATAAAATTGTAAAATGTTGTCATTCAAATGTGCTCTTTATGTGCCTAAACTGAATAAACGAAATTGATTCTTTGATTATTTTAGTTCCAAATTCTCAGGGAAACACATTTCCGGCATAATATACGCCAGTAACTTTATTGGCTGCATGTAAAAGGATGCAAGAATATTACAGCGAACGGGTAGCTCTTATGTGAGTCTTGCCCGATCGGCAATTACACCACTTTCAAGCTTGGAATTCTAAGATTTTAAAGTTTAACACACCAACCAAGAAGGGTATATTCTAGAAAGGTCAACCATCGTGAGTCTAATATATAATGAGGATAAGCCGGTCACTCGTTTTATTTTTTTTAGATCGATTTGTGTCGCTTCCAAGCACAAAACATTCGTTTTTAATGTGTCTTCAGTCTATAGTAACAAACCTTTTAGGTCTTACCAGAAGGCTGGTTACAGAAATATACACAGTACTTATAGCATTTCTACGTGGCAACACTGCTCATTCTCGAAACCTATTTAGTCATAGGTGAAAAGATCATCAACATTAAAATTTCATCACATGGCAACAAATTTAATTTTCAAAATTACAATATAGCTGCTACTTTTTATTAAATTCATTCGGCCATTTTGGACATAACCCATTATATTATGTGTGCCCGGTGACGGCAATAGGCTTGCCCCCTATTACGTGGGACTGAAAATACTGGCAAATTGTGGGTGTGTAATGCACCTCTGCCTACCCCTGCGGGGATATAGGCGTGGTATGTGTGTGTGGAAAAAGATTTTTTCGGATTAAGGAATGATTATCAATTGTATATGTTTTTATTTCAGAATATTTACAAGAATGATTATATACGTACTTACCTAAATTTTATATTGTCTTGTTGCTGCTTACGTGAGACACAAAATTACTGCCAAAACGTAAGTCTTCTTCTACCTATCCTCTCGTCGATGTAGACGTGATTATGTTATTCATTTTCTTTTTGTGGAAATATTTTATATATTACTGCACAATTGTATTACTTTTATTAGCAAGTAGGGGAATCCTTACGAAGGCGTACCCGGGATCCTCGGCAGAGGACATTAGGGCGGCATAAAAATAAAACATGAGGAAGGAACACAAAATAAATATATCAGAAACATGTATGTGACAATCACAATTTATTTGGGAACCTTCCTGTAACTAATTACTGTCCCCAAAACTATTATTTATATGGTCGGACACAGACAAATACTACGATTAATTCAAACGTCTCTTTATCTTAGAAGTCCTCAATGGTTTGTATGTAAGCCAAGAGTAATTAAATATTAAAGATTTAAATTAAATTAAAAAATTATTTAAAAAGCCTTCGTAATTACATAAGACAAACAATTTTCATAACAATATCTGTCTGTTGTTCTCTGAAATAGCTGTACCGATTTTAACAGGTCTTTCACTACTTTTTAATCCGGAAATGTGATCCCGTGGGAATTTAGACCTAGATAACTACACCACTAGCTAAGCCATGGGTTACCTCAATTCAATTTAAATTTATTCAATCATTGCAAATATGGGTACAATAGATTTTAGAAACAGTGGGTAGGTACAGAATCACCATAATATCTATCTCAATCACCTAATAATCTAGTCATTACTATAAAAGACAATTCCTTTAAACTAGGATCATAGACGTAAAGTTGTCCACGAGATAAACGCAAACTTTATGGTCAACATACAGTATGTTACCTGGACAGTTTAGAAAGTTCTCTGCTAACTGTACATACAATGTGTTCACTGTTCTGTTGTACTTTGCAGTTTATCGAGTTTAAATTTAACGCAAAAGAGGTTGGTGTATATGTACAATATACACCAACCTCTTTTGCGTGGAATAGGTATTTTTGTTTAAAGCTGTCACTGTCACTAGGAGTCCAATGACAGTGACCAGGTTCAAATAAACAAGTAGACAAACAGGTACATACCTAAATCAAAATAACTACGGTAAGGTAATTTGAAAATTAACACCAATTTGATACCGATCCAACTTGATATCATAAAAAGAAAACTGGCCAAGTGCGTGTCGGGTCACGCATAGTATGGGGTTCCGCAGTCACCCATTATAAGCTCTATAACTCCTAAACTAACAAAGATCTGGTTATTAAATCAAAAAGTTGCAATGTTTAAGAGACCTATCTAATGATACCCCACACGATGGGGTAGACGCAAGAATAAAAATCAGCCCCACTTTGATAGACAAGTTGTCAAAGGCATGTTTGGTGATGAATATTTGATAATAAAATAACTCATCTGGTTACCAGATGGGTGAAGGTCAATCTTCTACGGCTCTTAGACAATAACATTAAACATACACACACAGACACACACATATCACGCCTATGGCCCCGAAGGGGTAGGTAGAGGTGCATTACACACCCACAACTTGTCAGTATTTTTAGTCCCACGTAATAGGGGGCAAGCCTATTGCCGTCACCGGGCACATATATAATGGGTTATTTCCAAAATGGCCGATTGAATTTAATAAAAAGTAGCAGCTATATTGTCATTCTGAAAAAAAAATTGAAACCCGTTGCCTTGCGATGAAATGCTGATGATAAGCAACAAAATCTTACGTGCCAGCCGCCATGGCACAGCCAATAAAAGTCCTGGGCGTCTCGGACTAGACATGGACACAGCAAAACACAAGACCACGACTTTCCCTGAAGGGGTAAACAGAGGCTTCAATTACGCACTTATTTCACTAGTCATTTGGTTGGATCCTTTTAAGTGAGTGTATTGTCGTTGGAAGCGGCAACAATTCTCATAATGCCCACTATGAGAATTCTTGCCGCCTTGCAGGTGCACCACGTAAAGGTGAAAATGACTTATGACCCAGATATGTTGAAAGGGCCCCTCCAAAGAATCAATTGTATAAAAAGCCCACTATTATTTCAGGTTGGCTACCTAATATTTTTGTAGAACATTAATATTGGACTGCGGTCAACACGTTGGTCAATTTGTACTTGTTCGTTAGCAAGCTTATCTGAGACTCATTAATATTTCGCCATGCAGGTGGGCATACAACAGGGTGAAGCTTTTTTTTCTGGCGTATTTAAGGCGATGGTTGGCCGTGTATTATACCGAAGTGTGATGATAATAAAATTTAAAAAATATGAGATTGTCCTCGATGATCTTGGTACTTTTATAATCAACTTACTCATTGCAGTAATGAAGAAGGTAGAGCCAGTTTCGATGAACAATGTTTTCAGTTGCTCATCTATACTGGCTGGTAGGATTGTGGTTGTTTGTCACACCCACAAGAATTGTAATTTATTGTGTAGATATGCACGCCTCAACCAACTAGACATTTCAGTTTGTTAATATGTTCAAGTTAGTAAGTTAAATAACATGACATAATGATGTATCTTTTAGTTTGTTAGCCTTTGTGGTATTATTGTGCTATTTTGTTCGTCATATTGTAAATTAAAACACTACAATAAATAAAAAAAAATAGTAAGATTTAATAAAATACAATTTATAAATTATATAAAACGGGTGCAAAGATTGGCCATTGCCTTTCAACGTGGTAATGCAGCAAGTGTTCTGGTTACCTTTGTACCAGGTTCGGTCCGGGACGAGTTATCTATTTGATATTACATGTGAATTGTAATATTTTAATTAATTGACAGTAAAAAATTGTAAATAATGACATTAAAAATACAATACACTCTCCATCCATTATAATTGTTCTTTCACATGTGGTGTATTAATTACAGTACCTTATTGGACATGTTTTGTAAATACAATTAATGAATTTATTTTGACTGCTTCGGTGGCGTGGTCGGTAGTGTATCCGCTTTCGACGCCGGAGTCTCGGGTTCGATTCCCGGTCGGGACAAACTTTGTGTGATGACACATACGTTTGTACCGAAGTCTGGATGTTTCCTATGTATAATATGTATGTATTTACAAAAAAAAAATGTAATTAAGTATTTATATCAGTTTATCTAGTACTCATATCACAAGCTCTGCTTAGTTTGAGACTAGATGGCGTTGTGTGGATTGTCCTAACATATTATATACATTGTATATTGTCCTAATATATTTATTTATTTATTTATATTTAGATACAAATTATAAATCGCAATAACGAATCTCATCATCACTCAACCTGTGACCTTTCTCTAAAAAGGGGAATGCTCTGCCACTAAGCTACGATGAGCGTACAACACGACGATTAACAAAGATTCACCGTAAGTATTTATTGTTTGGTTCTTTTCTCACAGGCTCTTACTTACCTTACTCGTAATACCTTGCGAATTTGGCATTAAATCATGTAGATTCGACGTTCATATATCTTACTTTGTGACATACACAAATAAATATATCTGACTTTGACTTTGTTAGTACAGAAATACGATTACACAACGGTGTGACCAGCGTCTTCTTTAATCCAGCCCAATTTACGCGTTGTTGGTCGCGGTTCCACTCGGTTTATTAATTCAGTGTTTGCAACTGCGGCAACGTATATTCGTTGCTGCACAAAATAAGCTTTACTTATTGCCTTTCTGTGGAATATTTTGTGTATACTTGGCGATTAAGTATCTGGAACACGTTCGCTATTTATGTCATTTTTACACGGCCACAGTCCCCGAGGCACTATTGTAGTTTTCTGTCTGCGGCTTTACTTATTGGCGCTCCGAAGTTAAATTTTAGTATGATTGTTTGAGGGGCTCCTGGTCTAGTGGTAACCGACAATGTTAACACATTGCAAAGGTTAAGCAACATATAGTCAGGCCAGTCTTAGGAAGGGTGACCATTTCTTAAGAGACTGAGACCCCTACGTGCCTCGTAGAGCTCGTTAAACCATCGATCTCGGTTTTCATACGAAGATCTACGGCAGTCGTTAGGGGTAGTTGGAGCCTTGAATCAAAAATCCGACCGGTCTAACTACAGGACTTCGATATTGCCCTTGGGTTGTGGAGGTCAGATGGCAGTTGCTTCACGGAAAATATCGAAGTTCAGCCGAACCGCAGTTAGACTGGAAAGCCGACCCCAACTGAGATGGGAAAAGGAATGATGATGATGATGTTAGAATGTGCGTGATAATCCCTTTTAACTCTTTAGTCTCATATTTATTGAGTTTAAATATAAGTATTTAGTAATATTATTATGTATGCGAATATCAATACAACTACGTAATTACTTGACTAACTACCATATAGATACCTACTTAATTACTACAAAATTATGATTACGTACATATAAGTGACGTCAGCAAACATGTACCCAATAACGTGTGAGCCTTAGAGATCTGATTAATGTGTATAAAAACACAATTCTGAGTGTAAGTAAGTAAACAGTAAATAATTCCCACTCGAAGCGTCGAAATCCCACGTCCCATTTCATGCTTACCAAACTGTTATATTGTTCATGTTGTTTTAGATTGCTAACCGCATGTTCCCACGGGATGACCTGAAAATGTAGGCGTATACCAAGTTAAATTGACACTGTTAATATTCAATGATGTAACAACTAACTGCAATAACGATGTTTTAAACTGTGTTCCTGTACACATTATTTTGACACTTTTCAACCGACTTCCAAAAAAGACTCCTCCTCAATTCTTTATTCGTTCTGTAGGTTTTTTGTGCTTGTTAGTTAGAATATCTTTGGACAGGGTTAACTTTAGAATTTTTTTTTACCGAAATTTGGTCCCATTTCGGTAATTTAAAGTCGGTTATTGTGTCAATTGTTGACGTGTTATGTACACTAAACTAAAGAGGTATCTACGGTCATATACGAACATAATTTACAATAGGTAGGTATTACAACATGCATTATCTACTATGATTTATATTTTTAATTTTTAATTTTTACAAAGATTGTGTAAAATATCCTTCATGTCCGTCAATTGCTGGCGGCGTTGCCTCAAAGGATCGCGATACCTAGGAAATTCTTAAGGCCCAGAAATAACCACCCTCATGACCAGAGTCCTGAGAAGCAGCGATGCAGATGTTGAGCTATGTCTCTATGAAGGCGGCGTGCGCTCGGATTGGTCAATACGCCATACTGACTTGTCCATTCATACTTACTTCATAAGTATATACCTATCGATCTATTGGTGGTTTATTAAGTTATTTAAGTTCCTAACAAAATTTTATGATAAGCTTCTTAATGAGATTATAATTTACCTAATTTTTCCTATTCATTAATACAATGAATTTCATTCTACAGTGATTAATGTCGAAAATCTAATCCCATTACCGTTCAAAGCGAAAGATTTCCAATGGCAGGAAATGAGCCGCTACAGAGCCGCCATTTTTATTGTTAATCAGAAAAGTGCTCCATTACAAATGAAGCCGATGTTAATCAAATTGTCATCAATCAAAAAATTGTCCTTGCCCCCGGGAAAAAAGTTATATCCGGGAGGAAATCAAGTTAGGTATCAGTGGTCGATTATGGGTGGTTTAAATTGTAAGATACTGCGAGTTTTACAAATTTCTTTTTAACTTTTTTTTGACTATATATTTATACAATCGCAAAAATTCATCGGTAACCAGCAGCCTTATTCTCACTCGAAAAGTTTCCGGCTTGAATTCGATAGCTCATTCCGTTGTCGATTTCCAATCCGATGGATTCAAAAATACACTATACAATAAAAAAACGAAAGGAAACTGCTTTCGGGTACCTCCCGATAGAGTTTTTTAACAACATTTTAGAATCCGTCGGATTGGTAATCGACAACAGAATGAGCTTTCGAATCTCAGTCGGAAACGAATGGTATTGAACCACTGCATATTCTTTTACAAGGAGAACGCTTAAAGCATACAGCCACCGTATTGAATTTCTGCGCCAATATATTTCTAATTTTTTAAATTGCGTTTCTGACCACGTCGTTTTTTATCTTTTGACTTTTTCTTATCAGTCATCCAGCCTGGTGCTAGTGTAGCCCAGTCCTAAGGACATGACCGCAGCGACTTTAGTCGACAGACATGTTCAACCAATCACATCGTAGAAAATATCAATCATATGACATCATATGATCTTTTTTTTTATTATAATTATTATTCTGACAATTTTACTTAAATGTAGTTAATTGTCCTACAAAACTGTTTGCACAGTTTGTCTGCAGGATCCGGTGAGTCTAACACTCAATGGTTAGAATGCAAACTTACAATAGGTAGGTATATTATCAACACACATTAGGTACACTAATGACATTATAACACACATAAGGTACTCGTACATTGATATTCGATAACAGGTTTTGTTCGATTATTAAATTGTCAAAGGTCCAGTAACATCAAATACTAACCTGAAGTATTTAATGTTATTAGACCTTACTTGGAATGACTATAATATCGACACTGGCTGTGCTACGCTTAGATTATATTATATATCACGTAACTGGTACTACATAAGCTGGCCGCTGAAGTAAGTCTTTGACATGTCCTAATATTATCTCGCTGCTTAACAGCAAGGACTAACCAGCTCTGGACTGGCTCTTAATAAGTTTAAAATAGTAGTGAAAAAATGTTTGATGAAGAAAGGCTACTATAATGTAGACGAATATCTTAATGATAAAAATGCATGGTCACCCTAATCTTCTGTTGTTAGCCCTTAATAGGGCAAAGGGCAATTGCTTACCACCTTAGCTTTTTGCCCATAGAGAAAGACTCGTATAATGTACATTTCATTTTTACCTCTATTTTTATTGCGATAAAACCTTTAAAACTTTTATTAGTACTGGCAATTACGCTAACTGTCAAAGTTTAGGAATTACCAACACTCAGAAAAACAAAACATTAAATTTTGACAATCGACGGTGTTTGGCGCCAACAAATTGAAATTTTGTTCTAAAAAGATTCTGGTAAGTGGTTTTGTGATCTTTTTTAGGATAACTGAATATATTGGCCTGCGTGACTCGTAGAATAATTTCCAAAATGAATATTGAGCTAACTGGAAAATCGTCGGAAACTTGGTGGTAAAACTCTTACCATTGCCCGCTTAGATCAGCAAAGTAGTATTTGGTGGTAATATAGTTACCGTTAACCCATATGCGTACTTGTTATTTCAGGAGAATGTCTAACAAGAAGAAGTTATCTGATAGTCTGATCGCCAGTATTCTAGAAGATGATCTCTCCGCTTTTGAAAGTAGTGACAATAGTGACTCTGAGGAGCCAATTTTGTCCAATTGCGTAGTGGATTACGACGATGAAGTTTCGCGAGGTCTTTCAAGAATATTCGGTGAAGCATCTGTGTCGGAGACGAGAATATTAGAGAATTTTGAAGATCCTCCCGGACCCCGTGTTTCGGTAGAATATCTAGAAGGCCTTGAACCAGTCACTGAAGAACCAGTGAGATAACTAAGTACGTTAAATGTCTATAATTCAAACGTCGCTTTTGGCGCTCTTTCTGGACCAATTCACTCGACTCCAGCTCAGTCTAACTTAGCGCAGCCTAATGAAGCGGTAAGCATAGTAAGTAGGCCTATTCGTGTGGCACATGACTGGTCAGATAAGGTTCCTAAACACAGCATACCAAAGTTTGATAGACGGCTGACTGTAAACATGCGTGTCACACATAAAACATCGCCTATTGAATTTTTCGACAATTTTTTCCCTCGTACTTTGGTTACAGTTGCTGGTACAACAGACAAACCTATATGCGGCACAAACGCAAACGCTTCACTGGAGTCCAACATTTATAGCTGAAATGCGTGCATATCTTGGTGTCTTGATAATGATGGGTCTTCACCCCTTACCTGATGTCAATCTGTATTGGTCAACAGACCCTTTTTATAGAAATACTGACATAGCCCAAACCTTCACTCAAAAAAGATTTTAAAATGTTCGATGCAGCTGTCATAAACGCGTACATAGCCTACACTCAAATACATAAGCAAAAAGTTCATACACATCGTGATTTCAGGCTTCGTTTGGTTCGCAGTCTTATAGATGGATTCACAGGCAAAAAAAGAACTACTAGCACAACTTTCAAGAATAAACAAGGTGGCAATTTCGGGGTACCTGCTGAAATCCGACGCTCTTCTGTGCCACACTCCCCAGAAGACCAAGGAAAATTTACTAGATGCCGATTTTGCAGCACAAAAAAATACTCAAAAACGATCAAGAATCATATGCGACATCTGTAAAGTGGCTTTATGTCCCACCCCATGTTTTAAAAGCTTTCACATTGCTCCAGATGAAGGAGAAGTTATGGACTGTAGCAGCATTGGTTCTAGTAGCGTAACGGACTAAGGCCAAATAATTACCACCAACCCCTAAACGTAAATGGGCAATGGTAAAATGATTACCACCGAATTTCCAGTAACTTGTGATTATATATTTTTAGTTTTTCATGACTAATGTTAAAAAGTGTCCTAATAAGTAATAAAATAAAAGCAGAAAACTTGGTTTTTCAATATTTTTTATCTCCACCCTATTAAGGGTAGATTATATTATATAGAAATTAATTATATTATTTACGACACTGGCTGTGCTACGCTTAGATTATATTATATATCACGTAACTGGTGCTACATAAGCTGGCCGCTGAAGTAAGTCTTTGACATGTCCTAATATTATCTCGCTGCTTAACAGCAAGGACTAACCGGCTCTGGACTGGCTCTTAATAAGTTTAAAATAGTAGTGAAAAAATGTTTGATGAAGAAAGGCTACTATAATGTAGACGAATATCTTAATGATAAAAATGCATGGTCACCCTAATCTTCTGTTGTTAGCCACTCGTACAATAATTGTAATACAATGTAAACGAAACAATATTAAAAAAGAAAATGGATACATAATCTACCTGAGTTTCTTGCTGGTATCTTCTCAGGAGAACCAACTTACCGAACCAGCGAAAGAATCATTTTCAAATGGTTTTTATGTACTTAATTTAGTATTTTTAGAATATCGCTTGACATAAAATTGTAAAATTTTGACATTCATGTGTGGCTCTTTATGTGCCTAAACTGAATAAACGAAATTGATTCTTTGATTCTAACTTATTTGTCTGACAAACATGTATTTAATTTTTTTTAATACAAATTACAAGGTACCTGATACTGTCAGAATTTAGTCGCTTATCCCTTACACCCATAATCAAATACAATTGGCGGAAATGAAAAGCGCGAAGTTCTACAAAACAATTAGAGTTGGCCCGATTGCGTTGTATTATATAAATAAATTATTATCGACCTGCCACCAACATGACTTTTTTTGGGTAATTGCTAAATAGACCGTAAGTACTTATTTTTATTTCTAAATTAATTAGCATTCATTTTTCGGGTACCGTAGTTAATGTTTCGGAACCCTTATAGTTTCGTCATGTCTGTCGGTCCGTTTGTCCTCGGCTTTCCTCCTAAACGGTTAGTGCTAGAAACCTGAAACTTTGCATGGATATACCGTTGTTAACTATACACTTTTGCCATTTTATAGGCAGTTCATTGATTCCTTTGCTGAAAAAGTTGCGGGAGTGAGAATCAACAAATCTTTGAAGTCGTTTTGTTTTTGAACTGCCTCATCTGAATTGATTTCTTTTTTCCAATTTAATTAATCAGCAGAGATTGGTGAACTGCTCTAGCCCACTGCTGCTTCAGGACAACGCAAGACCACACCAGACCAACACACGGTCGCGAAAGTAGAGGAGGAATGTTGTAATAATTACCCCATCACCTACCATACTCCCCGGACCTTGCTCCAACTGATTACCACTTTTTTCGGAATTTGGATGATTACTTAATTGCATGGATATGTGTATTTATAATGTTGACAAAGTGCTAAAAGAAAATTATGAAAAATAGATTTTTTGGGGGAACCTCCCCTACACGTAACCAGAATTAGTTTTTTTTTTGCGGCTTCCCCGAAGTGTGGGGTATTATTAGATAGGTATTTTAAAAACATTGAAAGGTTTTGCTAAAACCATTTTTTGATTTAAGGATCTGGTTGCAAGATATCTAGTTTTGAAGAAAATGTTTTTGCGAAACAGGGCAAAGGGCAGGCAGCATTCTGGGAAGGTTCCCAGAATGCTGGCTGTGTTGGCACGTTGGATGGCGATACTTATTCTTTGGGCTAGAAAATAGCCAGCCTTCTGGTCCTGAGAAGCATCGATTAGGCGTTTAGCAATGTCTCTATAAAGGCGGCGAGCACTCGGACCCCTGTAATACTTAATTACAGAATTACAGAAAAACAACAATATGTACCTAAGTTTATTTATTAATAATACATGGGTATTATGTATCTTATATTATTATACCTATGTTTAGAGTCCGAGATGCCCAGGTCTTTAATTGTCTGTGCCATGGCGGTTGTCAAGTAAGATTTTTTTGTTTTGCCTTTCATCAACATTTAATCGAAATGTTTCAGTTTTTTTTTCAAAATAACAATATAGGTAGCTGCTACTTTGTATTAAATTCATTCGTCCATGTTGGCTCATTATATGTGTGCCTGGTGACGACAATAGGCTTGCCCCCTATTACGTGGTGCTAAAATACTGGCAAATTGTGGGTGTATAATGCGCCTCTGCCTACCCCTTCGGGGATATAGGCGTGATATATGTGTGTGTGTGTTTATAAACTCTCATCTAGATCACATAATACAAGCAGATTATTAAGTTAGCTAACACGTCAGCGGTATAGACGGGTATCTGCTCGTCTGTGGTAGCTCTTATACTCCCTGTGTCCCCTTTACTTCATTATACATTACACTAAATACACCTTAAAAGCCTTAATACCCACTGAAGGTGTAGAAACGAGAGGTAATTACAGAACAGTACCTATCGCACACCCACGCGGTACCTCGGCTCATTTGCTATATGATCCGGATATCCGGCCGCCATTACCTACAGGTCCAGTGAGCCCGCACCTTTAACTACCCGTAAAGGGCTGTAAATTACTCGCATATAATCCTGTAGTCCGAAACAGGCAGGTTCATTATAGATTGAAAATAAATGTCGGAGTCATTATAATAATTAATAGGTAATAAAAACATTAAATCTCGCCTGCATCCCCGAGGGATAGGTACAGGCACGTTAAATACCCACATGTAACTTGAAGTTTTGTTGATCTCACATAGGTAATAGAAGGCAATCTTATTGCCGTTCCCGTTAATTGATGTATGAGCAATGAGCAGTCTTTAATCCGAACGTAAATAAAAATAAATTTGGTAATTTTTAAGTTTATTCCTTACTAGCTGTCCCGGCGAACTTCGCACCGCATTATTTTTTTTTAAAAGATCCTTCCCTTTATAATAAGGAACACAACAAAAAAAGAATTAGCGAAATCGGTCCAGCCGTTCTCGAACCATTAATCTCTTAACCAACACCCAGACACTCGCCTAACAATAGCAAAAAATACGTGACGTCAGCGACAACTTAAAGTTGTAAGACAGTAAGGGTTGTCTCTTGTTTGTGCGCACCACAAAAAAGAGACAACCCTTACTGACCATTGACCATAGATTTGATATTGAGACATTAACGTCATAATTATTCATTAACGTCATAGCATATAAATTATGCTAGTACTTTCCTGACAACCCTAACGTTCGAATTATGTTCTCTGTAAACAAAAGAATGTGCTTTAATTAACGTCGGAGTGCAAGTTCTGTATGTAAGTACTATTCCCTATTCTGTGCCAAACACGACTTTCTTATAAATATACAGATTAGTGGATTATCGTGGCTTCGCATCATATAGTTTCCTCATTCCCAATACCCACGGGAACACATTACCGGGATAAAAAGTAGCCTGTAGCACTCCGGGATAAAAGTTAGTAAAAGAATTTTCAAAATCGGTCGGTAAGGAGCTAATACCCACCTATAATAATATTAGGTACTTCTTTAAACTTTCGCGTTTTGTCCACCCGTGACCACGGCTCTTGTAACAGGGCCGAAACGTCGGGTAATAAAGAGGTATGTATATATCTCAATAATCGCGTAAAAGACCCGTTAGTCTTAAGTTTATAATATTAGGTAGTTTAGTAGAGGTATATTAGGTATACCTACAGGGTATTTTTGACAGAAAGTAAGGTAGAGACTTCAAAATTAATGAGGCATTCCCCAAGCTAATTACCTAATAAAATCACCCATCCATTGACCGAGTTGCGCTTGACTAACTTACCAAAATACATCATTAATCAATCTTTTACAGGAAACCGAAATAGTCTGCTTAGATAATGTTCTGGCAATCAATCATGCCGTGGACCTCACCGCTGGGATCATATTTTCTTTGACTGATCTTGTTTTGCGTAGATTTGAGGTAACGAGATTTTAGCCGTCACCTTATTAGTATGTAATTTACTGAAACAATTCGCAATGTACAATTATTTCCGCCTTGGCGCTCGACAATCCTCGACAGACATCGGGCATGATCGGAACTACAAATTACACGTGATATATTGTTTTATATTCATAACATCCTACTAGGATGAAATGTTTTTTTTTACAGTAGACGTTATAACCTAGTTGTAGCTTGATTTAATTTTAACATCGAATTCTAAAACACAAAATATGAAATTCGTGCAAGAGAATTTATCTCTACCTGTAAAACACCAACCGACAACCGGTTGTCGCGGCATATATGGCGCGCCGTTCCGTCAAACCCCAAGCGACAACCGGTTGTCGCACCTCCCCTTTAATACTTATTATAAATAGATAATAAGTATTAATTAATTGTTTATCTATACTTATAATAAATCTGTAGAAGTGAAAATTCTATACATTGAAAATATCAAAAAAATAAATGGCAGGGGGTGTTACTATACCGACACCGAACCCAAAAATGTGATCAAAAAAATTTTTGTCTGTCTGTCTGTTTGTTCAGGCATCACGCAATAACTACCGGTTCGATTACGATGAAACTTGGTATAATTATTCTTTAATATCCTGGGCACCTACTGGCTTACTTTTTATCTTGGAAAAGTATATACAATAAAAAACAAACTTAATTTTGCGGTTCGATCCCTAGACCCGATTACTGTACCAACCGCTAATAATAAGTTTGTCGTAGGTTACGTCACCCGCAGTGGAGTTCACTAAGGGGCGCTGGGTAAGATACTATAATATTTTATCTTAAGATACAATATCGCTCGCCATACAATTCAATGGACTATCACACGCGACGAAGATAATAAATAATATTTCATATTTTCGTATCTTAAGATGAATTTGTATGGTATAATAGAGAATATAATAGAAGATATAATAGAGAAACTGGTGTAGGGGGGCTTTATGAACGCAATAAAACCCAAAACAATGGTTTTTAGAACTTTTGTCTGTTTGTCTGAATGTAATCTCAAAAACGACTTAACCGATTTGAATTTTTGATTTGAATTTGCGGTTTTCAGTAATGCCTTGTGGTTTATTTAATTTAACATTTAAGGTTTGGTTTTCAATCGGTTCATAAATAAAAAAGTTATGTAGATCTAATGTAACACGCAGGCGGAGTTGCGGGCAACAGCTAGTTTTATAATAAAACCTGTCTGAATTACAGATATAATAATATAATACTTAAATAAAATTGAAATATCTGTGTGTAATTTAAAATTACCAGCTTTTTACTCAATGTATACGATAGGATACACTATACTGACATCAAAAATGCAAGTTTAATAATTTTTTGTCTGTCTGTCTTGTCTGTTTGTTGCTCTCTCTGGTGTTTTCCCGAGAATGTGTTTTCACGGAAACTGGGAACCATGAATCTATTTCACGGGCGAAGCCGCGGGCATCCGCTAGTTGATAATAAATCTGTCACTTAATAAATCCAGATTCTCTTCTTCGGTTAAAAACTCGTTTCTGCATTAAATGGCATGATTGCAAACATTCGTCCATTAGTCACTTCTAGTATTTCTTATACTCCATGTGAAAAAACGAACCTTAACCAGGGCTATGTCACTCGCCTAACAATCGCAAAAAAATACGTGACGTAGCTGATACAACTTGAAGTTGTAAGTCAGTAAGGGTTGTCTCTTGTTTGTGACACGGCTTTGACCATAGAGTTGATATTAAGGCATTAACGTCATAATTATTAGTCAAATTATGCTGGTATACATTTTATTTTACTGGCCAACCCTAACGTTCGTATGATGTTCTCTGTAAACAAAGAGTGTACTTTAATTAACGTCGGAGTGCAAGTTCTGTATGTAAGTACTATTCCCTATTCTGTGCCTTAACGAATAACGAGACATCCCGAGCGCAGTGTAGTTTCACTTAGTTTAAACAGAATGATAAGGTTAGGTATTCAGCAGCAGTGAATGTAATGATACTCTGAAATGATAATCATTTGTGTGTATAAAAAGGTTTAAAACCTAATGCACATATTTCATGTCAAAAAGCACTAAAACGAAATTAGTCCTGAATGTAATGTAAAAACTAAAGCCATAATACATATTGGTTCGGTATTTAAGAAGTTTTATGAACAGAATAATGGAAATATTAGCTGAACGAATAGACGAAATACCTCGTTATATAATTTATCAGTGGCAGGATCTAAAGTGAAGAACTTTGGTTGGAAATCAAGTTTAACCTATTGCTTATGAAATTATGACCTACGCGTATTCGTAGTAGAGTTTGCTTACATTATTCACTATTTATAGATATGCCAGTTCTTTGTAGGACCTCATTAGTGGCAACTCTTTCGGTTATTTACTATTATATTCTTTGCTAGCTGACGCCTGCGACTTCGCCCGCATGAAATAGTTATGTAGCTTTCAATTACAAGTAACCTAACTTACTCCTTTTAACATCAGCTATATCTGCCAGTGAAGGTTCAATTAAAATCAGTCAAGCTGTTTCCGATACTTACTAACCTAAATTCTATTCAGTTCAATTTAAATTTATGCAATCATTGCAAATATGGGTACATCTTAGTACAATCTTAGTCGCTAAATTAGGAACAAAATGTTATGTACTTATAACATTACAACGTCACTTTAAAAATTGTTCAATGTAGGTAATTACAAAATGCATTCTGTTTTAAGTTTAAAATTAATAATGTCACCGCATAATTGTACATCAAACGAACTATTGTGAAGTTCGATGACAATTATATGAGCGGCCCAATTCGATACGATTCGCAACCTACCGAGATATACGTCTTAAACGAGAAACCACCAGTGTGTCTGTCTACGAGAAACAAGTAGGATTCCTCGTGAACCCACCAAACAAACTAGTGGCTTCCGTTGTGGCTTGGAAGCCGTTCGCTTTCAAAAGAAATAAATTTACTCCATATTTGCAACATTTTCCATTGCTACTTCGCTCCTATTAGTCATAGCGTTTATATAGCCCGCGATAAATGGACTATCTAGTACTAAAAGTATGTTTGAATTCGAACGAATGTTCATGATATTATAATATTTATAGATTCTCATATGTTTTCGTCTGTGACGTGAGCCTTGTTCCACTGTTGAACAGGCCATTGAGTCCCTGCTGTGACCTAGCGACCGTTGCCTTTAACCCACTCAGTTGTCACAATTGTCCCTTACCAACATCATTAATAAAACTGTCATTTCTGTTAAATAAATTATACAAACTGGCATAATGTTTAATGTTTTAATTTTTCATTTGACGAGGGTTGTCTGGTAACGTATAAAATACATTTTGCTTAGAGGGCTTTGCTTACCAAACATTGGCGTATTATTTTTTTCTCTAATTACAAAAAAATATTCACCAAACTTTTTTCGACACCCCTACTCTCTAGGGATGTTCGCGATTCCAGTCAGTTTTAAACCTGATAGACCGTATAATTACAAAGCAAGGATTACGTGAAATTCCAAAAAAAAAACTGGGACAAAAAAGAGTATGTCGTGTTTATATTTAGTACCCATTGTTTAGTTTACTGTACTCACCTAGTTTAGGAACTCGAAATCGGAGGGCCTCGTGGTCTAGTGGTAACCGACAATGTGAACACATTGCAAAGGTTAAGCAACATCGCCTCAGCCCGGTCTTAAGATGGGTGACCATTTCTTAAGACACCGAGACCCCTCCGTGCTTCGGAGAGCCCGTTAAGCCGTTGGTCCCGGTTGTCATACAAACCTCAATAGCAGTCGTTAGGGGTAGTTGGAGCCCTAAATCAAAATCCGACCGGTCTTACTACAGAACTTGTACATCGACCATGGGTTGTGGAGGTCAGATGGCAGTCGCTTCACGGAAAATATCGAAGTTCAGCCAAATCGCAGTTAGACTGGAAAGCCGACCCCAACCGCGTTGGGAAAAAGGCTCGGTAGATGACTCATCTAGTTTAGGAAGATGTCCTACACAAGTGGAGATCTTTGTGATTGGTATGTGCCATCATACGAGTCACTATTATATCAGTCTTTACGGCCAGATTCACAGATACACAAAAAGTTCTTGAAAACGGCATGAAGCTCGCCTCTTATTAACTGGTACCAACAAAATAATTACGAAAGGATATATGTACACATCTATATTTCTGAATACCTCTCAGAAATATAGATGTGTTTGTATCTGTAACAAATCTGCTCTTTTTATAAAGTCAGCCAAAATAATGATTAAGTTTTAAAATTTTCGTAGGTAACATCCGTTGTAAATGAAGAGTTACAAAGGTGTTAAAGTTTAAGGGTGCTTTAACCGGGGGTGAAGAGGGCGAGAAGAACTTGTACAAGCATTGTTAACAAATGCTTTTAGAACATAAGAGTGCTTATGTTGAAGGATGATCGGTCGATAGGCATCTACTCAATTTTAAATGTGAGGGGGTTGTAACGTTGATGTGAATCTTCTTACATTGCCTAAAACTTATGACGTCGGGGAGGTCACGAGTAACACAGTGAATATACGGTTATGTCTAGTGACCTCCTTGAAGACGTCACAGTTACTGGTCTGATTTCTCATGGGATTTTATAACTAGAATGCATAGGAGCCCATAATCTCAAAGATAGAATAAAGATAAGATAAAGAAAGAAAAAATAAAGAAAATCCTTGCGTCCCACCAAGGGGAACCAGCTAGGGGAGAGGTCAGTCCGAATCCAAAGTTTCCATAACAAGTTTCGTCTAATAGGTAACCTACCTATTAAAAATTCTCAATAGACTTTAATGAGAATACATCTCCAGTTAACAGTTCATAACAGTGGCTTTTAAAGAGTTGTTAATCCTTAGAATATATCTCCAATTTCCCATATCGCAGATAAATAATACTAGGTACTTATGAGTTTTATCTATACAAAGAAATGGAACTCTTCACTGCTTCGGTGGCGTGGTCGGTAGTGTATCCGCTTTCGACGCCGGAGTCTGGGGTTCGATTCCCGGTCGGGACATACTTTGTTGTGACACATACGTTTGTATCGAAGTCTAGATGTTTCCTATGTATAATATGTATGTATTTACAAAAAAAAAATGTATTTAAGTAAATACTTATATACATTATTTTATTAATATTATGATAAACTGATATAAATATATCAGTTTATCTAGTACTCATATCACAAGCTCTGCTTAGTTTGAGACTAGGTGGCGTTGTGTGAATTGTCCTAACATATTTATTTATTTATTAACTTTTTGTAAGTACACAGATTCATACCACGGCTATTTCTCTAGCAACTGCTATTTACTTAAAATCCGCAATCAATGTAGTGTAGATGTAACGTCAGCGTATATATCTCTTTATAATCTGTACATACCTACATACATTAGGTACTTAATGATTTGGCTCGATAATTTACTGTTCGATATTAAATTATGCCGTTGGGCTCCCAGTACCCAAATGAAATAAAACTTCAAGTGTTCAATGATGCTTTTTATTCTAATTAAATTTAAGTGGAAACATGAATTCTTATAACACGAATCTAAAGAAGGAAACACTATTATATTCTTAATTACGAAATACTTATTAAATTAACAAATTGTCTTTCATTTTGTCATCGTTCAAACTAACCATCAACATAACCATTTTGTATGGCACAATACTATTGTACCGACAATGACAATAATAATCGATTAGTTAAAAAACAATATCTACAACATAAATTATGCAAAATCAATTATAAAAAAAATTGTTTATTTTTTGCAATATTGTGCCGAAAGCGAGCTCTGCAATTTTAGTATACTTAGAGGACGATATATAGAAAAAATATTCTTTCATTTAATTTTAAACTCCACGTAGGTTACTCATCAAATTAGTAATTCTCAAGCCTTCATCACCTATTCAGACTTTGTGTGTTATGTCATTTCATCCTCTACAGGTACGTTGTCAGAGCTCATAAGTGCCAAAATGTAACTCTACTTATGTCAAAATTGTAACAATTTTATGTAACTGTAATTAAAACATACTTTTAAAGTTTTATCTTTATTTTTTTACCATTATCTTGAGAAGGCACATGAATTTTTTTCTTACAAATTAATGAATCGATTGTGCTAAAACAAATCTTTTAAAACTGAATGTATATTTTTATTATTAAGCAAATTTTATTAAATATTTTTTTATTTTGAGACTTGGTTTAAGAAAATCGTTAAAAGTCATCGCATCACCAGCCTTTTTCCAAGCTCAATAATTATATCGTTCTGTATTTAGTGAACGCTAACATAATATATATTATGTATAAACGCATCTTACATACTATTTAAAATACCAGAATATTTTTGGGGAAAAATTATTTGACATGTTTATCATTATTTATTTGACATATTTTTTTTTAAATTGTTGGTTAGTTTTTGATTGTTAATAATGTTGTAGTGGGTTCACGCAGTAGTGTTGCCTGAATTGAAACTGACTCCCTGACTACGTACAACTATTATATTTTGTAAAGCACAAATAAGTTACAAATCTTCATTTACATTTTTGCTTTTGAACTTCTCATTCAAACATAGTAAGTAATTAAGTAAGCATTTATTCGCATAAAACAGGTGTAGTACAGGTGTCCCAAAAGACAGTTCTAATACATTAAAAAGGTAGGGCAAGGAAATCTTTGTAGCAACAATGCGACAGAAGCAGTAAAGTGGTTATGTCATTTTGTAATTATGTACAATGTTATATGTAATTTTGCAATTATTATGTCCAAAAATATTTATTTAATATGTCAGATATGTAATCAACGTGTCAAATAATCTTCAGTGGTACCTAGATGATATGCCACAGACAATATTTTATTTGTACACACTACTTTATATTATATCGTTCTACAAATATATTATATAAAAATGTAAACCAGTATTTGGATCATTCAACTAAAAAGAGGTATTTTGTTCGTCTTTTTTAATATTTAGAGATGTACCATGTTTTTTTACCGTTTTTTTTTGTAATGGAATAAAAAAAGCGTGATGCACATAATGAAATTTTAACAATTTATTCATTATGATATTCATAAAAATCCGTGTGCTCGATTTAAGTATTATACAGGGTAATATACACTCTTTAACTAGGTATTTTTGTAAATATACCTATTTTTTTTTCAATTAAAACGACACATTTTAGTTCATGTGAAACAATGGTACATGCTATTGTTTACTAAAAGCACAACTTTAATTTTTTTACAAAATCATATTTAATTACAGCAACACTAATTTATATAAATATTTGCTACAATTTACTTAAAACTGTATTTTTTTTAATTTTTATGACAATAGTTTAATCCCAAACAGACGAAACTATACAATAATTAACAAAACAATGTATTATTATATCGGTTGCAACCACTACATACGCCTAGAAGTAAGAAAAATATATATTTTGTAATTAATTTTATGAAAGCTCATGTAAATATAATATGTTATTATATTTTTTTACGAGTGCGATGCTTTTTATTATTTTTTTTTTATCAATATTGTCGATATGCTGTTCAAAGTCTAAAATTTTGTTACAATGATAGTGGTAAAAATAAAAACACTATTCTTTATTAAGTACGTATACGTCCGAGCTATTAGTATATAAAAAACAAAAAACATCGCAAGCTAAAACATAAGTCAAAAAATGTCTTTTACATTTTTAATTCTACAATACACTAACAATATAAGTGACATTGAACGAATCCGCGGAGATAACAAAACAAAACAATCCAATTTAGACAAAAGAAATTAATTGGAAATGGGGAAGGGCGTATACAGGCTTAAAGTACATCAAATTTTGCAGTTTGAAAATATAGATGAAAATTCGTTACTGTATAAGCCCTTTAACTTAACACTACACGCGTGAAAACTTAAAAAGAAAAAACAAACAATTTTTACATGTCTTTAGAATCTGCTGCTTTGAACTAACTCCGGAATGACCCCACATTGCACCGTCAAGTATAAAATAAAACTGTTTCGAAGTTGTCTTTTAGAGGTGTCGAAATAAATGTACAGATATTTTAAATGCATATCACATCTGGCCTTTAAGGTCAGTAATGAAGTATGATATAACTTTCTTTTGGTGTATGTAAAGTACAAAATGTTATGTTTTATTTAGGTTTATCCAAATTTTGTTTTAATTCACTACATCAAAGCTATGGAAGCCAAAAGTGACGGCGTGGCTAAAACACCGTCCGCAAATGCGACATTAATATATTTTAATTGTTAATTTATTTACCTATGAATTAATTGTAAATGTATGCATCTAATATTATAGAGATAGCTTTCTATTAAACAGTGGTCCTATTTTATATAATTCTGGAGATAATAAAAAATATAGCAATGGTCCAAGATTTTAGATGAAAAAAAATTCAATGATTTACAAAACGACATTGTACAACAAATGTCAATAAGTGAAGGTTCAAATAATAGCAACTCTCTTCGCCAACACCCCGTCGTAAGATTAGAAGAGCTATCCCACCAAGTGATCAATTTAAGAGTCCTATTACCATTTTAATTTTTTAATTCATTATGATTGTGATTCTGACCCTGCCTCCTTTAAGCGATATAAACTATTTAATGGTACATTTATTACAAATTGTTACATTTCACTTACAATAACTATTTCGCTAATAGCTGACCAAACAATTTTAGAACGATAGGAACTGAAATGAGAAAGTTTAATGAATCTTAACAAATTATAAAATCACTACGGGAAATAAAAATAATAACGTGCTCTAAAGTTACATAACTGACATAAATTGCTGTTATGTCAAAACAGCTGTCCCTTATCCTATATCTCACTTATGTTAATTACAAAACTTACCTTAGAGCACTGTATTTGTAACAGCCAAGTTCGTGATTACATTTTGGGCGCCTCGCGATTAATCTACACACTTTATAGCAATTTTTTCCCCAATTTGGTAATTTGTTTTGACATTACCAATTACCATCAAGTTTATTTTTGGTATCTAAAATGATACAGGTTTTTTGATGTTTGTGACATATATTTTGTTTTTGCGAAACTTATGAGAAACATTTAATTATTCAGATGGATTATACCAGGCAATAATAATTGCATTTGAAGCTTATGGTCCCACAATGATCGCAAAGTCGGGTAACGTAAAAAGTAAAAATGTACCTGTTTATATCCATCTAAATAATTTGTAAGTATACAACTTTAAGATTTTATTTTATTAATTTAAAGACAATTTGGTGGCGAGGCGCTTCCTCAACGGTGTCAATTCCTGTAACTATGAGTTGTCCGGTTCTTCCCACTCGACGCTCGCCCACTGGGGCAACTCCGTCTCGTACTCCCAGCCGGGCCCCTGTTTACAACAGTGATGTGTTCATCGTTAAAAAAAAAAAACAAATTATAGAATTTACATGATTATTGATTAACCTCAGCACCTTGCGCCCAAGTTGCTAGCGGCGCGGGCGTGGTGAGTATCGCATCTTCCAGTGACGAAAATGTGACGCATATCTCAACCTTATTCCAAATTTGTGACGCCTTGGGTTTGTAGATATTGGATGTTGAAACGGGGCGATTTTATACCTTGCGCCCAGCAGTTTTCTTTGAATTACTTATAAATCACTGCATTTCTATTTCTTTTTAGGTTGTCACATTTCGTTACGATGTCGTCACTAATACTACATCCAAGTTTGAATCTCTTATGACCACCCATTCTCGAAATATAAGATGGGCGCAAGGTTCATAATTCTGAATGTTACGCCCACTTGTATTTTGACGACGGAAGCTCCTACGAGTTTGAAACTTGCATTAAACATTAGTGACGGTAACGAAACGCTATCGTGACGATCATTTTAGCTTCATAAAAGTTATCCTGAAGAGTTATAAGCTTTCGAAACAAAACCCAACATTTCTATGGAGTAGGGTGACCATGAAAATGTACGTACTCAGACTTTTTAAAATGTAATGTTTGGCTTAGTTTGGCAAAGTTGTATTTAGGTACGCTTTCTATGATGTTCACAGCTCCCTATAGTAATGGTTTTAATAATAAATGATAAGCAAATAATGTAATCACTGAATACTGTTTATTTATTGATTTATATAAATCAAAACTGGTAAAGACATTTGAAGGCACAATGTTTTTCAATGAATACCTAAATATCAGTTTTATGGCACAAAAATTGGATGTCACATCAAAATCACAATTACCTCGTATTAAATGACTGCCTTAATTTATATTTTTTTTTGTTATTTACTTACATAAAAGAGGGTTTTTTTTTATTTATTAGGCCTGCGCTCGGCCTTTGTGAAGGCATTTAGATTCATATATACTAATAAAAACCACTTCGGCCATAAACAGTCCACGAAAAACATACATTTGTTGGCACTCTATTTGCAGTGTGAATTATAAATTTTATAATTAATGTGTTTGAGGTATTAGATACAAAGATAAGCAAAGAATGATGTTTATATTGTTTAGGTAGGAACCATGTTACCCATTGCAATAGTTAAATGTACTAAAAGATGCTTTGTTTCCCTTTTGATCTACTGGGTAATATGGTTTAAAAAGGTTTTAAAGTTTACAGCTCCTTAGGATAACTTTTATGAAGCTAAAATGATCGTCAAGATAGCGTTTCGTTACCGTCACTAATGTTTAATGCAAGTTTCAAACTCGTAGGAGCTTCCGTCGTCAAAATACAAGTGGGCGTAACATTCAGAATTATGAACCTTGCGCCCATCCTTATATTTCGAGTATGGGTGGTCATAAGAGATTCAAACTTGGATGTAGCATTAGTGACGACATTGTAACGAAATGTGACAACCTAAAAAGAAATAGAAATGCAGTGATTTATGAGTAATTCAAAGAAAACTGCTGGGCGCAAGGTGTAAAACTCGCCCCGTTTTAACATCCAATATCTACAAACCCAAGGCGTCACAAATTTGGAATAAGGTTGAGATATGCGTCACATTTTCGTCCCTGGAAGATGCGATACTCACCACGCCCGCGCCGCTAGCAACTTGGGCGCAAGGTGCTGAGGTTAATGATTATTGTATATTAGATCAAGAATTACATACCCACATTTTGCCAGTAAATCCCAACAGCACTGATGTTACATAGGTACCTACGATCTACATAGTACGGGTAGTTATAACAGTAAAATATTATATCTAAAAGACAAATTTACCTTGTATTTCCAAGCATGTAGGTACATGACGAGGTCCCGTGGGCGCGGGTCGCGGTACCGCACGCGACACTCGTAGCAGTGCGGGTCTGACGTCAGCGCGTCGCCGAGCCCCGCGGCGCCCGAGCCCGCGCCGCTCGGCCCGGCCGGGACCGGCGGGGTGCAACCCGTCTGGGTCGCTACTGTCACTTTGTCCGACTGTATCACAAAAATACATCATTATACTATAATCCCTACCTATATTTTTCTTTTTAATTTAAAAAAAAAAATACAACGTCTAAATGCTATATACAACGTAGAATTCATTTTAAAATATAGAAAAGTAACAATAAATTATTAGCTAAGTAGTAATCAAATATATTATAATCAATTAAATTCAATTTAATTGATTATAATATATTCGTATAATATACCCGGCGAACTTCGTACCGCATTAACACATAATTACGAACACAAAAAAAAAAAAAAAAAAAAAAAAAAAAAAAAAAAAAAAAAAAAGAATAAGCGAAAAGCGAAAGCGGTCCAGCCGTTCACGCGTGATGTCGTGACCAAGGGAAATAGGGATTCATTTTTATATATAGAGATTATGAAAGTTTACCTTAGCATCGCTAGAGTCATCGTTGAGTGCGTGTATAGCTGGCGAGGCGAGCGGCGACACGGCCGGCGGCAGCGCGTCCCCGCACGACCCCACCGCGCCCGGCGCCTCCGCCGCACTCGACGGGCTCGGCAACGTCGCTGCTGCGGCACATCCCATATAGTGATGGCGTGGGGTGCAGTGTACTTATAGTGGGGTACATTGGACTTACCATGAACCATATTGTAGAATATTCTTTACTTTGATATACATGATGTAAGTATATTTTAATTGAAAAGAGTAAACGTTTTTAGAACGTAATTACTTTTTTAATGAGTTGTAGGAGACCAATTTTAAGATTGAATGGATGCGTTTCTAAGTATTAGCATTTTGAAAATTTAACCAAAAATAGCGTAGTTTTCCAAAGCTTTCCGGAAAATTTTCGCTATCTTTCAATCGTTCTAGACTTAGCCAATAATATGCATAGACTGAAATTCAGTTGAATAAAACTTACGCGTCATAGTAGTGGAAGGGGTAACACCTGGTGCAGGTGACGCCAACCTTGGTGATGACTCCCTGGATGCAGAACCAGTGTCACAATCATCTTCACCAACTGGGTATAAAAAAATAATATGATAGACTTCAATAGCATATATTCATAGATTTCGATGATTTTATTACGTAATAGGACACACAAATAACTGGTGTCTATTAATTCAGATGAAGACTGATTCGGTGGCGTGGTCGGCATGCATCGGCTTTCGACTCCGGAGTCTCGGGTTCGATTCCCGGGTCGAATCCAATATTTGTGTGATCCACAAATTTAATGTTTGTTTCGGAGTTTGGGTATTTTCTATGTATAATATGTATGTATTTAGAAATTTATAAGTATGTTTATCAGTTGTCTAGATCCCTTAGTACAAGCTTATAGCTTAGTTTGGGTTAGATGACGTTGTGTGAGAATGTCCAACAATATTTATTATTATTATTGATTAACAGTAGGTACACTATCTTTTCTACATTAGCGTTCGATTCCCGGTTTGTAGCATTATGTGGTCCGCTAATGTTTTTATAGGAGTTATAATGTAGTATTTTATATATATATCTAATATGTATGTTTTTACAACAAAGAACACCAGAAGTACTTTTATCTGTAAGTTTATTCTCATAGTACAAGCTCATTTGGCTTAATTTAAGACTAGATGTGTGTGTGGTATCCTAGATTCAAAGTTTTCGTATTCTCGTTACAAAACGATTTAATCACAATAAAGGAATTAGGCACAATTAGGCACAATTAGGCAGGACAATTTCAATGGGAATGCTCTCGCAAACTTGTTTTTAGCCTTTATGGTTGTTATTTCAAACTCTTACCTTTGTCTTCAGACACTGGCTTGGAGAATAATAAATCATCATCAGCAGCGTCAACTCCCAGCCAATTCTCAGCGTTATGTATAGCTATAAGATCCCTGACTAGTTCTTCGTCTGACTTGCCACCAGTATCGCCGCCTTTGCCCCGAAGTGGTCCGAAGACAGGGTGGTTGTACAAAGGATCGTTTACGACTGGATAGCCTATTGTAATCAAAGAAATACCAGAGGTTAAGTTTCAGTTAAATTATAGGTTGCATAGGAGGCCAATGTTCGTCGAACCCCGGGTTATCTTTCCAAGGGGAACCCGGGGCGCCAGGCAAAGGCAGTGAGAGCGGCTTTAGAAAAAAATTGTCAGTAAATGTTGTATAAGTGAGAAGACTGAGAATGACTAATAAACCTTACGAGTTAGTGTAGTGTAATATTCATTAATATATAGTGTCATTATTCACTAATATAGAGACAAAAAGAAAAGTGCCAATGGACGCATTCTTACATTTTAATTATTTAGCAATTTAAGTTAGATACAAATAACTTATTAGCCTTAAGACTAGATTGCAATTATAGTTATGAAGTATCATATTATTACTATGTTACGACATAAAAAAAAGTTAATGTTGTATATCTGGTCAGTTCAGATCGTGATAACCAGGTAAATTTTATAGGACAAGGACGAGATTTTGTCTAAATTATGTGTAGAACCGCGTAGTGACGCTATTAACTATTAAACCGATGGAAAAGTCATTGTTATTTCACATAACAAAACTACTTATAACGACATTGTTTCATTGGAGAAAATACAAGATAAAATCTCAATTTTATCCTATTCCCCAGCCGATACACGTCGAACTGTATAGGTACGGTTTGATAAATCGTAATATATTTTCCACACAAACAAGAAACTTTATTAAATAAGTATACGTTTTCCCTACCTTATTCATGGCTTATATTAAAAAGGAAATTACCTATTAAGCGATCTGTTTGTGTTCGAATTATTTTTTTCTTGAGGATATTAAAGCTATGTTAAATTACGCTATATAGGCTGTTTTATCAGATACTAGTGGACGCCCGCGGCTTCACCCGTTTGACAAATTATATACACAAAAACCTTTCTCGAGAACCACTCTATCCATTGGTGATAGAGTGGTTCTCGAGATGTTATGATGATAAATATGATGATGATATATATAATCACGACTATATCTCCGAGGGGGTAGGCAGAGGTGCATTACACACCCATAATATTGCCAGAAGTTATGTTGGTCTCCTTAATAAGGGACAAGCCTATTGATTGCTACTGCTGCGGGTACCGTATAAATACAATAGAAAAACGATCACCATTTTTTAATCCTAACAGTCAGACAGACAATAGTCACTCAGATTTCTTAATTTTTTCAGTTATTTAACATCTAAAATGCTCTATATATTTAATACGACAATTTGTCTGTCTGTCCGACCGTCGCGTTTTTCAATTATAATTAATAATACATACATTTGCATGAAATATTAAAAAAAAAAAAAAAAAAAAATTTATTTGGGGCGATACAAAGTTCGCCGGTATAACTAGTTTTTTTAATAAGAAAACTCTTATTCTGGTTAATAACCATTTTAAATAAAGTGCAAACTAGATTTTTGTTTATCTTACCCAAATACTGCAAATGAACTCTGATCTGATGCATTCTACCAGTTTTTGGCTTACACAGCACCACACTTGTATTGTTGTTGGTATTATAACCAAGTCTCTTGAACACAGTGGAACAGTCCTTCCCCTTTGGAGATACTTTGCATACACCTATTTTGTAGCTCACTACTTCTATAGGTTCTTGACATTCAATTTCTTCTCTGAAATAGGGAAATGAATTGGTGAAGGCTAGTAGAATATGTCATAGAAATAAACGATTTTAAATTAACTAGTGGTTCGACAGTCATCGAAAGTCGACCATTTTTTTTTTTATATATTAGCATTAATATTATAGCATATTAAATATTACCATTTTGCATCGACCGTTCCACACTGAGCTTACCATTTATAGAGTGTAAAAATTGACTACAACAAAAATGTGTATTTTTTTTTAAGTTTGCGATGGTAACTGTATAAAATCATTCTACGAGTATTATAATCTCGATATTTGAAGAACTCATAATCGACTTTAAAATTTAATGTCTTGAAAAATACTAGACGACATCTTAATAAACTTACTCAGGGAATGCACCATCTACCCTGCAAACGTATTCCTTCAGCACTTGTCTGTTTCTTATCTGATGTTCCATCTGCCTCGCTTTCTTTGGACTCCGCCCAAACAATAACAAACCTGGTATATACAAAATAAAATTCTGAATTTAAAAAGTATACATCTATAAAGTCAACAAGATAATAATTGTTTCAAATGTTGGAAACGACGGATCTGATTTCCATTTATTAATAATTCAGGTCCTGTGATGTATCTCACCTGATGTAAGCCTGTCGAGTCTGTGAATGGTCCTCAAATTTTTCAAGTTATACTCTTTTGCAAGTATAAAAACGACAGTGTTGTGGCGATATCTTCCACAGGGATGTACCTAATAACATATTTTACATTATATTTAATAAAAATAAAATTTATAGATTAAGTACTCTCAAATACAATATATTTTCAAAATTTATTTTCAAATATTTTCAAAATTTTAATCAAATCAAGCAGAACCCCTTTGCTAAATACAAAAAAAAATAGCTGAATTTAAGTAAATTTATACAAATATTGCATGACTTGGTGAACATGATAATGATAATAGACAGTAAGTATATTTTAGAATAAAACCAACATTCACTATTAAAGACATAGATATATTAGTAATGATTGAAGCAACGGTGACAAAGCAAGCTGTAGGCGATGACGATGAAGAGATCGCTAATATACTTTTAATGAATTCCACTCTAAATTGTTGTAACATGCACTAAAATACGGTAGAATTGGAGAAGAAACTTTCAGCGAGAATCGGGTTATCTAAGCAATTGGCACAAATAATTTCAATATTCTGAGAAAAAGATCAGGATGCCAATAATTTTTCTCTGTAAATGCATATCGGTACTATCCTCTCATTATATCATATCACTTTTTAGTATTTTTGCAGTAAAAAAATATTTCAACGAATATTACATTAAATTATCATACACTTCAGCTTCCACTAGTTACAGAAGGGAACGCCAACTTCCCCAAAATTTGTTTGTAAACATGATTAGAGCAAAACTTTTCAGAACTGGCAAGAGCGGGCGTACGTCAAGTCAAACTCCTAATTTAATCGACGTAAGCTTATGCAACTCAATTTACCAAAATGTTAGAGAAAAAGTATTTGGTTAGTTATTTTTGAAATAAAAATAATTGAATCACTTTGAAATATTTGTATAACGCGATACTCGCCTTTGAAATATGTGAAATAAAAGAGAAAGTATTTGGGACTCGCAATGCTCAAGTTTAGGGGCCACTTCCAAGTGGGATTTTCGACGAGACCGCACATTTTCAGCTCTGTTTGTAGTATTAAGTTTCAAACTTTTGTGCAGATTACAATCTCTAGTCGGACTCTGACAGCGTAGACTGTTCGGAACGAAAAAAAAAACATTATCCTACAGTATTCCAGCGTTTTATTTTCGCGCAGATATATTTTCTTCTTTATTGTACATTAAATGCGCTTACTTTTACGTTCAATTTCTTTTTGTTCGCATCAATTTATATTTAACGTCTCAAATTATAGCGTAACAAAAATAACGATAAAAATTACAATATTTGTATTTGCCATTGTAGAATGATGAAGAAATAATCTTTGTGAAATTTTAAATGACGTGAGAAAAAAATATAGACATCTATCAGAGTCGACATACAGGTGATAACAAAACGGTCCCAACGCATGACTCACCGGCAACGAGCAAGGCTTGTCTAGCACGAGAAGCTCTTCATCCACGTGTATGAGGCGCAAAGGACTAGCGAGCACTGGAGTCTCGTGCCTGGCCCCCCACGGACACAACATTGTTTCAATACGGACTTTTTATAGTCTGATGATGTTGCAATTGCTCTTAAAGAATCAAAGCTTATACATGTGAAAGTATATATTAATATGGGCAAAATAATAAAAAAAAAATGTTTCTAGACAAATTTTAAAAGAATTTTTATTAATACACTCCACGACACAATTTTCCCGCATTATGGAGCCTTCTGAGGAATTTATTAATGCAGAAAATTTTGCTCTACAAATAGATCTTTTGATCGAATATACTGAAGTAGCTTTTACTGAATATTAGAGTGGAAACTATACAAAGCAGGGAAAAAGTGATATTTTTCAATTTTCACGTCCACTTTCCCACAAAACTAAGCAATTTTAAGGAACGCTTATATAATATTTCAGTATGTTATAGTAAAAGTTTTATCTAAAAGTAAACAATTATGGTGGTTGGATAAATATCAAACGCCACATTGAAAACACACTAATGGTTTATATTACAATGATCTAAATAGGAGATGAGAGAGGGTTTATAATAAATGAGATACTCAAAGTGCATTACAACATCATAGACAATTAGGTAATAATTATGTTGAACTGGACACACAGCAGTAGGTACATAATTATACAGTAAGATTCTAGTTAATAATGTATGTTAGCATATAAATGGGTCCAACGACTTCCTTCGCTTTTTATTCATAATTATTCATAACTTAACATAAAATTGATGCAAAATATTGAACAGCTTTTCAAGATTTTTTAAGGTTTTTTTTTATTGTTCCTTGTTGCCAAAAAGACACGTTCATTTTGGATTGAAACATATACCAAAGTAACATAACTAAATAAATAACAAAATACAATAAACTAGAGGCTTACACCAGTGTACATGTTTAACTGTGTGTCACGTTATTTATGGCTTTCTAAGGACAATAATCCCGGTCGATTTCATGTCGGGATACTCATATCTAACACATGTAATAAAGTTATCGAGTGGGTCGGGTTTGTGTTGAGATGTAACAATTGTGTTGATGACAAAGATACAGTAAAACTGGGAACTATACATAACGTAGAATATAGTGATGGTAAACCATATCCCAGTGCAGTGCTATGAGTTGTTGAAATGTGAGATGTTAAACTTGTTAATTTAGATGAAGAAGTCAATATAGCTATAGAGAGAAGCAAATGGATATATTATTATCATCCATTTTATATATTAGTGATATGTAGTCAAGACTTTGGGAATATTATTTTTATAAGTGTAAAAATAGGCAACGAGGACGGTATGATTTACTTTGGGTCCGCTCAGTTACGGGATTCTATATTGAAGTGTAGTATAAATCACCGTGATGGGGCAGCTCGATCATTTAGACCCTTCTAGGTTGGGTTTGGCGAAATATTTATTTCCTACGTCATTCGCCTAACAATTACATTGGCTTAATCTATTACAGATTTACTTCCTTACCGGTTACAATTTATTGGCGTCTTGAGTTTTAGGACGGCTATATTTAAGGACATTTTTACTTTTCTGCAAATACTGGGAAAATAATGGCTCGGATTCATTCACAATGGTGGTTAACATTTTTGGACAAACAAGTAAAATTGGGAGAACTATGAGAAAAGGAATAGCAGCTTAATTAATAGTTAACTCTGATTGTCATAATGCCGCTATGAGATGCAAAAAGATAGAACGCAATTCCGAAGTCTTCGGGTGTAGTATAGAAGTTCCATTTGTAAAATTTTTAAGCGGTTAGATAGGTTAGATAGGAAACGATTAGAAAACTTATTTATTATATAACTTAGGGTTAACTTTTCTTGGTTTCTCTGTTTACACAAAGTTTTGGATTGCAATTCAGACTCAAAACCTTATAATTTTAATTTTGTATTGGCCCAATTGTAATCTGTATTGTGTAATAAATAAATAAATAAATAAAAGTATTCGCCCTAATAAGGAATTGCCGAGAGAAAGAGAGAGAAAAAAAACAAATAAAAATTTGAATCGTATATTCTAATAGAAATACAAATTTTTGTTCGTTTGTCATTCCAGTAATAGCTAAAAGTCCCTAATGACGATATGTTTATCAATCCAAATGAATAAACAGATCTTCCATTTAAATAGATCTCGTCCTATGGTCACTTTTAAAATGTATTGAGAAATACAAGAAATAGATGGATATTGATAGTAGGTCAAGATATTTGAAACTAAAATCTTTGATATGAGAACAACTACAATTTTCATTCTAAAGGGTTTTATTGGATTAGAAGGTTTCTCAAGCTATGAGGAGCAAATAAAGCTAAGAGGAAGAGATTCTTAACAATTAAATGAGATGAAGCATACAAAATTATTTTGAAATAGAGTTTATAACGGTTTCAACAAACAGTGAAATTGCAACAAAGGATCATCTATTCAACATCTATGTAAATATAAAAAATATAAATACAGATTGCTGTCGCCTTGCATGCAAATCTAGACTCCTAGCTTCATAAAAGCGATATGAAAGCAAGTAATAATTATAAGGTTTCCTCTATTACATAGCGGTGTAAATGGTTTTTATTGCAAATAGAAAATGTTATTGGTCTAAAATATATTTTTTGCATTTGAGTATGAGATTTGAGTATGTGATTATTGAGAAAATGAAATATAGCAAGATTTTGTGGAAGAATAGGTAAGTACAACATGCAAAAGATAAGAATCATACAAGATTGATGTATGGTAAGCGTCACATAACATGGCTGTCTCATTTGCCACTTACGGGGATAGAGGCCGGTTTGTTGACAACCACAATGTCCTCGTCGATATGAACGAGGTTGATGGGTTGGCTGGTGACCGGTACTTCGTGCCTGCAACGATACATACGTCAGGCATACGGTTTCTCAACAACAGACTGGGACCAATATTGTTTTAATAGAAGTTATAGCAATTTAGTACAAAAATATACCGCTTCTATATAAAAATCATTATCAAATACAGAATTGAATTGATCACAGTCCATCTAAAATCTTGTTCTCGTGACGTATGAAATAGAGATTAAGACGAGAACGAAACAACAAATTAACATGCGTGAGCGAACTTGAATGCATAATGTGAAATGAATGCCACTCTCAGACACTTGTAGATACCGTGTTCTGAATACTAAAACTTAACATATAGATACGAGTTAAGTTATAATACATGTGTCTTTGTTGGAAAACGTTCAAAATACACTCGCATGCTCATTTGCGCTTCAGATTGCGTTACTGAAGATTATACTTGTTACAGTGGACTAAATACAAATTAGACCAGAAATACATACAACCAAGCTGGTCGACGCACGTCACAATTATTATATTATGGTTAGAGTAATTGTGATTATATTAACAATTTAGTAAATAAATACATATAAGGCAAGAAAATTATAGTTAATATTTACAATGCTGAAGATTATAAGGTTTGTAGAGTGTACCGTGTCGAACGGAGATTGAGGGTTGTGTCCTGTTACTAAAGTGCTTTGACTATCTTAAGCAACCTACTACCACGTTGGGTTAAGTCTATTTTTGGACTCAGTACCTATGAACAACGTTCGCTAGTAGATCGTTGTGCTTTAGTCTGTAGTCTGGGTCCACTCTATCGTAGTTGACAGTGAGAGTACCGGCTCTGATGCATCTTTCATACTCTGCAGCGGGATGAGCCCTGAACTCTCTTGCGAAAACATCAAGAATCTTCTCGCCCACCCATCTTCCTTTTGTGAATGTAGTAAATGTGAAGTAGTAAGGGTAGACTTTTCTGAGACCTGCAATAAGCAATAACTTGTGAGATTATCGTTAGGTAAACTGCATCTGTTGTTATTAAAGTCTAAATTACAGGGCAAGCCTAATGCCTGGTAGAATCTGGTAATTTTAAAATGCTCGGTAAACGCCAAAAGGCTCGCCACCTATTACGTGCATACTGGCGAAAAGTGAAACTAGGTATATCATACGTCTGCTTACCACTTTGATGAAACAGGCATGATTATGTAGGTTTGATGTAAACTAAGGTTATCTTTTAACAGTACACAGTTTACATAATTTAACAATATATAATTTGTAACAAAGCCATTATATTACAAAATTTTCACTGGTTCCAGGTGCACAATTCATAGGTCGTTTGCTAATATATCTGCATAGCGGCATAATGCCAGGTATGAAAGAAAGCGGCAATGCGGGTAGATGACTAAGGTCATTAGATCATAATGGAGTCTTTCTGACATTAGCTTTATTGAAAACTAGCGTGGTCGTTTCATCCACTTTGTTCTACATAATGTCAACATGCATTTAAGCGCCTGCAGGTTGGACTTGTGTTTCGACGATGTGAGTTCAATTAATCTTTTCTCTCTTCTTCTTCTCGTGAAAGTGAAGTGAAGTTTACGTTCACTTCACTTTTACGAGCAAATCTGCGGGAAACAGCTACCTAATTATACGATTTAACAGTTAAGAAAATATTTAAAAAAACATGCATGTTCCATCGGATACTTATGGATAAAAAAGCATACGACAAGGTTAATTGAATGAATATTAAAAAACAGAAAACTTTTGGAAAAAAAAACATGCTCCAATTACGAAACAGACATGTTCAAGGACTAACAAAAAATAAAAGCAGCAATTCAAGCAAAAAATATAAAAGATATTTTTTGCTTGAATTGCTCGCGGTGGTTTTATTGGAAGTTAGGGAGATGATATTTATAGGAGCGTCGTATTGTTTTCTTAAGTAATATTCCTGGTTTGATTTTGCTTTCTTGAAATAACTTATTGCGAGTCTATTTGAAGTTTGAATGAGAACAAACCTCATTACAGTATATCGGTTATGTCATCATAAATTCCTAATAAACTGTTCCTTCATTACGTTATATTACATACGAAAATGAAACAGGAGCAATGGTGGGTACATTTAATGAAATAATCAAAAAATATTGTGCAATGTAAAATAATTAACAATGAACAATAAAAAAGCTTTTCATTCTTATCTGTCTATATTTATTGATGAACAAATTCGAATTGCAGTACATGAGATATAAATGTGTGGAGGAGAAAGACATGTTGCGCCGACCCCGAATATGTAATTGGGAAAAGGGCAGGTACAGCCTGACTAGGGGCAACATAGAAAAGGTTTATCAAATCAAACTCTGATCTCTGGCAGGATAAAGTTATCGCCATAAAGCCAGGTGCTGCGGGCATCAGCTAGAACCTACAGTAATAAGCCGCGACATAACCGGTTCAAACTAGTTTAGTTCAAATGATAACTTCAATAGTAACTTCACTCACCATTCTCAATATAATAAGACGTCTCGTTGTACCGGTCATCCGTGAAGCCAGGCCTTTTGGCTTTCAAAGCCTTTGTTTCCAACTTCGCCTGTAACAAAAGGTAAAAGTAAAAATAATAATAAAAACCATTGTGTTCTGTGAGCCTTTATAAAGTTGCGTGAAATGTTAGAGATAGCGGCGGTGGGGGCGCTGTCGACGCAAACGTGTGGGTTTGGGAGAACGCACGATTCTATTTATTTTTTCTGGTATTTGGAAGGAGGTTCGTTGAACAAAGTTTGCTATCTATTGATCAATGGTGTCGTCTTAACAATTTATAGAGTCCTCCCGACTGCTTATTTTAAACGGTAGCCGCTACAAAAAGTAGACATCTACTCCGTGTCTGAAACTATCTCTACATTGTATTTCATCAATATCTCTCCAGTCGTTTTTACATGATGAACTGAAAACATTATCAGAAACGAAAGAAATGTTTTTGTTTCGGACTCAGAATCACATACCTAATTGCTTTGGGTTATTTTATGAACTGAAGTATATAACATATACTTCAAAATTGTTATAGCAGATTAAGCGATAGGAGGTCTGAATAAAACCTACATGAATAACCATAAAAATAATCACTACGTTTAAATACTAACTAGTTATCCCGGCGAACTTTGTAACGTCTCAAATAAAAAAAAAATTAAAGAAAAAGAATATTTTAATATTTCATGCAAATGTATGTATTATTAATTATAATTGAAAAACGCGACGGACGGACAGACAGACAAATTGTCTCATTAAATATATAGATGTAAATAACCTTATTCGCAAGTAGCTCCCATTAAGTCAAATAAAATCAAACTGGCGGACAAAACGCCATCAGGAATTTCATTTCAAGTTTTGATGACTTTGATAATGAACGAAGCGTAAGGGAAAAATAATTAAAAAGTGCAATGCTCGAACATTTTCAATTGTGATAATTTTGTGTCCGTCGGTGGTTTGATTAAAGTTGGCTGTACAAACAGATGGGATGAGCTTTGCGCTGATTGGTTGGCCGACTACGATGTTATTTCACAACAGATTGCTAACAAATTGACATTAATCTATTTTTATTCGTATTTCTGTAATTCTGGTTTATTTTTTAAACAACTTTTAAATAAATGTATCAATATTGGAACCGAGCTGCGGGAATAACTAGACGCTTTTTAAATTTAAACCGAAAATCGAAAGTCTGAGGCTGTATTTGAACCTACGCCATCTTACGGAGAGAATGCTCTGAGCAACTTAGTAATCAAGATTACAGCCAAAGAACTCAAAATTGCAATCCATATTATCTTATGTTTTGGCTAGACGTAAGAGCCATCAACTGTGAATATTTCTTAGATTCTCTTGTGAAATAGGTAATATTTAGCAACGACTTCTTGGCGCAAATGAGTAAGGAATCTTAGAAATGGGGAATGCTGAAGGAACGTGTCAAGTATTGAAGTATTCAATATATAATGACAGTAATAAATAAATGGAAAACCGTTCAAAAATAATTAGTCATGCATTTCTGATGCGTTTTCTGATCATAATTATAATCGTAAAAATCTCATTAAACACAGTCTAAATTAAGTTACCACAAATCATATCAAAATAGGATTTGTCTAGCTTATCCACATTTACAAATAGTTTGAAAATAATTAGCCGCAACATTTAACAAAACAGTTTCACCGAAATCCAACCAAACATTTAACTAGTGGTAACTTTGGTGTAGGGTTTGATTTATTTACGTGGCAACTTCCTACAGATATGGTAATACATGTACAGGATTAGCATTCAGTTTGTATTGAAACTTTCAATTCATTTACTTGCTCGTTTTAACATACAATTTATGTATTGGGACTTATACTCTCTGGTTCACCATGTGTACATTTGTGTAGTATGTTCAGATGTGTTTGAAATTAATGTTTAAGTTTTTGTGTATTAGTTTTCAGGTGTTCCAAAGTGCCCGGTGACGGCAATAATACGCGCCCTTTTACGTGGGACTTGTTCAAAATGACTGTCTCTGTCTACCTCTGTCTACTCCTTTAGGAAAAGAGACGTAATCTTGTGTGTATGTTCCTAATTCCCACGCTAACACATTACCCTCAAAAAACTAAGTATCAAATTAAGAAAGAGTTTTTGATTAAAGTCTATTCAACACGTGATTTTCCAAATCCCCTTCTCGAATCACATTAAAACACCCAATTCACTGCACAAGATTTCTTTATAAACGTGGAAAATAAATTACAGCGCAGAGAAAATCCTTCAGAACGCTGCAACTTTATTAAAAACTACTAGAGAACTATTATAAAAGTGCTCAGTAATAAAAGAACTCACTAAATTTCAACGAGAAGAGAATAAAACTGGTCTAATTATTACCGGAATCAACTCGCAAATCTTAACCCAGCTGGGAAACTAATGAATTAAGTGGAAATTTCAGTCTGTTTCAAGTACAACTATCATTTTGTATTGCGACCACGACAACAGTGTACTCGAAAACGCGTAATGTATTTAAATTAGGGTCGAGTGCAGTGTCGGTCGTAACTTCTCGGCGTACTCCTCTACCCTACAGTTCTAGTGAGATAATGAAAACAAAATGACCCCCAACTCGTAGCGAATGGCACGAAAGCTTCTAGTGGGCGAAAGTTTTTGTACGGAAATTTTCAAGTTTTTATCACAGAAAGTTGTCAGAGAACTTAATTTTAAATTTTGTTTTGATATATTTAGAATTTTATAGCTTACTCGCGGACCCGACAGACGTTGTCCTGCAAAAAAAAGAGCTAAATTGTGAATCTAAACCATTCTCGAATCCCCCTGAAGACACACAAAAAATTTCATCAACATCGGTCCAGCCGTTTAGGAGGAGTTCAGTGACATACACACATACAGTAGAATTACATATATAAAGACTAGCGGACCCGACAGACGTTGTTCTGCAAAAAAAAAGAACCAAATTGTGAATCTAATCTAAACCATTCTCGAATCCCCTTGAATACACACAAAAAATTTCATCATCATCGGTCCAGCCATTTAAAAGGAGTTCAATTAAATACACACGTACAGTAGAATTATTATACTGGTGCTTATTTATCACCGTTGTATACAGGTTCCGAGGCTGGATACCCTGAATTTGACTACATAACGTGCCCAAAGACTCACTAGAGTGACGTCATTGTGGGTTTTGGGTGAATTTAATTAGCCTAATATCGATAATAGAGCATTATTGCAGAAGTTTATGACCAGTAGACCGATATAGGCCGATTATGATCTACGAGTACTTTATACGAAATCGATCATGAAGCCATTGCAACGTTATGACCAGAAATAGGAAATTTGAGAATTAGGTATGAGGATAAGTACAATTAAAACAATATAAGAATTCAACATTATTACAAATTCTAAGCTGTTCAAATTCGGTATTTATGTGTCAAAAAAAACTCCGAAATCCAACTAAGGTCAGTCGTTTCAATACATAAAAACATGTAAGTTCGTAGTTACGTATTCGGAGAGCTCCATTCTTATCGGATCGATATTTTATAGCCACTCCATTTAATCCTCCACGCCAGGTTCTGATCGCGTGACCGGGGGTTATTTTATCCTACCAATGTCTGTAATACCTTCTTTATTTACTGTAGTACAGTAATGTCTCTATTTGGACACGTCAATTTACATAAAGTTTATTTATTATCGAGTTTCGTGTATGGCAAAATACATGGTATAACAAAATTAAGTCTACTACACAACAAGTTTGAACAAGTTCATACATTTTGATGAGAGTAATTTTCTGAGAATCTACAATATGATTAGCTACCAACTTTACACTACAATCTAATAATAATATATCCAATAATATATCCGAGTGCTCGCCGCCTTTATAGAGACAATGCTAAACGCTTAATCGATGCTTCTCAGGACCAGAAAGAAGGCTGGGTATTTTCTGGCCCAAAGAATAAGTATCGTCATCCAAACGTGGCAATACAGCCAGCATTCAGGAAACCTTCCCAGTCGGCAATGACGCGGAGGATTTTTTAAACGATATTTTGTAATGTAAATATTTTTAGTATATAATTATGTATATTGTTATTTTTACTCTAAATAATATTTAGGTACTTATCCAATAATATAAAGCTATCTACCAACGTGTAGAGAAACACGGATCCTAACGTGTAGAGGGGGTATTTGCTCGTATGTGGTACCCCTTGTGTCCCATTCAACACGTTGGCAGACGCATCCGTAGATGCCGTTTTCTGACGCATCTGCAGACTTGTGGATCTACCTATAGACCGATATACGATCAATAATGTTGAAAAAACGGGGATGCGAATGAAGCCTCGAGGAATTGCTAGTTTATTATATTCTAAGTGTACTACAAAATCAGAGATTTTTGATGCAACATGAACTCATTATAGATATTAAGTAGGGAGATATTAAGGGTTCGAGTCATGCCGATGACATCAGTTTTTGTGATCTATTTATAATTACTTTTTTAATATTTTAAGAATACTTTAAGCAAACTCATTGCTTTAAAATACAAAAATATACTCATTAGAGATGTTTAGAGCATCATTGCCATCAACAGTCGTTTGTGGTACATTTTTTTTTAAGTCCGCGCAATTGCGACCGGTCTTACGTCCATTGCCGGGCGTCTCTGGTATGCAACAGAAGGTATTTTCAGTGGCGCCAGGCGGTGTAGTACCTACTTAAGTAGTTACACGTATGACTATAGAAGGTGAATAATAAGATATTATTGTGAAATTGTTTAATATATTTTGTTAAAATTATCAAGTTCATTTACAAACTTCAAAGTAATCCGTTCGTCTATCCCGACATCAAACTCTTTTACCCTCCACGACCGTATCGGTATAAAGTTTGACAACAAATTACTGGATAGAACTTTTCCAAACCCAAGTAATTTCTAATCAGACCCTTGCTTAGAAGTTCGTTTCAAAGTAGGAAACTTACTACGCAATGTATACTAAAACGACCGTGAAGTTATTACTACGCAATGGATTCAAAAACGCCCGAAGAGTTACAAATACGTTGATAAGAGATTTTGTATCGTGTTGGCATACTGAGTGCTTATTATCTTATATATAAAGCTAGCGGACGCCCGCGGCTTCGCCCACTTTACAAATTATATACACGAAAACCTTCCTCGAGAACCACTCTATCCATTGGTGAAAACCGCATCAAAATCCGTTGCGTAGTTTTAAAGATCTACGCATACATACAGAACGGGCGACTTTGTTTTATAATATTTAGTGGTGATAGGGATTCTCGTGTCACAGTATAAGTTACCATACTGCTCCGAAACGGCTTTACCGATTTTTATGAAATTTTATATGAATATTCAGAAGGTCTGAGAATAGACTACTATCTATTTTTCATACCCCTATGTGATAAGAGTTATGTGGTTTCGGTTTTTTTTTAATAATGTGGCATTCAAAAATACATACTACCCTAAATTTTCACCCTTCTACCACCAACCCCTATTTTTAATAATTCCTATTTCCCTTGGTCACAACAGTTCTTATGAAAAAAAAATGGGTACGAAGTTTGCCGGGATGGCTAGTTTTGTGTAAAGAAAAATCTACTTGATAGAAGTAGAATTTCGGACAGGGAACTCTGAATTCTGAATCGGAATGAATATCAGAATTCTGATCCGGAATGATTATCAGAATTAAGGTATAAGATATTGAATGGAATCAGGCGTTACCTGGCGAAAGTCCATGATAAAACAATGGGATAAGATGTTGAATTTTTTATATAATTGCACTAATTTCGCTAAATAGAAGAGACTGTCTTGAGAATGCCTCGTGAGTAGGTGAAACATATGTCGACGTTTATAATGTCTTCTATTTAGTGAAATTAGTGCAATTATATAAAAAACTCAACATCTTACCCCATTGTTTTAAGGTATAAGAGTCACTTATGACTTTTATACCTTAATTCTGAAAACTTATGACTCAACAAGAATGAACAGGGTCGAAATAAATATAAGTAATAATAAGCTTACCTTTTTTAAGTCTTTATTGATATCTGTGTCATCAGCTTTCCGCTTCTCACACGACAGTAAGCTCAGATTCTTCCCGATATCCTTTTCTCCCTGTAACCAAAGAAAAAGTTACATAAATATGTGTAACTAAATAAACTTCTGCTTTAGCGATAATGTTTTCTCCTCTAACATAAATAATATTTACATTCATTGATTCTTATTTCTTCTAATATCTACAAATGGGTTGACTTCTATAACTAGGGAGCAACAACGTTGTAAGAAAGCACCCCGGCTGTCCCACTTACTTGGTGTATCGTGTTCGCCTATTACACGTGGACGTATGTGATCAAATAAAGCTATTTGATCACATACGTCCACGTGTGGTCGGTATATTTAAATATATATTTGCACATAACGCAAATATTTCCATCGACCGTCCAAACTTGACTTGTATTGTATTGGTATGTTCAGTAGCGCGAGATATTCAGACGTGTGTTAAACTTTTTTATGACGGCTCTTCCAAAATTAAAATGGAGTGGACCAATGAAAAAGTACTCCGATTTTCCAGATATATTTTTAACATTGTATCACTGCTGCGTTCAGTTCGTTTGTGAACAAGCAAATATTTGGATATTTGTTAGAGTTATTTGAGTGGTTTACCTGTACAGCCCATGTGTGGATGGCTTGTTTGAAGAATGTTGGATATTTGGGCAAACACAAAGATTTTCTCACAAACACAAACACAAAATGCGCTAAGCTAAGTAAAATGCCGCTATCAGGGATGTAGATATTCTAATCATAGAATACCTATGTGTACATAGCAGTAAAGTTAATGTGAATAAAAATGAAAGACGGTTTATTCACGGTATGCAGGCGCCGCCGCGCGCCGGTGTCCGAGGGGACAGGAACAAAACGGAATGTGATATTAATAAACTACCCACCACTATGTAAATGTAAATTTTTATCTTGCTGCACAAACAAAAGAATTTACTTAAAGCCAACTTAAAGCTATTTAAATATTGTTAGACATTCTCACGCAACGTCATCTAACCCAAACTAAGCTATAAGCTTGTGCTATGGGATCTAGACAACTGATAAACATACTTATATATTTCTAAATACATACGTAACATACATAGAAAACACCCAAACTCCGAAACAAATATTTGTGGATCACACACAAATATTGGATTCGACCCGGGAATCGAACCCGAGACTCCGGAGTCGAAAGCCGATGCACTACCGATCACGCCACCGACGCAGTTATTTGTATAAATTTACAATACCCAGCGGAAAATATTAAAAATAAAATACCGCATTGAAAATTACTTGTGTACACCTAAAAGTGCTTGTGTTAGTAGCCTAAGAACTTTTACTACTTTAGGCTCTTCGACAACAAGACATACTTATATTTTATCGAAGGTTCACGTGTTCAGTAGTGTGGTGACTGGGGATCGAAGTCACGTTATTGAAACTCAAGCCCGTATCTAATTCGGCAAAGAGTTCCCTTTATTAAGAAAAGGCCGCTGGTTCGATCAAACCAGCCTTCGTCTTTAACCGAATTCAAAAAAGGTGAAGGTTTTTAATTTGACTTTTTTTTAAATCGTCTGCGTGAACCGATTCTAATTGAAACTTCCCATGTGATGCCGTTTCAATTTGGCTGACGTGTAATATACAGAGCATATAAAGAGTGGAATTTTTTAATGACACCTGGAGGGAAAGTACTCTACATACTGAAGATAGACAATTTTACTCAAAGGAAACATTCCTTTATTTTTAAAAAGAAACAGAACTGCATTCACGTATTTTCGAAAATTCGTTTGCCACACCTGGGAATCGAACCGGGTAAAATCCGAAAAAATAACATCCTGTACTTTTATGGCATCGATCGATAGGGTCAATCATAAGGATCAAATCTCTCTAACAAACGTGGTAAATTAAATGAAAGGGAAACCATGAAATCTATATATGAGCAGTACAATAAGCGGCCTTATTACATAAACCAATTTCTACCAGGCAACCTTTGGATTAATAGAATTTGAAGGACGAAAAGGTAGTGGTAGACGTAGGTAAATAAACATGGGAACATAATTACAAAATTCAATGTTAATTACAAGAACGAAAAAAATAAATTACAAAAAAGAGTGTTTTTTGCGAATTAAATAAATATTGAGACTAACTATGCCTTTATATAAGCTAATGACAGTGTTACCAACACTATAGAGCTTCAAAAGAGCATACACATAGAATGTCAATTAGCAAGCTACTAACAAAACGTTTGTTAGACCCACGGGTTGATTGCGAAACCTGTCAACTGCGTTCGCGGTGATTCGTTTGAACAAGTGCTTGTACAACCTAACCAATTGCTGAACAGTATTTGAACTTGGGTTGTACTAACATCCACCCTTATGTGTGTCTGTGTTACCTATTTCTCAAATACCTATATACTGGTATATATATATATATATATATATATATATGTCGGCGGAAGCTATCCTTCGGGTTTGATTATTGAACTCACAAAATTCTTAGTTTCATTATTCGTGATTTGTTACAGACTTCTTTATAATTGTTTCCTTAAAATTTAAAAATGTAAAGTTCTTTTCCTGTGTTCAACCAAATGAGAGCCGAGCACGTAGCTCGAGCGGAGTCGAAGCGCCATCTTCTTGACGGAAGTGATTTTTAAGTTTGGAGGACATTGTTTTTTGGCTGTTTGTCAGTTTTTGTGATCGAGGTGGATCGCAATTGAAGAAAAACCCACGAAAGTTCGGTGCATCGAAACCGCAGCTCTATTTTAGTTGTTTTTAAACATAGGATTTGGAGTATATTAATACAGTACTCATTATGAAACCGCAATCTGTTGTTTTGTGCTAGCATTAACCCAATGTCGCCCACTAAACCCGTAACCCTTAACGGCGATGCGGACGGGAGCGGGGCTTCTCCGTCATATATATATACATATACGCCTATACCTATACCCGACGGAGTAAGCTGAGTTATACCGAAAATTTGCCAATAGTTTTGTTTGAAAACTCAACACAAAACCCACCAATCCGTACCAATCCGTCTAGCCACTCACACTCACTCACACATATCACGCCTCTATCCCCAAAGGGGTAGGCAGAGGTGCATTACACACCCACAGTTTGCCAGTATTTTTAGTCCCACGTAGTAGGGAGTAAGCCAATTGTCACCACCGGGCACACATATAATGAGTTATGTCCAAGATGGCCGAACAACAAACGGCCTTGCGATGAAATGTTAATGAAAGGCAATGTGGTATATATAGGCGGAATTCCCCCCTCTCTGGGAGAGGCCCATGACTAGCAGTGGGCATCAAATGGGTTGGGATCATGACTTAAATTTTATTTATCTGTATAAATATGGATTATAATATAAAGTTTTTATGACACCATGAGGGTGTAGTACCACACCCTACACAATACACACCCATGGCTTATAAATATTTAAATGAGTCAGTTATACTTAATGTCCGTACATAGTGTTATTTTATAATTCTCAGAGTCTCGGGTTCGATCATCGGTCGAGACAAACTTTGTGTGAAGATACGTTTGTACCAAACAAAAAAAATGTATTCATATAAGTATTTATATTAGTTTATCTAGTACTCATATCACAAGCTCTGCTTAGTTTGAGACTAGATGGCGCTGTTTGAATTGTCCTAATATATTATAATAAATATATATAATACTAGCTGATCGCCGCTGCTCCGCCCGCGTGATTTAGTTTACTCGTTCCCGGTTCCCGTGGGAACACATTACCGGGATAAAAACTAACTAACTAAAGTTACTCAGGGTGAATGTAGCTTTCCAATGGTGAAAGAATTTTTGAAATCGGCACAGTAGTTTTTGAGTTTATTCATTACAAACATCACACAAAAATACAAATCTTTCCTCTTTATAATAATAGTATAGATTTTTTATTTGTATAAATAGAAACCTTGTCTAAAAAAAAATCTAATTATTTAGAAAATATAATGCCTTATGTTACGCACAAAAGATAAACTTGAATAAGGCATAAACATATTATGGCCTAACCTAATGTATTATTCAACGTAATTCTATGAAACTCCTTACCCATTACTCAGTATAAGCAACAACTCATGAGATATATGAAAAAGATATTATATTTTATGCAAATAAAGTCTTCAGACAAACAACTATGTAAAGACAGTACACATCCATCAAGCTCTTGTCACGTCATAATTAGGTATATCTCCTTACTTGGTGGTTAGGTTACAATTGACATGTATTTTTGTCAAGCGATTTTTGGTTGTTTCTCTCGCAAGTCTTAGTATTTATTTATTTATAATATACATATATGTGTATATGAAGGGGCTCGTGGTCGAGTGGTAACCGACAATGTTAACACATTGCAAAGGTTAAGCAACATCTCGTCAGGCCGGTCTTAGGATGAGTGACCATTTCTTAAGACACTGAGACCCCTACGTGCCTCGGAGAGCACGTTAAGCCGTCGGTTCCGGTTGTCATACGAACATCTATGGCAGTCGTTAGGGGTAGTTGGAGCCCTAAATAAAAAATCCAACCGGTGTAACTACAGAACTTCGATATCGCCCATGGGTTGTGGAGGCCAGATGGCAGTCGCTTCACGGAAAATATCGAAGTTCAGCCGAATCGCAGTTAGACTGGAAAGCCGACCCCAACTGCGTTGTGAAAAGGCTCGGTGAATGATGATACATATATGTGTATATACAAAATTACTACTCGTAATGAAACAGAGAGGTAAAATTATAGTAGATTTTACAACAAATGAAAAAAAAAGAAAATTTAATTCGAGTTACGAAGTTGGATCCCGAGAGTAGAGAAGGATTCTAGAATAGAATACAAGGAACGAGATATTTTTTTTTTTCACGAGTAGTCTCTACTTTATACCATTGACTGCGAGAAAATAAGGTAAAGGTTTCCAACACCTACATTGTCTGATAGATAATTGCTGCTTTCGAACGAAATGATTCCGGAGTAAGGGACTAATTTTCATCACTGGAAGAACTCATTTTATTAGTTATTTTAAATTTTCCAATGAAACACTACGATCTAAAATTGGCGGGTTGTGTTTGTTTTTCATACCATTGCCCCTTTTGTTTTTTTTTTGTCAATGGAATGACTTCATTCAGCCTGCCAGTAGTTACGTTCAGCTTTCTTTTTTTTTGTAGTATACTTAATTCGTCTATTGAAGCTCGTTCCAAATTCAATTAATGTCATTATTCACTTGTGAGTAAATGAGTGTTTTGTTCACTGTTATCGATAAATAAAGTTTACTTTTTCGAGGGGCAATGGAATAAAATCTATTATACACTAGCTGTCCCGGCGAACTTCGTACCGCATAAATTTTTCTAATGTTCCGCTAAACTTTTTTCTCCTCCATGACCTTCTCCTGATAGTAACGATCACAACAAAAGAAGAATTAGCGAAATCGGTTTAGCTCCCTTTTGATCGAGTTACCCGAAATGCGAGATGCCAATGAAGGTGTTATAACTAAATCTCTCGAGATTTGCGCTTAGCAACACATTCAGCGATTCCTTTTTATATTATAAGAAGATTATAAAGCTTTTTAGCTTTATAATATTAGAAGATTGTTTGTTTGGTTCGGATCGAACAATAGCTACTAATTACCTAAGTTGAATATAAATTGCTATAAGCTACTTTATACCTGTGTTGTTTTTTTTTCAATCCGCGTCCCTAGGCCGCGGCCACACCTACGGCCCGAGCGCCTCCGGTACGCACTGAAAGAATTCCCAGTGCTGCTCGGTGGCCCAGTGGCGCCCGACGGTACCTCAAAGTCGTGGGAAATAGGAGGTAGAAAACCATTCTACAGATTCCCATTCTTAACATACTGCAGTTTTAACTTTTAAGAAGCTTATGTTGAATGTTTATACTTGCAACAAAAGCTACTTAAAGTATGCAATACAATCGACTTACACAGTGAGTTCAAACCTTTGTAAACAGGATGTTTATTAAGTATTTTGTAAGGTCAGGTAAGTAATCTCAGGGATTTTAAAAAGGCATTTGAGTGTTACAATAAGATTTTACGTCAGACGTGAAAACGTGAAATCGGCTACGACTGGGTGCTGCGGGGTGCGTTGCCTGAGGGCGTCGGCGTAACGTGCTACGCCGACGATACCCTCGTCACGGCGCGGGGTGCAACGTACCAGGAGGTAGCACTCAAGGTCACGACGGGTGTTGCTCAAGTCGTGGGTCGGATACGGCGGCTGGGACTGGAGGTGGCCTTGCACAAGTCCGAGGTTCTGTGCTTTCACAGACCTCGGAACGGTCCACCTGAAGGTTCCAGCATAAATGTGGGAGGCGTTAGCATCGGCATCAAGCCCTCGATGAAGTACCTAGAGATCGTACTTGATAGCCGATGGAACTTCGGACCACATTTCCGAAGTTTGGTCCCTAAAGTGACGGGGGCATCAGTCGCGCTTTCGCGACTCATGCCCAACCTAAGGGACCCAACGCCTCCTGCAGGAGACTGTACCTGGGGATCGTGCGGAGTATGGCCCTATACGGGGCTCCCGTATGGGCGGCGCGGTTGACGGCCAACAACTCAACGCTCCTTATAGACCGTTGAGGACCTTGGCCGTCAAAACAATAAGAGGGTACCGCACGATCTCCGGAGAGGCTGCATGTCTCCTAGCCAAAACCATGCTCCAAGCCATGGTCTCCAGCGCGAGTAAGTGGAACGCGGCTGTGTCCTTCTGCGAGCAAGTCATGCTCGCGATGGAGGCGGCCGAGAGGGAGAGGGAGCGTACCCTTCCCGCCGAGTTCCGTAGTCAGCGACGAGGGCGCCGCAGACTCATCTACGCCCAAGACCATCGACCTCCATGATCGGGGCCTGAGGACGGCGGGATCGCCACCCACCGTCCTTACAGAAGCAGGCTAGAAGGGTTGCGTGCTGCGGGGCCTCTGCCCCATAGCACGCAACCAGATTCACTCACTGACGCGGGATAAAACCCTACCCCAACGACGCGCGGGATTCTCATCCCGACCTAACCCCCGCAGAGACCACAGAGGTGGTCAAAGTCCGCCGGGCGCCACTGGAAATACGTTCTGCTTGTAACCAGAGACGCCCGGCAACGGACGTTAGAGCGGAATTAAAAAAAAAAAAAAAAAAAAAAGACGTGAAAATGTACTTTTTGTTGCTATCTTTAAAATAATAAACATAATACACATAATCACGCCAATATCCCCTAGGGGTAGGCAGAGGTATGATACACCTACCTTTTGCCAATAGTATCGTTGGTCTTACTTAATAGGAAGAGAATATCAATGAAAGCTGTTCAATCAAATATAAAAAAAAACAAATATAGGGTGGAATCCAGTTGTTCTATTTTTCTCTTCTTTGTGGAAGAGCTGTTGTGTTCGCTAAATCTTTTATTAATGAATATATGATAAAAAATATAGGCAAAAAATAACGTTAAGTTGTACTGAAACCAATCTAAAGTGCCACTTATATCCCATAAAACTGCCGAAAAAAAATATCGAAAACAGTTTCGCAGTAACCGACATAAAGCTAACATGACATAAATGAACTGGAATCCGCTTTTCATACACGCTGTATAATCGTTAAATGCTTAGAATCGCGGCCGCGTGTTCGGGCCGCTACGATCGATCGCTACGAGCCGCTCTACGTGTTCGCTACGGTCGTAGACAGTGCTACGGTAAACAGTTGCTGTTAATGATAGATTTGCTACTTATTGTAATACAAGACGACCTTTAGTATAAAATGATTTATTTTTAAATCACTGATATAACTAGTCTCGGGTCCATGACATGTTCGCCTGCACGCGTGAAGAGGTACATCACTGGGTCGTCAAGTTGACGGCCACTCTCTATAGTATTGTGTACTATGAGAGTCACCCACAATCGCTAGACGTCGTCACGACTTACCAGCAGGCGGTAGGCGTCAATTTGGCGAACTCAATATAAAAAAAAACGCAGCGCACCTACGACATGTTGAATGAGACTCTGAAAACTATGGTGACAGACAGACAGACGAGTGGTTGTAAACCTAATGACTGGATCACATATTCAAGGTGTTAGATATATAGTTCGAGAGCATTCGCCCTGAGCCTAAGTCAACTATTGTAATTGCATTAGAGTTGCATAGTGATGTGACCTGACTGTACTCATCCAACCAATTATTGCCTGTGATTGGCAATCTGCTAATGTTTGACGCGCCACTGGCTGTTTGCGTGTTCTATTGATTCTATTGATTGAGTTTACTAATATTTGACAATTCTACATAGCGGCTTGTGAAGTGGATCTGTGCAACAATTGCTTTTTGTGTCTACAAGTTGTATTGTGCTTTGTAAAAAATTATGAAGACAATGTTTAGTATCAATATTCTGGAGTTGGTAACGACTTAACTGCGAAAACACTGTTATTTCTACTGCGACGCTGTGAAACGAAACGAATTTAGCAGGCTACCGTTTTTTTTAATCGCAGTTGCATCGTAGTAGAATAATAATGGCATAGTGATTTACGTAAAATTTGCAGACTTGGCCCCTTAGTACTGGGTCATATCCATAAAATGAAATGTATAACGCGGCACTTATCTTAGTCTAGACGTCACTCTCAAGGTTCCCTCAGTAGTCGCCCACTGAGTGTTCAATAGTTTTGACACCTTTAATTTGAATATACGACCGCAGTTAGTTTAAATAATGCTCGTTGAAATCTAATGAAATATTGTACAATAATAATATGTGATTGGTGGTGCACCGAGGTGTAATTTATATATGACTAGCTTTCCCGGCGAACTTGGTAACGCCTCAAAATAACAAAAAACCTTCCCTGAGTTTGTAGGAATATTTGAGGACCAGACACATATCACACCTATATACCGAAGGGGTAGGCAGAGGTGCATTACACACCCACAATTTGCCAGTATTTTTAGTCCCACGTAACCCAATATAAATGTGCCCGGTGACGGCAATAGGCTTGCCCCCTAACCGGGCACATTTATATTGGGTTATGTCCAAAATGGCCGACTGAATTTAATAAAAAGTAGCAGCTATATAATAATTATAAAAAAATTGAAACCCGTTGCCTTGCGATGAAATGTTGATGAAAGGCAACAAAATCTTACGTGCCAGCCGTTGTGGCACAGCCAATTAAAGTCCTGGGCGTCTCGGACTATTTTTTGAGGACCAAAATTACCCAAATCGGTCTAAACGATCGCGGGTTTTGGCGAGACAAACAACGACATATTTATGTTATTTTTTTTCCTCTTTCTCAATTGGTTACGAACCTGCAGTTGCGATGGCGGCCAAGAGTATTTAGAAATACAATTAATAAGTATGTTATAGCTCACAGAACACAATCAGTTAGCCTAAAATACCCTTAACATGTAATTTATTTCGATTGTCGGCACTCGGTGGAATTTAAAGTAATACATTTTTGAAAAAAACTCGTTGTACCACTATTCCACATATATTTTTTACTTTTGGTAAACCCTGACCTGAAAAGTGAACTGTATGAGTGATTGGGTATGAGTAAACACCTCTGATGATGCCTTAAGGCAAAACCGGTCAGGGTTAACCAAAAATAAAAATATAAGTGGAATAACAAGTGACTTTTTTTTCAAAAATTTCCTTAAAATGTCATTTACTTTTCTATTGCAAGACAATGAATTTGTAGCTCTTACTGGCACTAAAGTACTATCTATTGGCAATAAATAAGTTTCTATCTGGCACTTAACCAATATTGGCGTGAAAATAGGTCATTATTTAGTATTTTGTTATTAATATGTACACTATACAGTGCCAATAATAACAGTGCATTTATTGTGTCGTTATGACCTCAATATGTCAACGATGTCAAAATAATCTAACATAACATTATCTTACATACATACATACATAGCATCACGCCTTTTTCCCCGAAGGGGTAGGCAGAGGTGTGCAAACACCCACATCTCGCCAGCTATGTTAGGTCCCATGTAATAGGGGGCGAACCTATTGCCATTTGCCGGGCACAAGTTCCAGACTCTGGGATAATTATCTGGGTAAAATTCTAAGGAGAATTATACATTATCCACCAGACCCGGCATCGAACCCGAGACCTCGAGCGTGGCAGTCCGTACATAGTACCATTGTGCCACCGAGGTAGTCTATTATCTTACACACACAATATTCAGTTTTAACCATCGAAGGGGTAGACAGAGGAGTTATTACGCCCAAATTGCGCCAGTCACATATAGAGTAAGAGCCCAGGACTGCCAAACATAGGTATTACAGTCTAGGCTCAAAATTGAATTCCCATTATTACAATGCAAAAACTTAACTGTGCGCTGAGGCTTAAACTGTATAGGTTTTATATCTTATCTTCTTATCTGTCCTAGGATCTGTGTCAGGACAGATTTTATAAATACTACCTCTGCAACAGCATACAGTCAAGTCATTGTATATAATAAATATGTTATATGTAAATTGCATGTAAAATATGAAATAATGGAAATGCACTTGTGTGCCTTGACTGCTCATACGTACTTGGTAAGAACGATTAGTGAGTATGGGAACGCGCTAATCTCAAGAACTACTAGTCTGATTTGAAAAAGTCTTTAGAATTTGGTTGCGTTGAATAGTTCATTTATCAAGGAAGTCTTTATAACATCACCCAACAACCAATAGGAGCAGAACAGCAATGCAAATCGTCACCAAAATGGGGAATTTTTTTAGAGAGTTTCTTTTGAGAACAAAACGATCTGTAGTACCCATGTACAATTTGTAGTGATACTCATACCATTCTACAAATAAATTAATCTTATCTTATCTTACATTCCATGCGTAAAAGGTTAAAGAAACGCAATAATTCTCTACCAAGCATGGTTTTTCTTATAAAAGTCACGGCAAGTATTAGGTATACATACAACTTTTATGTACAAACCAACGAACCAATAAAGTAGGATTCAAGTTGGAAGGTAATGAAACAAACTGGCATTAATTTCCAAGATTAAAGTTTGAAAAACATTGAATTATTTAACTCAAACAGGAGCAATTTTTATACACAAAAGACGCCTTAAAATATGGTTACTCGATAACGAGTATTGCTGGTATAAAAATGGCAGGCACTTGTGTTATTAGATTCTGACATGAATATTTTATTTTTCGTAAAAATTGTATACTCCATATTAGGACATAGTCTATAGCCATCAAATCTGTAAAATTTTAAATATTATATTCAATTTTGTCTGGGACTTTGTTTTATATAGTTATTACATATCGTGTTCCCATTCCCATCTACCGACCAACTTTTTTTTTAAATTATTTATTCGTACAAACTTAACTATTAAATATAAATAAAAATATTTTTGGACTTTCTCACACAATGTCATCTAGCCCAAATTAATCTAATATACGCTTGTGCTATGGGATTTAGACAACTGATAAACATACTTGTATATTTTTAAATACATACATAACATAGCAAACCCCGAAACAAACATTTGTGGATGACACAAATTTTTGATTCAACCCGGGAAACGAACCCGAGACTCCGGAGTCGAAAGCCGATGCACTAACGACCACGCCACCGAAGCAGTTAATTTTTATTTTATTTAAAAAAGCTATGTAAGCACTATTCTGTGGTATAGCCACATTATTATAGTCCTAGCGCTCGAAATACATACTTGTCTGTCAATATAGATGTTTTTTTACAAGATGCTCTCTTCCGCTGTAACTAATGAGTTGAGTGAGAGTAGCTCATATTATTCGTCAAAAAAGAGGTGCAACACACATATCGTAAAACATTGTGACAAATATAATTCTAGAACGTCATCCCTACATATTATATAACAAAGTAGCCCGTTCCGTATGTATGCATAGATCTTTAAAACTACCCAACGGATTTTGATGCGGTTTTCACCAATGGATAGAGTGGTTCTTAAAGAAGGTTTTTGCGTATATAATTTGTCAAGTGGGCGAAGCCGCGGGCGTCCGTTAGTAAATAATAATTGAACAGAAAATAAGTGACTTCAAAAATTTTCCCATTTATAAACTGCATTAGGTAATATGTTTTATGTATGACAAATAGAAAAAGACATGATGACTATATCACCGAAGGGACAGGCTGAGGTGCATTAGACATTCACACTTTACCAGTGATTTCGTTGGTCCCACGAGGAGATAAGCCTATTGCCGATACCGGGCACTATTCAAAACTCATAAATACCTGTAATTAAAATTAAAATTCCAACAGCCAGGACAGGTGTTACATACCACTACATGGATTGGGCGTTTTTACATTGCACGATAACGACACGATATTATAGACGATATCGTGACGGGTTCCCTATCTTAATCCCGAATTTTAATATTCCGAATATCATAATCCCGAAAACGTTTGGACATTTTTTCATAATCCCGTTTTTATAAATTCCGAAGTATTGTTTGCCATATAATCGCAACTCAGAATTTCATTTGCCCATTTATTCATTTGTACGACGTTTTAGAATCCAGACGAATGAGTTCCAGACACACGAAATCTAAATGCACAAAATCCAGATGACCGTAATCCATATGCACGAAAGCCCAATTTTTAAAACACAATTTTTTGAAATACAGTTAATTGATATCCAGACAAACAATATCCAGATTTTTAAAATCAAGATTTTTTAAATTAAAATAAACGATATCCAGAAAAACTAAATCCTTTTATATTAAATAAATGAATATTATATAATATAATATTTAATTTAATAACCTTAATCGATCTGTAATGGGCAAGTAAAACAATAGTGAGTCGGTTCTGGCAGGGATTGCAGAATTTGACACTTAAACTTATCTGTAATAGGCAAATACATGGGAAACAAAAAATAATATTATGTATTTCAATAGTTTAGCTGGAACACGATTGTATGAGAACCAAATAAAAAGATTATGAAAATTTGGCAATAGTTTATTTGGAAAGAATCAAAGAATCAATTTCATTTATTCAGTTTAGGCACATAAAGAGCCACACATGAATGTCAAAATTTTACAATTTTATGTCAAGCGATATTCTAAAAATACTAAATTAATTACATAAATAACCATTTGAAAATGATTCTTTCGCTGGTTCGGTAAGTTGGTTCTCCTGAGAAGATACCAGCAAGAAACTCAGGTAGATTATCCATTTTCTTTTTAATAATGTTTTGTTTACATTGTGTTACAATTAGTATTGTAGGAGTGGCTAACAACAGCACATTATGCATTTTTATCATTAAGATATTCGTTTACATTATAATAGCCCTTCTTCATCAAACATCAAACGTTTTTTCACTACTATTTTAAACTTATTAAGAGGCATGTCAACCAGATCCTGCGGAATTTTATTAAATATTTTTATACATTTGCCTACAAACGAATTACCAACTTTATGAAGTCTAATTTTTGTCATTGCCAATTTATTTTTATTGTATTATAATTATGGTTGTTGGATCTTTTTTTGAAGAGTTCTATGTTCTTCCGTACCTACACGATGTTGTCGTAAACATATTGAGAAGCAACGGTTAAAATATTAATTTCTTTAAATAGTTCCTTCAGCGAGTCACGGAGTCCGAGTCTATAGATTGCTCGTATAGCTCGTTTCTGTAATATGAATATTGTCTCAATATCGGCAGCTGAGCCCCATAGCAGCAGACCATATGACATAACGCTATGAAAGTAGCCAAAATAAACTAATCGTGCCGTTTTTTCATCAGTCAGTGACCTTATCTTTCTAACCGCATAGGCAGCCGAACTAAGTCTTCCTGCCAAGGCTGTGATATGAGAACCCCATTGCAGTTTACTATCTAAAGTTATTCCAAGAAAAACTGTGGTATTGACTATTTGAACTAATTCATTATTCATAGTAATATGAGTATCCACCTGTCTAACATTGGGCATAGTAAATTTTACACATTTTGTTTTCTTCGCATTGAGCAGCAAGTTGTTACTTGTGATTCAATGCAGTATTTCCGAAAGGGTATTATTTACATCGTCAAGTACTACTTTTCGTCTATCACTTTTAAAAATTAATGATGTGTCATCAGCAAATAATACTATTTCACAAAGATTTTTAGTGAAGTAAGGTAGATCATTTACGTATATTAAGAATAAAAGGGGTCCTAATATCGAGCCCTGGGGTACTCCCATGACTAATGAGGCGCCAGAAGAGTCGGTGCCATTAACGTTAACTTTTTGTACTCTATCAGTGAGGTAAGACTCCAGTAAGCCAAGTGAGCTGTGCGAAACACCATAATACCCTAATTTTAGTAACAAAGTCTCATGATCAACACAATCAAAAGCTTTTGATAGATCACAAAAGATACCAATGGCATCCTGCTTCTCCTCCCATGCATCAAATATATGTTTCACAAGTGCAACTCCTGCATCCGTTGTGTTTCTGCCTTTAGTGAAACCAAACTGTTTGCTATGAAGTAACTTATTTTCTGTAAAATGTGAAAGCAATTGATTAAATATTATTTTTTCAAAAATTTTACTCAGTGTTGGGAGTATGGAGATAGGTCGAAAATTTGAAGGATCACTTTTGTCTCCTGCTTTGAATAAAGTAATTATTTTACTGTACTTCATAAGATGAGGAAACTGATTTTCATCTATACATTTATTGAATATGAATGCAAGGTAAGGCGCAATAGCAGGAATTATTGATTTTATTATATTGGTTGAAATACCCCAAAGATCCTCAGTATTTTTTATATTCAGTTGTTTAAAAGTTTTAAGTATAGTGACAGAGTCAATATACTGAAAATCAAAGTTAACTCTACATTTATCAACACTAGATTTGAGAAGAGAATTGGCTACGTTTTTTGAAGAATTTAACTTATTTGTCGTTATAATTGGAACATTTGTGAAAAAAGATTCAAATGCATTGGCCACTGCAGAATCAGTTTTAATATGTTTATCATCTATTTTTAACTCGAAGGATCGATCACGTGACTTTGCTTTACAGGTTTCTTTGTTAATAATATTCCATGTTGCCTTAGTTTTATTACCGGATTTTTCAATTTTAGCCCGTATATAATTAGATTTGGCTATTGAACAAACTTTTTTGAACAGTTTGGAGTACTTTTTAATCCGTTCAATTACTTGTGGCTCATTCGTAGATGCCTTAGTCTCGTATAATTCATACAATTTTTTTCTACTTTTATAGATTCCAGGCGTAGCCCAATCACTAAATTTAATTTTGAATTGATTTACATTTATGTATGTTTTTTTTTGTGAAAATGTTACTGCATTCGTATTTGATTACTCCGAACAAATCTCCGTAAAGATCATTCGGGTTTTATCATTATTCAACTCCAAAAGAGGTACTTTATTATTAATGTTTACTTTAAATTTTTCTAATCGATATTTTGTGATTGGTCTACATACAATATTTTTTGATGATGGAACATGTTGGTACTGAAATCTAGCTAACTGACCTGCATGATCTGAATTAATAAAATGTATTATTGATTTCTCATCTACATAGCTGTTAGAAAAAATATTGTCTAAGCAGGTAGCTGATGTGGCTGTGGTGCGAGTTGGTTCACAAAAAAGATTTTGTAAGTTAAAAGATTTAAAAAGGTTGAGGAACCTTATCGCGTTCTGGGAGTTTTCTAAAATATTAATATTAAAATCGTCACACGTCACACGTCGTATTCATGAACATAGACTTTTCCTTTGTCCTTAAATTTAATTTGCTAGGGATTTCCTCTATTGTCCTACAACTAAGTTTAAATTATTGTCACCCTTATTTGGAACAGATTCCAAGGTCACAAGACAAACATTGTCATTTTTCTGCTCAATAGAAGCAGATTGTTTAGCCAAGTTTTTGGCTGAATATTTAATAAAATATGATAGCGAAGATGCTATCTGTCTCCTAAAATATCTATTCAAATAGAATTTATCGTCCGTCAATAACAATTTATTTTCTAAATACATGTTTATGTCAATCAAATGGAATTTATTTGGATTATGAAATGTCAATGTATGTATTGTTTGATTTAGCTTATATCTAAGATTGTTTTCGGCCTGTGACAAGCCACGGCTATAAGGAAGTGTGAATAAAATAATATTTTTGACATCTAATAAGCTCAGTAATTCTAAACAATTTGCAATTACATTTCTGTCTGCATTTCCCCTATCTCCCACCAAAATTAAAAGTGTACAGTCGCTGTTTAAATTACAATTCTTAATATTTTTAACAATGTTAGGGTAAGTTAATCCCTGAAAATGGTACAATGGGAAACAAAAAAAAGTATTCTGAAGATCTGGTATAACTATATCTGGATTATGAGGATATGGGAAACAAAATAATACTTTTTAAATTTGGTTTTAGTGCACCTGGAAATTGATTCATCTGAGAAATTAAAAAGGGAATTTCAAAAAGTTGTCATTCATTAAATCTGTCTTTTAAAAGTTCTGCCAACCGTTTTAGGGGTTTTAAGATTCGAGAAACAGAAATTCGAGATTTCAATAGGTTACCATCGTGACGATATCTTAAGTAACAGCAGTAACTTTGAGGTAAGAATGTCAATTATCGTGACGATATCGTGCAATGTGAAAACGCCCAATCTCAGCAGTTCGAGCGTACAGACAGAGATGGATATATTTCTATCTATATAGTAACATATCAACAAGTCGGCTGCTAGGCCAGTGGATGCGACGGTGGCGGTTGCCAAAAATAACAATCGTTTTGGTCGACAATGACAAAACAAAACCGGCTCAGATTAGTTGGAAAGGAACCGTCCACTAGATTTAAATAGATGTTGCCAAGTTTTTGTTTGCTGTTACACTGACTTTTTCTGACAACTGATTAAGGGGTGAGCAAAATTAAAAACAAAAAACTGCCGTCATTCTAGTTAATAGACCACCATTATCTAGCAAGATCATGAATTTCATTTCATGTAATAACAAATAATAATTATTATTTGGTACCGCAATCTACTTTTAAGTAGGTACCTAGGATATCTAACTTAAAGAAACCAAGGACACCGTGTCAGTTTCAGTATGACTATCGGACAGCCCTAGTAGATTTCGAAATTGGGCGTAGGCTCCTGGACTATACTGGATTGACCATCATTCCTTCATGATAAGTTGTAACTTTAATATTGAGTTAACACAAAAAAGTTACATGAAATACTACACAAATACCATAAATTAATGTTACTTTACATTTATAAGATTTTAATGAGAATGTGAAATATGAAATAAAACTCCAAAACAACGTCATAAAAGACAACAACGACTTGAAATAAACGCCCTTCGAAAATTAAAATCTGACAAAAGATCAAAAAAAGTAAAGTTGCGTTGTCTTTGGAACTCAGTAAGCGTTCTGAACAAAGACGCATTATTAGAACAATGAACTTTTTATAGCTAAGTGGTTATAAAGAAACCATGTATAATGGTCAATAATTTAGAAGTTGACAAGTCAAGGACTCTCGACGGATGCCAACAGCTGTTTCAACGCGTAATGGCTTCTCTAGTAATAGTATACTAAACACTATGCTTCTTATACGCCGTCATTAATCAGAATGCGATACAATGTGGATATTTAAGACTAGGTGATGATAGTTTTCTTATTCCCAATTCCCACGGGAAAACATTACTGGGATAAAAAGTAGACTATAGCACTGAGATAATGTAGCTACATACTCGTATTACTTCCTTCTGCGAGCAAGTTATGCTCGCGAAGGAGGCGGCCGAGAGGGAGAGGGAGCGCAGTGGAAATACATTCTGGCCTTTACCAGAGAAGCCCGCAGCAATGGACATAGGAGCGGCCGCGGATTTAAAAAAAGCTAACAATGAAATCTTTGCTCTCTATAATATCAGGTATAGATTCCATGAAAAGATTTATCCTACCTCCATATATCAAGTAGCCGACTCAACAACTTACTCTGCTGTAATTATCTAAAACCCATGGGCTGTTTATAAGGGGAACCATAAGGTTTGTGTACCTATGATAATATCACGATAAGTACCCGTTCAGGTATCAGATATAAAATAAGGGGTGGGTGAAAATACTTCAACTGCTCCGGAGTCTCGTGTTCGATTCTCGGGTCGAATAAAAATATTTGTGTGATCCACAAAATTAAATGTTTTTGGTAGGTGTTGACAGATGAAATAGTATCCTAGCCAGTCCTCTAAAAGTCGGTGGAGCCGTTTCAGAGGAGTGACGACCACAAACATAGTGGCACCAGATTGTTAGATATTCATTATGAGAAAACCACTTTTTTTCCCCGAAGGGCTATCCCTCTTTGAACTTAACGACTCTGACTATTCAGAGTCGTTAAGTTCAACGATATTCTGCCAGACACGTTGTCGGTGCACACACGCGAGCACTTTGGATAATTTGCCAGAGTGAGAGAAAGAGAAAATGTTGATAAGGTTCCTTACCACCCTATATCACTATGACCTAATTATTAAACGTGTAGAACCTTAGATCAAAAATACTAGGTATATATTCAGTACATATACAACGCGGAATCTTGGCCCTCGAATACTATATACGAAAGAATCATTTTCTAATGGTTATTTATGTATATTGCACAAAAACACATATACTTTTCCACTGTTATAATTTTACTTGCACTGACCGGTTTCATACTGACATCAAAACACTAGTGTGTACTAGTGTTTTGATGTCAATATGAATATGTAGTACGATATTTTTTAAGTGAATTTAAAATATATTTTGTATAAATCTCTGATGATGCCGTGAGATGATCCGAATGAACCGGTCAGTGCAAGTAAAATTATAACAGTGGAAAAGTATATGTGTTTTTGTGCAATATGTGTAGCAAATTCCACCAAGTGCCTCCAATCGACAGTATAAATAGTGGTTATTTATGTACTTACTTAATTTAGTATTTTTATAATATTACTTGACAAAATTGTAAAATTTTGACATTCATATGTGCTCTTTATGTGCCTAAACTGAATAAATGAAATTGATTCTTGATTATTTGATTCTATAGGTAATTATTACAATAACCATCTATAAAATAAACAAGATTGTACATTGATGGTTGATATAGAAATAATTCGTAATAATTAATACAAAAGCATCAATGTACAGCGCCGTTGTCGCATCCAACGTCTTACTACCAGCGCGGTCGCGAAGCGGCTGAAGCGCCCAGGTGTGCAATTTTCGATAGTGGACCGAGGTGAAGTGGTGCCGTTACTTCTCTAAGTCTCCAGTTTTTGAGTTATTTTGTGGATACTTAGATAAACTTTGGCCTTTCTATGAGAAATTATCCTACATTTTGAATAAACTCACTTGTACATTCCACAATTTTCTTTATTATTTAAAAGTCCTGACCGGTTTCGACCAATATATGGCATCATCAAAGGTATACTTTAACACTACACACTACATATCACTTTCTAATTAATATTCCTGAGATATTTGTTTGTATTATTATAAGATCCACCAAGTGCCGACAATCGAAAGCATAAATAATAGAAATTATCCTTATCCAGCTGCAGTGATGCTGAATGAATACATTCAAAGATACAAGTTGAGTATGCAAAATGTGAGGACCGGCAACTATGGTCGGATTTTTATACCTGAGACCCCAAATAATAACAAAACACATCATGCCACCAGCTGTGATCGGAAGTATACGCCATATAAAAAACACGCCTTCCAAGTTTTAGGTTTCTACGATCAGCGGCTTAGGCTCAGTAGTCAGTCATTCAGAACAAAGCATGTTGAATCGTCACTCAATATTAACTGTAATTAATTTTGATTGACGATTTAACGTTCAGCCTAAACCGCTGATCGTAGAAACCTAAAACTTGGAAGGCGTGTTTTTCATATGGCGTTTACTTCCGATAAGAAAGGGTTTTCCAAAATTCTACTCCTAAAGGGGTAAAAAAATTTGGGGTCTCAGGTATAAGAATCCGACCATAGTTGCCGGTCCTCACATTTTGCATACTCAACTACTTATAGCGCCTTCTCTATTTATTCATGTAGGTCATGAAGACATTAATGAAAGTTAAAAAAAAGAGTGATTCTACATTTACATTTATTGCCAGATTCGCGAAGCAACAGGTAGAGTTGCAACAGTAGGCCTGTGAGTTAGAATCTGGCAAAAAATCTCACGGCCACTCTTTTTAAATAGCCAAATTACAAACTTGAAAATAAAAACAAATATCACGTAATTCCATTCTATAACCTAAGGCTACCTATTTATTGGAAACCGCAGCTCAAATGAATGCTTCACTAAGTAAATGCAGTGAACATGCTCCATGCAAGTTTTCTGGGTCAAGAACTCAGTGCATATATGCACGAATACTTTAAATGTCAGTATAATAAAGTAACTTTAATCATCAGTATAAGCACTTATTAGTTACGTGAGGTTTGAATGAGTAGGTACTTATATTTGAGATGTGATTGCTTTTTACAATAAACATAACTAATTATCACGGCGAACTTTGTATCGCCTCAAATATATAAAAAAAAAATAGAATATTTTAATATTTCATGCAAATGTATGTATTATTAATTATAATTGAAAAACGCGACGGACGGACAGACAGACAAATTGTCGTATTAAATATATAGATTTCTCAATCCAACCAATCAGTCCATTGCAACATTAATCCTCTGGGATTCTCAAGTACAACATTATTTTGCGACTTAATTAACTATTTTTTGCTTGGATGTTTTTGTTACCTATACAACACATACGAGTAGTATAGTAATGAATACAACTAAGAAATTACGTAATGGAGTTTGATGGAGAAAAACCAGCCAAGTGCGTGTCGGGCCACGCATAGAATAGGGTTCCGTAGTCAAACACAATAACCTCTATAACTCCTGAACTAGGAGATTTATCAGATCCGTTATAGTTTTGCTTTAAAGTTCATTACATGAACGACCATCACAAATATTTTCAGATTTTTCGAGCCAGCCGTTTAGTTTTAGAGGAAGGACGGGAGGGGACGCTCTGTTTTACCAAAAAAATTGAGCTATAAAGTCGAATATCTCGCAAACAAATACTTAAATCAAAAAATCGTTTTAGCAACCTCTATATATGTTTTTAAAAGATCTATCTAATGATACCCCACACTCCGGGGTTGACGCAAAAAAGAAATACAAATTCTGGTTACGTGTAAACATTTTTCATAATTTTACTATAGCAATTAGTCAAAGTAGTAACTACACATATCCATGCAAAGTTTCATGTTTCTAGCATTCACCGTTTAGGAGGAAAGCCGAGGACGGACAGACATGACTAAACTATAAGGGTTCCGAAACTTGAACTACGGAACCCTAAAAAGAGTAAAAAGACCAAACATAGGTTTGTTTTTGGTAGAGGCTTGTCCGATGATCGGACAGCACAGCAAAGGTCTTGGTGGGATGCCTATAAACACATTAAAAAAATGTTAATAAAGTGCTCAAAGCATTCCAAATTCAATCTAGTATCTTAGTGTTTATTTAAGTAGAAACTTGTAACCTGTGTAAATCAAAGTAGGCACGGATGAACATGTTCGTGCATCGTCAGAGACACCTGATCACACAAAGTCGCGTGACTGCTTGTAAGTAGAGATATCAACGATTACGCGTGTGCCACAAGTCATAAAACATTAGCGGATGAACGTTTTTGGATTTAATTTAAATTTGCAAATGAGGAATTTGAGAATAACAGGAAGACTAATCTTATTCTTATCCTTTTTTTGAACCCTGCCCCTTAAACTAGGCTACGCCTGTATCTTAAGGAGCAGTTATCAGCCACGGGTTGTACATTAAGTTGTCTACGTGTGGCGAGTTAACAAAAATCTAAAATACTGAAGCTTCTGTAACCTGGTGGCTAGGTTAGGTTGAGTTGGCCTTGTGTTTTGACGACGTGAGTTCGATTCCCAGTTTACACGCCACTAGATAACGTGACACGAGTGCTTTTAGCCTAGCTGGAGGAAACGCATATAAGTAGACCTACTTATATGCGTTTCGATGAGGATTTCATGTGAAACCTAAATAAATAACGGGTAAGATTCCCCGTTGGCTCCTATGACTTGGACCACAACTCAAATACACCTTGTTCCGCGCTCATTAATACAGAACGAGGCAATTTCAACGTCGAAGTGGGCGATTTTGGAAGCGCTCCTTTGAAAACTTACCTAATTAACTAACATTTTCTGTATGTATCTGGACAATTTGTAAGTAGACTAGTCTATACATGTGAATATATAAAACAAAGACAAATGTTATGTAAGGAGCCTCCTAACACAAGCATAATATTTTGCTTAAAAGGAGCTTCTGGAATCAAAATTGTAAACTTTGTTCGCGTAATAAAAATTATTCTTAAAAATTATTCTTACAAGAAGTTTATTAAGACTTGATTATAATTGACAATCCAAACATCATGATATAATCTGACCATTGAGGCTAATGCTCAGTACTAGATTTCATTTTGAATATGAATAAGGATCGAGGTAGCGTCAATTAGTTCTGTTGAATGTGGTCTAAAGGCAAAATTGGGTCAACCCAATTTTGGTGAAAATCACAATTAATTAAATATCAACAGTATCTACCATATGACACCAATTCGAATTCAAATTGTTGTCAAAATGAAATCGAGTATCGAGAGTAAGGCCTTTTCTTAGCCCATCCCTGATCTGCCGGGCGCACAATTCGAATTCAAATTGTTGTCAAAATGAAATCGAGTATCGAGAGTAAGGCCTTTTCTTAGCCCATCCCTGATCTGCCGGGCGCCCAATTCGAATTCAAATTGTTGTCAAAATGAAATCGAGTATCGAGAGTAAGGCCTTTTCTTAGCCCATCCCTGATCTGCCGGGCGCCCCTGGAAAATTCTTTTAGTGGTTACCAGAGGCGCTAGGCAATGGACCTAGGCGCCAGGCGCGGCCTAGGACCACGGATTAAAAAAAAAAACAATCCCTGATATTTAATAATCACAAAACTACTGTTTTAAGTAATCAAAATTTGACCAAATTGATCCCAAATTACGGATGTTCGATTTGAATAAATAAGACTTAGATCGTAAATTACTGCACATAATCACAGAATAGGGATTACATAACATAATGCCTATACTAGCCCTAACACTCATTAAAAAACTTCAAAAAATTCTCGAGACTATTCAAAATTCAAAGGTAATTCAACTGGGTCAAGGGAATTTACGCGAACTTGGCGTATTACTCGTGTTTATGTATTTGCCCGACATTACGACCAGGTTGAATGAATGACTTATGAATTTCATGATTCGTTCAAACCAAAATTCGTTTTTGTATTGGAGATAAAAAAACCAATATTTCGTGATACAAGCAACAGGTGGGCGCAGTAATAAAGGTTTTCGAGAATCGAATGCGAATGCTAATACATATTTATCGAAAGATTGGATAAGGGTGGCTTCTTCAATAGTCTGTAAAGCCATCAATCAGGCATGCGGCTGGCTAAACTCCAAGTCGATAGGTCAGTTAAACTACAGCTCGTTTATCTGTCTACCTTTGTTAGAATTAGAAATGGCACAAATACCTGTGGGATTTTACGATCTTCGTCCGCACTAGTTACTTTTTGTGTGGAATTTTAATGGCAACGTTTCAATTTTATAGTAATTTAATTGCCCTATCTATAAACCTTTGAGTAATATTTTAATTGGTTTCGTATTTCTGTCATTCAAGACATTAATATTATGTGTAACGTCTAGATATCACCAAATCAAGTAAACTGAATGTTTACTAAAAGTTACCAGATTCAAATTAAAGTCACTTTAAGCCAAAATACAACCAAATGTCCGTACCCTGGTGGGTTGTTTTTTGCGTTTCGACAACGCGAGTTTGATCCCCGGCCACACTACTGACGTGAACCCTCTTAACACAAGCACTTTTAACTTAACTGGACGGGAATGCTAGTAGATCCTAACTAGAATTCCCTAGAAAAAAAGCAACTAAATTTTCACATTGATAGTGCCCAACCCGGAACCAGTACTTATTCAGATCGCCTTACATTAGTGGTTGACCAAACACGTTTGTAGAAGAATTACAATGTATGCTTGTGACCCAATAGTTATAAATTAAAGAATGTAGTAATGGCCATACCATTGGCAGGAGATATAGGTTAGAGTGCCTGTTAACATATCAATGATGTAGCCAAGGCGTGCTCTTTAACAATTACAAGTGCCAGTTAAAATGTCGCAGCTGATTTAAATAATCAAATATTGTCAACTGCGCCGAATTCTTGTTCACGTAACTCTTGACTGTTCTCTAGATACGACTTATTTAGAAACGAATTAACTATATTATACTAGCTATCCCCCAGCGCACTTCGTAAGCCCCAAATAAAAAAATAAGAGTTGAGAACGACAAATCCTTTTTTCACGCAGGGATAATATAACTTGCAGTGATGTTTTCCACATAAGTAGGCACAAAGTCAATAGGTAACTTAGTTTCAAGAACATAACAAAAGCATTGGTGTGCAAGATCACTTATACGATGCAAGCAATTCCCTCTCAAATCAAACGGTCCAATTTCCTTCGGTTCATGTTCCTTCGGTGCACAATAAAGAATTGGAATTTTCCACCAACACGTGTTACTCGCCCACAATTCCCAGTTCTTTAAGTGAGGCATGAAAAGGAATTTCTTGAAGCCGTTAAATTGAACACCACTTTAGAACCCATTGCCTTTACGGTTCTAGTTGTATTCTTTGAAATAGAATTTGATATAAGCGGTAAAAAATACAATCTTAGCAGTAGAAAAATTGAAGAACCACCAACGTTTCGGTTCACTACAGTTTAGATATCGATTATGTTATAACACCGAGGTTAAGTTATTTATCTAAAACTTAGCTGTATTGTTGATGTTTTTTCTACTGCATCTGAATTACCTGCAAGAGAAATCAAACGCATTAGTAAACTCATAAATAACGTCCCAAATGTGTTCATTAAATATGGCAGTAGGTACACATACTAACTAAAGTTTGAAGTAGTACTGGTCTAGAAACTCAATGGTCGGTTTATTACTACTTCGATAGTGGTATCGCATGCAGGTAATAAACAATCCTAGAGTGGTATAAATTCCGAAACTTTAACCTATACCGTTTTAGAATTACATGTTCAGAATACAAGTGAATAATAGATGGAAAAAGTAACGATTTTAAAAGTAGCATAATTTATGAGGTAAAGAAATGAGATAAACGCTTACAGCATTTCCATTGTGATGCCAATCAAATAATTGATTAATATTTATTTTATTCAAGCAACACAGGCAAGCTAAAGCGTGTCGGTTTTCTTATACAAACTGTACACTATAAATTTCCAAAGTTAAAAAGACTGCCCACGTTGCATTGTAAAGTTAGCGATTACGAGAAACGATAAACCGGAATCAAAGCGCATGCTCACGTGTAAATTAAAGCGGTAATGATGAGGCAATTAATGGAGCTCAGACGTAAACGACTTTTATTCCACCGATGACTTTTTAAGTTGTATTCAATTAATTACACATAAAAATAAGAATTAAATGTGTGTTATTAACGAAACAATTAGTATTTTATACGGATCTTCAAGCTGAAATTGAACTATAAAATGAGCCTCTTCTATTTTCTTATTTTTTATTTTACTTCTGGTTATGTCTCGAAGAATCACACGATAAAGAAAATTTTAGACAGTGTATGTTGGCGATAGATAAGACTGAGGTGGTTTATGAATCAAGAAATCACCAATCATTCAGTTGATCCTCAAAGGCACGTGCCTATTACCGTATTCAAGAACTATAAGTAAAATATCTAGAACTTCGTCCATCTTTCAGACGCTGCCAGTGCACTTGATGCACTGTCGATTCTTGTTAGGTCAATTTCACATACATGTGCAACTGACCGAACAAGAATATAATATTAACACTATCAAAGGGTACGTAACTAAATCAGTAAACAAAATGTAAATCTATTTCAAATAGCAGTGTTGCATGGTCGACCCATATTTTAAATTCCATACGTATGGAGCTTTTTGCACGTTATAACAATGGAATCTCGCATGCAGCATGTTGCTAGTTATAGATTTTTGTATAGATATAGATATTTTATTGTGTCCCATCTAGCAAAAAGGCGTAAGCTGAGCATTGGATTTTTGTGAGTGATCACGAAAAGTAGAGCAAAAAGGCTGTGTGAACAACACATGAGTGTGTAAAACAGGTAACATTATACGTTCACGTACGTGCACTCACACAAATGCAAACCTCAGCTTACGCCTTTTTGACTATACCTATCTGCAGATATTTTTTTCATGGTTTTGGTGTTTCTCTATGTATATAAAAAGTATGTATGTATTTTGATCAGTTGTCTATTTTCTTACAACAGTTAGTGTAGTTTGAGACTTCGCAGCTAGAAAACGTCAGATTTGTGCATTTTTAAAGAAAATTATTTTATTACAGTTAGAACAGGAAGTGTTTGTTGAAAAATAAGTAGGTATTTTGCTATTTAAACCCTTTATTAATTTAAAATCAATAAAATTGTTACCTCATGAGCTGCCATTTTCTCTGTACTTTGAAAATATTTCCTCTTATAATGTAGGTCGAAGTTTTACGAGTTCCAAGTCCGGAATAATCAGAAAAAATATTTCTTTGTGTTTTACTTTTGAACGTTTGAACAATGGGATTTTGGGTATCGTTACCATTGGTATTCGAATTGATTTTATAGCTTTTTCGTATAACTTGAGTTAGCTTATATTTAATTTCTAAAGACGAAATTGATCAAATTTAAGTTTGTTTTAGTTAAATAGTCGGTGCGAAATATCTCCGCACTCTTCACTTTTTGGTGGATCACATTTTGCGACAGCTAAAATTATTGTATTAGTCTCTGCCTACCCTCATGACAAAGAGGCGTGACAAAAATATGTATGTATGTATGAAATTATTGTATTCCTGTGTAATTAAAGAATAAAAAAAGGTTAAATGTTTTTCACCGCCGCTAAGTCTCGACGGGAAAAGGAGACTCAAGGAAAACTGGTTTGACATTATGAGAGATAATTGTGCTAGTTATAATCTGAAGATGATAAATGACCACTGATAATGGGAGGTCCAAAAAAGTAAACAAGTGATGTGGCAACGAGTTATAGCCTGAAAGAATTTTATTTTTAAATAGTACTTTTGTTCGCAGTTACTAGATACTCCAGCTAAGCGAGGTTTTAGTGGGTTCACGTCAGTAGTATGGTGGCCGGAGGTCGAAACGAAAGACCACGAAGCTTCAATATGATTATGATACATACTCACTAGTTATTCCTTCAAAACGAGTTCCAATAGTAAGGGACATCTGACAAAAGGAGATATTTAAAGAAACCAAGAACTGTTTTATGTTTAGCGGGAAAGGGTTATGACGTAACAAAACCGATAATATTTTATAGCTTTTGGCCTTCATTCGAATTGACTTTGAGGTCCAATGTAGCACTTATTATTCTACTGGACAGTGAAAGAATTGCGGTCGAAGCGGGCAACAATGACTAAGGAAATTTATACTTTAAAAATATTACGACTTGTTGCTAGTGAGAGCGAAGCGAATTTTTAGTAGTTGTATCCAAAGCTGATTAGTTACAACGCAAACGAAGATAAGCATTCAATTTTTAAAATACAATACACGCATAATGTATATTCATAAAACCCTAATAAAAAAGTAAGTACTAACAAAGGGAGGGAGTGAAAAAATCAAAACGAAGTCGACGGATATTCGACACGAAAGCCAACGTCGGCGAAGCGAACAAAAAATGGTAAAAGACGAATTTTTGGCTAACGACTTCAGAGAAAAGGAAAAAAAAACAACAATTCCAAGTGTGGCAGCGGTGGCATTAAAATATATGGGAGTCTTGTATTGAGAATGTTGAAGGCAGGCTTAGATGATGTCGACCGATTTTTGTCTATTCACAGGAAGAAAAAAATCCGATTTGATTCCGTTTTTCATAGGATTACGAAAACGTATAGTTATATTTAAAGAGTGTATAGATGTTTCTGGAACATCTGAGAATCAATTTTACCTGCAAATGAGGAACAAGAAATAAAGAAAGAAGAAGGCTTTCCCCTGTTACGAGTAACTAGAACCATAGGCTAAATGAATTTTTGGAGTAATAGACGTGAATATAACCTCTACTCTATACATACACACTGTCTCGCTTCTTTCCCATTGGAATAGGCAGAGAAGGAAATTCCAGTTGCTTCCATCCTGGCATACTTATTTCGCTTCCTCCACTTTCATTAAAATTTTCATGCACGCTCTCCGGTTATGCGTACTCTTGACCTGGCCTTTAGTCAAAACATCTCCTTTTTGATCGAAGTACATTCGCCTAGGTCGACCCTTACCTGCCTGTCCATTCACGCCCGCCTTATGTATCTGTTTCGTCAATTTTCTTTCATCCTTTCTACGTGTCCGACACTCCGAACCATCTAAGCATCTCTTTTTCTATCCTATCTATAAGAAGAAATTCTAATAGCTCAAACTCTGCATCGTTAAAGGCTAGATGGCGTTATTTTCAAAATATCCTTATTCTATGACCTACTCACGTTTTAGGAATGTATATTTAATTTGGCTATCTAACTTTGCTAGTCAACTTTTCTACTTACTTTATGGTTTAATTTATCTGCTGTCGGTAACTCAAATCCCAGGACACACAACGTCCCAACAAATTTTCGACCTTATACGCTTTAGGAAAAGTTTCAATTCGATTAAAGCTTCATGGTCGTATTTATGCAATAAAGGAAAATAAATTGCTACGAGCATCATGAAGGATGGAGTTATTAAATAATGAACACTAATGTCATATTAAATTTATCTCATAAAAGTGTCATCAATTATTAAAAGCATTATGCAAATAGTGTATAAATAAGAAGTTTATAGTTATACCTCAAAATTTTTTTTTGGCCATACCTAGATTATTTTTTTGTTGTATTCAATTCAAAAAAGGTTTATTGCTACATGGAGTAGTTAGCAGTATAATAATATCTTTCCAAAAGTATAACTTCCAAAAGTATGACCTTCATTGTGTTCTTTTTTAAGATGTCACTTAAAGTAATTAATTATAATTGACATCCTACATTATGTATAATTTAGGAAAGCACAATGAGAACCTTTATCACATAAATGCCATCGTGAATTAATAATATTTACAACAGTAAATTATTTTAATTTGTCATGTAACGCTAACATAAGGATAAGAAAAATCTGAATCTCTTGGGAAAAGGTTCATATCTTCTATTAAAAGAAAAACATTAAAAAAAAACAAAACTGGTTTTGGGAATGAGAACACTATTCAACAACAGAAATAAATATCTGGAATACGTCGAGCAGGAAGCGTATGAAACAAATGAGCAAAGAACGGTACGCGAATTGGAATTTGTTTGATCACGATGTTATGAAACAATTCAGAGGGAAGTGTTTCAAATTGAAATTGTTGAACACGTTATCTGAGATTGATCAGGAATATAATGAAAAAGGAAATGATGAAAGATGAAAGTGTATTGCCGTGCCGTAAAAATCTCGTGGTCGTCCGCGACACGAAAACCACGAAACGGTGTGAATTGTTGATGCGAAAAGTAATTATGATTGTTGTGACAGTGACTTAATTTATCATCAGTTAGAATGAAGGAGCAAAAGACAGAGGCATAAGAGGTCTCACATTTTGCTAGGTCTTTAATTGGTATTGGCCATGTACTTAATGAGGGCAAGCCGCAGCTTCTCGCGAGATACCTATTATGTTAGCAGGAACCTCGTCCGTTTAACACAATTTAATTGCAACTTAATGCAATGCAATGTAAAATACGTATCCATTTACGGCTAATACAATCGAGGCAAGTCGACAAAAATATCGATTCAAACGACATGGAGTCGACTAATTGCCAGCAGACAAATTAATTGAATGATGAGTGTTATAGGCACTATAGGTACGAATAATTCGCGGCACAGAGGCTGGAATGGAGTCGATAATTAAGTTAATTTAGTTTGATTGGATGAGGTAGTGGGAATTCCAGATAGTAAAAATTGTTATTTCATTTGCATTGAATAAGTACTGGGTTTTTGAGGGCATAATAAACTCTGCAAACCCTAAGCCAGGTGCACATGTTGACAGGCCGATAGACCCAGAAGCCAGGTAACAGCTATAGGTTTGCGTTCAACTAAGTCGGACATACAAAGTGATAGGCGATGAAAGTTGGGCGTCAAAAACGCCTCTGTCCTGTGCGTGTGTTCCTTTCGGGATAAAGAGAAAAAAAATCATCTAGCAACTTTAAATAAATATATTGTTAGTGGCTCTTACAAGACCTTTGTCAAGTATCATTATCCAGTCGACAAGAGACATCAGGACAACATTGTATAGGTTGGTTTGTGCATTATTTACTACACGTCTAGCCTTATTTGACAAAGGTACGTACCTATACCATTCGCTATTCTGGGCTCTACCTACTTCATACTTGTTTTATTCAAAAATTTAATTGGTCTGACGTTTGTAGGAATAATTCTGGATTATTGAAATTTGCACGGTGAATTTGTAACAGTAGGTAGTTATCATTTTTGATATACGAGTATATTACTGACAATAAAACCTGCTTCAATTTACTATATTATTTATGTGTTTTTGTATTTAAAGCAATGAGTTTGCTTAAACTATTCTTAAAATATTAAAAAAGAAATTATAAATAGATCACAAAAACTGATGTCATCGGCGTGTAGTAAACAGAAATAACCAATAAACGGAATCAAATAAACGTAATTAATTTAAGCTGCACCATTGAAACTCCTGTTCCATATTTTTCGTAAACAAACTTGGCCGCCATTATGACGAGAATAAAAAAAATGGATTGCATTCCAATGGAAATTCGTGGACCTTTAAATTCATCCAGCATGACGAATTCGAATAAAGAATTTGAACACCGACTTTGGCGGAGAACCCATGCTTTTATTGTGGGCCTTTTTACGCGCTAATTTCACAAATGTTGATTCCAGTTAATATATTTAGTGGTATGTAACCTCTTTTCTGGCTATGAACCTTTTATAGAGAGATATAAGAGGTCCTGGCTGTGAGAATTTTGGTTTTAATTACAGAGTGATTTCGACAAAGCTACTGTCAAAGTGTAAATGCACATTTACCTACCCCTTCGGGGACTGTCATTTCACAAAATTCTAAATAAAACATCTAATCCTACCAAAAAAATTCCATGTAAATTAAGGTCAAGTACGTATTGATTGTACTGCAAAAAGTTGTAAGATCTTATAAAGAGTCAAACTCTTAACTCTACACATCCTAACCTACCACTTTCCCTCATCTTAATGTATAGCGCTCTATGTGAGACCTAGTTTTAAGTCATTTATAAACCTTACTTATAACTTAGGTAAATGCGTGGCTGGGCTGTTTACTCAAGGACCTATTGCCTAGTCAACTACTTGGTACGACTGCCATCGCATATGTAAAAAAATATATAACTTTAGTTTTTAGTTATTTAACTTTAGTTTTAGTAATTTTTAATCAACTAACTAAAATTTTATTAATTTGAAAGCTTATTTATAAAGATATATTTTTTGAATAGCCATTTAAAAAATTCTTGCAAGAAATTTGCGCCAAGTTGTAAACTATTTTTGAAACGTGAATAAACATGGCGACCGTCGAAATTCGCGGGTCGACATTTTGTTCCCAAAAAAATGGAGTAAAAAGAATATTAAAGAGCGTATCGGTTGACCTTTATCGGGGATGGCGTCTCATTGTCGTGAGTGGGTCGTGGTAGTTTTTTGATCAATTTTGAAAAGAAATGTATTTTCGTTTGTAGGAAGATTCAATAAATATTGGTTTATATTTACATTTATGGTTACGTTAGCAATACTTGCATATTGTGGGTGTGTAATGCACCTCTGCCTACCCCTGCCTGCGGGGATATAGGCGTGATGTGTGTGTGTGTGTGTGTGTAGCAATAACTAAATCCGCAACGCACAAAACATTTTCCAAAAATAATGTGTGGCCTTACACACATTTTTTTTTAATTTATGTATAAAATGTAGGTTCTATTGATTCTCAAAGTGAAAAACTGTTGTATGTCAGTAACCAACAAACTCAAAACTAATCGACCGCTTTTCAAAATTCTTTCTCCGTCAGAATACGAACCACATTATCGCTAACTATAGAATAAATTAATTATGTACTTTAAACTTCTAGAATAAAATACCAACAGTGCAATGTCTGGAGAAACTGCTAAGTGACATATTTGCGATATGTAACAACATTTCAAAGGATTACACTTCACCACAGAAGATTTTTTCTTTAACTTCACTCTGGAATACAGGTTCAATCCACTTTCTTGCTAAAATTGATCAAGTACTTTGATTGAATTGATTAAGTACTAGCCCTCAAATGTCGCATAAGTCCCTTTAAAGGTCGAATACTCATATACAAAGGTATACTTGCACATAGAAGGGAGCCACTTACATTTCAATATGAAAGGGAACAGGAAATTGGTTTCCAAGCACATGACTCATGTGAACGGTTCCCGCGATTTGTATCAATGGACCGCGATAAACATGCGGGTACATTAAAAATCATCTATACAACATTAACTTCTATCACAATACAAATAAAAGCTTTTGTTGTGTGAATGATAAGATTTTATTACGCAAATACAATATGGTGGGTGCAGGATGGGTTAGGTTTTATGAGAATAATGACAGATTTCTAATATTTTATTGAATAACCCATCAACCATTGATGTACGGAAACGATTTGTATTCCGTTACAATACGTACAGTATGTATTTAGAAATATATACGTATGTTTATCAGTCGTCTAGGTCCCATAGCACAAGCTTATATTATTAGCTTAATTTGGGCTAGATGACGTTGTATGAGAATGTCCCAAAACATTTATTTATTTATTATTTATCATGTTTTTTTTGTTATAGAGTTAACGGACCGTCCAATCTCACTTGTTCTTGCAAGTGGTGCACCTGCCAATCACTAATCTGGTCAACATCTCGTCCCACCTAATAGACAACGAGGCATATACCTACTAACAAATTACTTATGAAACGTGAGCGTATTATGTATCTCTGCTTAACCTTTTCTTGGTGACAAGCGTCATTGAACAAGGTACCTAAACATGAATAGAAGTTTTGAAATTTATTAAAAAAAACCGCAAGTGTGTGTCGAGCCACGCAAAGACAGGGTTCCATAGTTACTCATAAAAGCCTCTATGACTTCTCTATACTATCAGTTATAGTTTTCCTTCAAAGTTTATTATATAGACTACCATCATGAATTTTGCTCTTTAAGGCTAAATAAAGGCAAACGGATAACCTTTCAATGTTCTTAATCATCCTCATTTTACGAGTAGGAACCTCCCCAAACTTAAACAAATATATTTTAAAATTTTATTTTAGCACTTCTCGGCGTAGTAAATATACATATTCAGTAATGGTAAGTAAGATGTTAAAAACTTTCAAAATATAATAGTATTAATTTTTCGCAAAATTAAAAAGGACAAACAAACGTCGACAATTGTTTCGCCTCTAAACGAGGCATTATCAAGACTGTCTCAAAGAGAACAGCAAAATTTGTAGCCAGAACATATTTGCTTATAAGTAAGAGTGTGCAAATATCGCTAGCGCGATGTAGGATTTGTCACAATAACTAACGCGGGTAGAAAGAGGTTTTAATTTTGCGAAAAATTAATGCTATTATATTTTGAAAGTTTTTAACATCTTACTTACCATTACTTTGTCATGGATTTTCGCCAGGTAACGCCTGCTTCCATCCAATATTTACATATTCATGCAAAGTTGCATGGTTTTAGCACTAACCGTTTGAGACGAAAGCCGAGGACAGACGGACGGACATGACGAAACTACAAGGGATCCGAGATTTTACTACGGACTCCTAAAAAAAGGTGATTGACTTGACAGTCAACAATCCAATTGAACGGATGCCAGTTTATCTGACGAACTCAAAACTCAGTGCCCTCGTCGTATACCGGTAGGTCGTAGAAAACCGGTGCTCTCTACTATCACTCTCTACTAATAAATCTATACTAATATTGTAATTCTGAAGAGTTTTTTAAGTCGAGTATTTTTTTAACATTTTCGTCAGTAGTGGACGTCGAAGGCTTTCCAGAGCAGGGTTCGTCTTTCACACTCTCTCTACCATGCTTTAATTCTGCTATGCATTTTTTGACGAATGAATATGAAAGAGCGCAATCCACTAATGTACTGACCATATCATCATGGATGGCTTCTGATGTCAGCCCCTTCTTATGGAGGTACTTAATAACGGCACGCTGCTCGATTTGCTCCATTTGCAGAAATGATGTCAGTTTGCTTTGTTAATAAATTTTTAAATTAAAACTAATTATCGCACACTTTTCAAACTTCACACAATTAACAGGTGTGAACTGAACTAAATAATGTGGGTAGATTTGATTTTTAGAACTAAATGGATCAGTGTTAGGCCGACTACTTTTCAATCCACCCTCGTATCTTGGAGGATAGTATAAGGACACTGCAGTTCAGGAATACGTTTAGTTTTAAACTATAGGTATACAAACTATTAACGCTATTTGTTATGTACTGATTAAATATATTCAATAATATAGAATATCAAAATTAAAAAACAAAAAGTTCTAAATGTGTAAAATCTAGTACATACTTTTATGTAAGTTTAATCGAGCAAAGTTTTACACGAAACAGATTGTGAGTTCACCGATTAACGATTATTACACAATGATTAACTCGATATTATTATTCGATATTATTCTACTATTATTGATATAACCAATTCAAATTTCAAATTCAAAATATTGTTATTCGTTCTGTATTCAAATTAGGATTAAGATGTTGTTATAAATTAAAATTGGTAATGTTCTTTAAATATGTATGTACCAAGAAAACGGGCTCCATTTTTAAACGACTTCATAAAAAGATGGAATTTCTTAAATTAAGAGACAAGAGAAGCTTATTTTTTTATAGCAATGGTAAGTAAAATATTAAAAAAAAAATGTTTTAAACTTTTTAAATTTGTAATAGCATTGTTTTCCGCAGAATTAAAAAAGACAACAAAACATCGACAATTGTTTCGCCTCTAAACGAGGCATTATCAAGACTGTCTCAGAGAGAACAGCAAAATTTGTGGTTAGAACATATTTGCTTATAAGTAAACGCTTGGTTCCATCCAATATTTATTTTTTTATATTAACGCCAATAAATTGAACCAAAAAATCTTAAATCTTCAAAGTTGAATCTTTAGAACTTATAACTTTTAATAGAGTTAATATAGCTTAATTTAATTGCCCATAAACGTAATATGCATATTTTAGCCCTGCAATTGTATATGGTAGCAGAAAAGGTAAAGGATAACATAGAAACTAAAGGTCCAACATAATTCCGGAACGCATTCCGTACGAATATGTCTCGTTTGACATTTTTTAAGGGGTAGTAGAAATGGCCCTACACGGGGTTCCAGTATATGTGGCGAGGTTGATGGCCAAGAACGCGACTCTTCTTAACAGATCACTGCGGACCTTGGCCGTCAAAACAATCAGGGGCTGCCGCACGATCTCCGGAGAGGCTGCATGTCTCTTAGCCGGGACCTTCCATGGGACCTGGAAGCGAGAGCCCTTGCGTCATTTTTTGAATGGCTCAAGGAGGTGCTGGAGCGGGACCACAGGCCTGCGTCTCGAGAAATCGAGGACCAGCGGTCCCAACTCCGTCAAGATTTCATGGAGACATGAAGGGTGCGACTTGATTGATAAATTCAGTTTAGTTCGGGTCAACGATCAGGTTCAGTTAAGGATTTGTGTTATCAAATCGAATGACAGGAGAACGTTATCGTTAATTATGAAGTTGACGCGCGGAAATTAGTGAGTCAATAAAAAAAATCGTAATGTTAAGTTATAATATCCGCAACATAGCACTTAGAATAGATTTGGATGAAAACTAGCAATTTCTTGGAGTACGACTATAAAAAGTAATTTGTACCCTGGTAATGTTTACAAAATTGAGAAACATATAAACTATGGGACGCGGGAGGATCCGCGGAGATCACTAGTAAATTTAATTTACTTCCACAACATGACATTAACGTCGTGTCTAGACGGATTAAGTCGATAAGCGAGTTACTTAATTGAGTTGTGTGTGAACGGGGGTCCGTAACTAATGAAGACGAGAGAACTATCAAAGAGACATACATTTAATTGATTGTACATTTACTTTATGATGGGATAGGAAGATGGGAGGAGGGGAAAATGAAAATTTTGGACACATTTTAATGAAATTTAGCATAGGTACCTATAGATCGACCGAGAGGGAGAGTGAGCTGAGTTCCGAAGTCGGCGGCCAGGGCGTCGCAGAATCATCTACGCCCAAGACCATCGACTTCCATGATCCTGAGGACGTCCTTACAGAAGCAGGCTAAAAGGATTCACTCACCGACGCGGGTTAAAACTCGACCCAATCCCAGACAGAGGCCACACAGGTGGCCAAAGTCCGACGGGCGCCACTGGAAATTCTTCCTAGTGCTAACCAGAGGCGCTTGGTTTCCGCTAGGAGCGGCCACGGCTTTAGGCCGCGGAACTTAAAAAAAATTTAACCTTGAGCAGATGTTAAACTCGTGTCTATCCGAATAAGGTTTAAAAATTAGCAACGATTGAACTACTTATATAAACAGTAACTATATAGGTTTTTTTTTTCAGCCTAAGGCTGGTAATATGTAACCGTGAAAAATAAATATGTGAAACTATTATTATAGAGATAAAAAAATATAATTCAAAGTAACTTAACAGAACTTTTCTACAATTATTTTGTTTATTGCCTACTAGCTCTCCCGGCGAACGCGTACCGCCCTAATTTTACCTTTTAAATCTTCCCTGAAACTCCACGAACGTTTCAAAACCAAAATCAGCCAAATGGGTCAAGCAGTTCTCGAATTTTAGCGAGACAATCGAACGGCGATTAATTTTTATTTATACAGATGAAATGTACCTAGCTACCTATGTACTCGTATTTTAAGTACTTCCTAATGATCCTCTGTGGTACACAGTTACACCTACATTTAATATGCTGCTATAATTTTCCCGGGCAGTTTCAACGCAAAACTACTTGTAGGTACTATTAATTCTGTGGCAAAACGACAAATATCATCGTTCCCTCGTTTGCCCGCTAACGTTCCGTTTGCTGCAAGCACGAGGAATATAAGTGTTGTAATTATTACCTAACTGCTTACCCTACTTAGCTTTTTGCCAGGAGCAACGTGTTAAAGACTAAAATCATCAATTGATCTTTAGTTAGTGTTATTTTAAACACAACCTTGTCACTTATTTTCTTGTTTTCACATCCTAAACTTAAAATGTTCCGGGTCATTGACGATAGGGTCCAATTGTCCATTTTGAGAACATTTTAAGTTTGTCAGAGAGTTAATTGGATAGGCAAATTGGACAAAAACACTTGTACTCTCCACTTGTTTTTATTTTATAAATCAATATAAATTTAGCAAATTTAGTATTCCTTCGTGAAATGTGAAACGGTTTAATTAAGATCTTTGATGATGCCGTGAGGCGAAACTGGTTAGATATATAAAATACCAATAGCAATAGTAGCAACTTCCACCAAGTGCCATCAATCGACAGTATAAATAGATTGGATAGGCGCTTGGTGATAAGCCCAATAACCATTTAGGACATTTTTACACAACGACATACAGCGCCTTACTGAATTTGGAAAGGTAGAGCTGTGTAGACGCTGACAACTGAGTCGCAAGTTTCAGTCGCCTGAGATGTAGGTATTCCCCACTTCCACTGGAAATAACTTTTGGTGCGTACTGGAGACGCCCGGCAATTGACGTATTCCCGCCTTTATATCACACTATGGAACCGGGGCACCCGCACGGTGAATCCATGGAGTGCTAAGTATTAGATCTCTCAGGTAATAATAATATAAGCTTGTTATATTTTATCTACCTATAAATACCTGTTTATTTAAATTCAATAACACAAGCAACAGTACTTATACGAGTATACTTCGAAATACATAAATATTAGATGAGCCTTTTCAACCTTTAAAATCTTGGTGAGACTTCTAAGCAATATTTTATAAGTTAGATGAATTTCATTCACAACATCATTACTTAGTGTGAATTATTGTACACTATACACGCCCTAATCTTTACAAATGAGATAAACTTAGGAGTTCAGAAGACAGACAAGGTGACATTAGGATTAGATAAATCCGTAGACTCTTAATTACGTAATTATATCTATTTGCAAATATTCTATAATAAATTTCATGAAAACGTTTTCACTTTAGAAGTTGACACATACTAGGAGCTGTCTGTGACTTTGCGTTCGTGAAATTCTTACTCATCAAAAATATTCTTTTGATGACGTGATTTTACAACAATTTTAATTGCTGCTACTCTCCTATTGGCTGTAGCGTGATATAATACATGTAATCAGGAATATTTTTATTCCTCTTCCCTATTATCTAGGTACAGCTTCTGAAGTTAGACCGTTTCTAAATACACTCGAATTTATTTATTTAAAAAAAAATATTTATTTATTTAGAGAACTCAATAGCTTATTTGTAAAGGTACAAGATATTGTCACAACTACATCTAATAAAGCTACAATACAATACAAATACTCTTTATTGTACACAAAAAAGAAAACATACAATTAGGAGACTTAACTTAAAGATAGTACAAAAGGCGGCCTTACCGCTAAAAGCGATCTCTTCCAGACAACCTTTGGATGGATAGCGAGTTAAAGAAATTAAAAGGGTAGTGTACAATACGTGAAAGAGAAAAGAAAAATAAAGCTTAGTAAATAATAAAATAAAGATAAGAAACAGTAGGATAACAATATAAATGAACTAATAAACTTACCCAGGTAGTAATAATATCATAGGAAAATAAAGAATACTTACATAAATACTTAAAATACACAAAATACATAGACATTCTAAATATTGGTTAGAGAAAGGTAGTAATCAGTTAACATATTTTTGAAAGAAGTAAGAGACTGCGCACGTCTTATGTGAAGTGGCAAAGCATTCCACAAACGAACCCCCCTGACCGTGAAAGATTTGTCTGCGTAAGTAGACGAGTGTGCTGGCATTTCCAGCATCAAATTTGCCAATGACCTCAAAGATCTTGAATGTGTGTCATGGAGGAACCTAAACCGTTCTTTAAGATATTGGGGAGTGCGAGGATTGAAGAGTATACTATATAGCAGTGAAAGAATGTGTGTATTTCGGCGAAGGCGAATTGGCGTTTTCCGAAACTCAGACACATGATCATACTTGCGTAGGCCAAATATAAGTCTAATACAGACATTTTGAAGGCGCTCAAGCTTATCAAGGTGCTCCTCCGTGAGGTCAAGATAGCTGACGTCGGCATAATCGAGAAGTGGGAGTAATAGAGACTGTGCCAGCGTAACTTTAGTAGCTGTTGGAAGGAGATTTCGCAGCCTGCGCGTGAGCCATTAGATGCAAAGATTTTGCGTCCAACCTCCTGCACTTGACGATCCCAAGACATCGTACTATCCAAGTAAATACCCAAGTTCTTTACACTGTTGCTTACTTCGATTGGAGTTCCGTTGAAGATAACTTGGGGCAACTGTGACAAGTCGATACGTGACATCGTCCTAGGGCCACCTATTAAAATCACCTGGGTCTTCGCGGGGTTCACTTGAAGCCCATGTCGAATGCTCCAATCACATATTATCTCCAGATCCAGGTTGATCGTGGTAAATGCTTCGTGTGAATTCTCCAGCGGCGCTTGTGTGTAAATTTGGAGATCATCTGCATAAAGGTGATAGGATGAAACTTATTGTACAGAGATAGAATTTATAAAAATAATAGAGTTCTACGACATTTATGTAGACCCTTATACTAAAAGTAGTTCAACTGTGAACTTATCGTAACTAAGCCTAAAATTACAAACAATAAAAATTAACAATAAAGTAAAAAAAGTAAAAAAAAACAACCTAAGGTCCTGGTTCACCGGCGAGTACCCTCACTATTTGATTGCGGTAGGACTCCTTCGACAAATGAAATGAATAGATGTAAAAAACTTCCCTCTCTTATTAGAACAGTCGGGTTCTTCACAATTCTCTTACAATATATTTTATTTTACAAGGCTTCGCAGTCTTTTATAAATCGTCGATAATGCGATAAAAAAATGTAGTCAATATTTCTTTCTGCTCGTTATCACATGGTAAAATAATACCTTTAGAATTTTTCACATTTGCATGATTGGCTATGTCGATACCTTTTTGTTATTTATACAGTCGGCAAAAAAAGTGCTATAAAATATTATAATTAGTCTGTTAGCTGCTCAGCTCTACTTACCACCGCCCAGCTCAGCTTTACTCACTGTATTTACGTAAATAGCCGCGTACCCTCGAGGACTTATGCTGGCTCGGCCTGCCTCGCAAACTAATGATGCTGCCTCCCGAGCGGCACGCAGAGGCTGCCGCGCGAGCCTATGCGTTAGGTGTGTATGCGGCTAAAATATACAGATGCTTGATAGCGTTCCGTTCAGTCTTCGGAACTCTTATAGTTCCATCATTCGTTCGTCCCCCCTTTAAAACCTAAACTGGTATCTACATTAATAAACGCAGAGCGTCGAAATACTGTAAATCTACACTGCATATATTGGGAATTTTACGTAAATACCTAACAACCACTAGGAAAATAACCATACCATTGGACATATAGGGCCATGGGGCATCTGCACATGTACTAGTATAGCATTCTTTTATCTGTGGTACAGTCGACCATAGACACAAATATACATAACCCATTTCTAGTTCAGTAACTGACATTTACTGTAGTAAATGTCAGTTACTGAACTAGAAAAAAAAAAAAAAAACGCAACGTTATAACGTTGCGTTTATTTTTTTTTATGAAACGTGTTGCCAATATTTCTTGTAATTAGGTCTCCATATCTGGTCAACTCATCTCACGATCATTCAGACTTAATTAATAGTCTAGTTATTTTTAGACTTTAGACCCACGGACGTGGCGGTAAATGAGTGGGATGGGTTTATGCTCGACTAGTCAATTCCTGAGGATTACTTCACGTTGTATAAGGGGCCGACGCGGGATAAAACCCGACCCAACCCCAGAGGCCACACAGACCGACTTCAAAAAAGAAGGGGGTTCTCGATTCGACTGTTTTTTTTCAACCGACTTCCAAGAAAGGAGGAGGTTCTTAATTCGACTGTATGTTTTATTTATGTTTGTTACCTCATATCTTTGGACTGGGTTAACCGATTTTGATTTCATTTTCAATTGAAAACTACTACTTCCGAAGTGGGTCCTATTTTCATTTGGTCCCATTCCGACAATTATTTGGTCCCATTTCGGTAATTCGAAGTCGGTTCTTTGTCGATTTTTGACGTGTATATTTTTTTTATGTGAGTGAACCGATTTTGATGCAAGCTGATGTGTCGTGTGTTCAATTTCAATTTAGTCTTGTAATTTGAAATCATGTTTTTGTTCAGAATTATATATAAACATACATATATAAACTCACGCCTCTTTCCCAGTCCACGATCCTAGCATACTTCTTTCGCTTCCTCAACTTTCATTAATGTAGGTATTCTTGCATGCTCGCCGGTTACGGGTGCTTTTAACCTGGCCTTTATTCAAGACCTCTGCGATTTGGTCGCCATAAGTCCGCCTAGGTCGACTCCGAGGTCCGACTAGGTCAGAATTATTTGCTCTTATTAATCCTCAATTGAATCATTAATATTTACTGATGTGACATAACAAATAAGTGACGTCCTAGTTCAGTATTTTAGTACATATTTATGCTTATTTTACATTAATAAAAATAAGGTCGATTTGACAGTCATTAAATGTACCCTTCTTTATAAAAACTTTTTGTAAACAGTATGTTGCCATTGTTGTCGCAAACTCTAAAAGGTACGTCCTATTTCAGTCCATCAACTTTATTCGTTTTTATTATAATACATAATTAAACGTGAAATTTCATTCTTTAATAATGCATTTAACCCTTTGTCTGACAGCGGATCTTAATTATAATTTATAATGAAGTGTAACATCTGGATATGGCTTATCTGTGTATAATATAATTCATCTCTGTAGTCGGTGGAACCCCCGTACACCCGCGGCACCTGTGGGGTTTGAAGTCCTAGCTTCGATCACTAAGTTTTAAGTGCACCGCCATGTTTGTATCGTAATATGGATATTGATATTTATAATATAGGTATTAGCTCTCCCGGCGAACTTTGTACCGTATAAATTTTTCTAATGTTCCGCTAAACTTTTTTTCCCTCCATAAGAACCTTCTCCTTAAACTAACGATCACAACAAAAAAAGAATTAACGAAATCGGTTCAGCTGCTCTCGAGATTTGCGCTTAGCAACACATCCAGAGATTCATTTTATATTATAGAAGATAGACTACCTAATCAAGCTTTTGTCTTTTATTTATATTTAGGTCGACAAATTGACCCCGCCTGATGGTAAGCTGTGGCGACGTCTGGCGATTGCGGGCGACTCTCATAGTAAACAGGAATACTATAGAGAGTGGCCCTCAACTTGACGACCCAGTAATGTGCCTCTTCACGCTTCGCTTAAAGAACCCAGGGTTATATGTTGGAGGAAACACGTGCGCAGGCAGGGCGTCCCAAGCCACCATCTTTGCCAAGCGACATCTCTGCCCGGCACGCGTTTTTCGGGATCGGAAGGGAGAGAGTGGGATCAGGTTGAAGAGCTCTTCAGAACACTCACCGTGGTAAATTTGTCACTATAATATTGCATTGTGATGCGACTTACATACGCAGGCTATTCAGTTCAATCGGAAACCGGGAAGTGTGTTAAATTTAACTTGCAAGATTTGATTACACACGGACATCGGGACATGTGAAGGTAAATAAAAGCTTGTAACATAACCGGGATAAAAGGCAGGCTAACTCTCTAGGGGATAATGTAGGTAAGTACATATTAGTGAACTTAGTTTCGAAATCGGCTCAGCATTTACCGAGCCTATTTAATAGTAAAAAACCATAAAATCTTTCCTCTTTATGATATTAGTATAAAGAAACTAGCTGAAACTGATGATAACTCTTTTTCCTGTTTTTTATTTTACAAGCTTGTTGTCCTGAGTTAAACTTCTCCTGTATCTGTAAAACCACACGAATTTTTTCAGTTATATCGTTATCGGTAAATAAATTTAAACTCTATCTGTTACTACATAAAAAATATATGACAACAGAGAGAAGTTTATATTTATAAAGATAAGATACACCATTTTGGTCTCTGTGTCTAAGAAAATCAAACAACAAACAGCCCTTGTCTGACTTCGCGCAACATCAGACCAGCGAAACATCAATTATAAAAAAACATTGAGACAAAAAAACCATATCGAGCTGAGTACTGACGTTGGGTATTAACCGACTTCAAAAGGGGACTTACCGACTTACCGAAATGGGATCTAATAATTGTCGGCACCAAATTGAAATGTGATCACTCAGGAAGCAGTAGCCGTTGACGTTGACATTAGCAGTGGGTGAAATGAGAACCCCCCTTCTTTTTTTTTAGTTAAAAATAAACTTAAGTCATTGTCTAACTTCTCAACAATTCCTTTCTCCACCACCGAATCTTACAGACTAGTACGGTGTCTTGCGCGGTGCTTCGCGCTGCACCACGCCATAGGTTTTGGCCTATAACTTTTGACCCTTAGGGCTAAGTAAAATTTTCGAGTTTTTTGTGCTTGCCTCTAGATCGAGGGCTATCCATAGAGGGGTCAACCATCATTGGAGCATAAGCAGTTCTAAAATTACATTCACCATTTTTATATACACGCTGATTTTATCACCGTCAGCAGTCGAAAGGGTTCGCTCTCGGAATAATATTTAGATTCCTTTTTTAACATCTAAATTACTGTACTGATAATAATAAAAAAATTAGTAATTTCTGTAATTCTTCTCACTCGATCAAGTTTAACATTAGTAGCAGTACGATATTTCATTGATGAATTGACGCGGAGGCGCGCTCGCCAGGCTGCACGTCTCGCACACACACACATCCATCCTTCGAGCGCTTCTAAGTAGCGCGCAAATCATGTGTTAGGGAGCAATGACCCCGCGCAGCCAATATGGCCAGTATCACTACGAAACATACCTACCTGAACATAAAGTACACACTCCAATTTCTCCTTCGTACTTTACACGGGCTTAGGACCATCTGTAATACCTACTTTATTATTAACGATAGTGACTTAATGACTTTTGAACTATGTAATAATAATAATAAAAATACACTGAACTACAACTAACTGCGAGGAGGTATTTCAGGCGTATTTAAAAAATTGGAGCTATTTACAAATAAAATCAAACTTACATACCTATTTCCAGTTTATTTACACTAATTTACAGTTCTCTGTACCGAAGTAACTGCTCGATATGGAGTCCATTCCTTTCGATACACAAACGAGCACGTTTCAATTGATTGTCTTTCAACTTGTTCAATGTGTCTCTATCACTTTGCACAATATCAAAAGCGTCCACTATCGCACTGCGTAGTTCTTCGCGGGTTTGATACTCTCTGGTATAAACAAGTCTTTTAGTTTCGGACCACAAATAAAAGTCCATGGGTGTCAAGTCCGAGCTCCTAGGCGGCCAAGCTACAGGACCACCGCGACCTATCCACCGCTCACCAAATTCACTTTCCAAGTAGTCGCGTACTACACGCGCGTAATGAGCCGGGCAGCCATCGTGCTGGTAGTACAAGCCTCGTAAATACGTTAGAGGCACGTTCTCTAATAATTCAGAAACTACGTTACGTAGCAGTTCTAGGTATGAACTACCAGTGAGATGACCTTCAATAAAAACGGGCCCTAATTGGTCGCCTAGCCTGTGGTTAGCAATGGCACACAATTGTACCATTGCTAGATACTCCACGTTCGAATATTCGTATTGACGACTCATTTTACTCACTGACACACACGATTACGCAACAGACGCCGGCGCTGCCACAAGGTTTACTGGACAGGCGAGCCGCAGTGTCACCGCTAGGAGGATTCGGAGGGTACGCTGAGGTGGGGGCCGGGGGCGGTGCACGCTTGCTCTGTGCCAGCGCCTTGTTGAATAATAACGAACTGTACCGTAACTATCGTTGTAAAACTTAAGTATTTAAGAGAGTGAGTCCCCACAACGGGTTCTCATTTGATGTCTAGAAAATTGTTTTTTTTTTTTAGATTTTAAAAAAAAATGCGTTTGTTTTTCAAAGTAATGCTGCCAGTTGGTTCAAAAATTAATTCGCAAGCGAACCCTTGCGTACTGCTGACGGTGATAAAATCAGCGTGTATAGATGAGCCTGTTAAAACAACCCTATCTTATTTCATTATACGACCGACATAAAACTACACCAGTTCAAAATTACACGGAGAAAGTGTACATTTACAAGTGAGTTGGCTAATGACCGTAGCTGGCAACACACAGTGGCAATTAGCCCATGATTTATGATACAAACGCCATGGTTATTACATCGCTAGTCGACCGATCTAGTAACATTTTAATTTTAGAGTTTTTTATTTACAATAGGAATTACAATATACGAGTACTTATATACTAAAAATATTTACATTACAAAATATGGTTTAAAAAATCCTCCGCGTCATTGCCGACTGGGAAGGTTCCCAGAATGCTGGCTGTGTTGCCACGTTGGATGACGATACTTAGTCTTTGGGCCATAAAATAGCCAGCCTTCTGGTCCTGAGAAGCGTAGATTAAGCGTTTAGCAATGTCTCTATAAAGGCGGCAACCACTCGGACCCCATGACCCCAGTGTCTCAACTCAGTAATTGAATCTCGAAGTATCATAAATGGTACGAATACAGATAAAAAGCGTTTACGAAGTAGCGTAGAAATCGTAGCCATAGAACAGCTATAGAGTTGTTACTACAGAAATGCGTTAGTTCTTTGTTAAGGCAGAGATGAATAGAATTCATTTCTTCAACAATGTACCATCAAGACATAAGATAGTCGTGGAGTGGGAACGCTGTGTACAGTCGTAGTTAATCCGATGACACGATGCTGGGACTATTAAATGCCTTACGTAGGCTGGACTTTAACCAATTATTGTGTGGTATGATTCATAAGGAGAAGCGTTTTTATAATTTAAGATAGGTTTAAGGAAAAAGTAATATGTTTATTAAATACTTTATTAACGGATATCCACGGCTTCACCCGCGACAAACTATATACTAAAATCTTCCTCGAGAACCACTCTATCCGTTAGTGAAAGCAGCACGAAAATCGGTGCAGTAGGTTTTGAGTTTATCGCGAACAGACAGACGCTGCAGATGACTTTGTTTTATAAATGCAGTGGTAATGTTATATTTATTTGATTCTTGATGAAGAAATGTGGACTTAATGCTATAAAGCATTATTTTTTCAGCCACCCTTGAGGTGATGCAGAGACAAAATTCAGGTCAGATTGGTCATGAACTTATGGTCAGTATAATTTATTTGACTTTCCAGTCTTATTGCGATGCGACTGAACATCGATATTTTCCGTGAAACGACTGCTACCTGACTTCCACAAACCATTGGTGATATCAAAGTTCGTTGTGTAGTTAAACCAGTCGGACGCTAGGGCTCCAACTACCCGTAACGACTGCCATAGATGTTCGTATAGCAATCGGGATCGACAACTTAACGTGCACGGATTTTATGTACTAATATATTCTATGAAAACAAACAAAAAATTTAAACGCTCTTAGCTTATACAACAACCTATACAAATCTTTGTAGGTACAAGTTTGACTGGTCTCACAGACAATAAGAGCAAACGTCCCAACATTACATCACTGGCACTGACACTAAAATGAAAAGGATGAGGGCTCCCATTCTAGGTGTAATGTGAAGGGACGTTTTAAACCCTCTATTAAGGATCTTAGTTATAAATAAACTTCTAATGGAAGCGCAGTAAAATATCCTAATACTATTTGATGCTCGTCCGAGATAAGTATACTCGTTTCTTAGACTTTATTCTCTGAATCAAATGTTTTTCACTGTACAATTTCAGCTGAATTTGCATAGAATAGTTAGAGGGTTATGAACTATAAAACATACACAACACAAAGTCACGTCTTTATCCCATAAGGGTAAGACAAGAGACGTACAGTATCCCCACATTTCGCCAGTCACTGTTTGTTCAACGTAAAAGGGGTATTGCCCCTTTATGAGCAGTTGGAGTATTCTTGCCAGAGTGGGCTTGCAAAAAAGATAAATTTCTCTTGTTATATTTCTAGTCAATACACACATAGAATCTGCAAATTCACACGTGATAACCACTTATCATCAACTAGGCTATCTTACAATAACAATATACATGTTATCTCATTACAAAAGTTTGGTTTAAATACAATAAATATACCTACAAAAGATAAAACTTAGGTAGTAAAAAATATTTCGCAGTCCAACTTTACAAGATTTAAGTTAATAATCCAGATCCAATTATCACTAAACGATTAAGCTCGTACAAAAACATAGCAATTAAAAAAACAACCGATGGTTTTCTTATAGGTACTTAATTATATACCTACAAAGAAGTCAATTAATATAGGTATTTAATTTAGTCGCAATTTGTATTACAAAAATATCCGTATCGAATGTTTAATCATCATTGACTGCTTGGGTGGTTAAGTCACTAATGGATATCTACACGTGCCGGACAGAAGTCTTACTTTAATCCTTTTTTTTATGCCCCATCGTCCATTGCCGGGGGCCTCAGTTGCACACTCGGAAGTATACCCAATCCTGCTAGCCTGTTGCTGTAAGGACGGTGGGTTGCTAGCCCGCCGTCCTCAGGCATTCATGGAGCGCCTTAATCCCTGAGTCGCTACAAAAGTGTTTTTAAAATTGTGGAATATCTGTACAAGTTAAGTCATTTCATAATGTATTACTATATGTTCCACCAAGTGCCGACAATCGAAAGCATAAATTATGTTTGTTGTTAATAATGGAGACAGATCTTGAGGATATTTGATATTATCTGTATCAAATATCAAATAAGTTCCCCTCAGAATCAGAAATGAAAAAAATATTCCACGCAGGCGTCCACAACACAAGTTCACATCTTTATCCCTAAAGAAGTAGACAGAGGCGTTCATTATCACACATAGGTGGCGAGATTACGTTTTATCTTGGTAATATGTTCTCGTGGAAATTGGAAACGAGAAAACTAAGTACATCACGCGGGCTGAGCCGCAAGAATCAATTATACAAAAGTATTGTTGGTAGACTTATAATTGTACATCGTTAAGCTTAAGACTAAATGGCTAAAGCGCGCTATTAAACAGTCGTCAGTCGACGAGGTGTCGACCAAGGACCATTTGCGTTTATTGACATTAAATCAAGACGAGATAAAGAGACAATTACATACTGTCTGCTAATCTCTGGGCTCACTAGGCTGTATCATGTGTAATCATATGCCTATTATTAATATTTATGTGTCCATTATATGAGTAGCAAAAGCACTGAAGTGTCATTATAAAAAACATCCAGATTTTGAGGCGGAGCGGAGATTACGAAGCTTGCCAGCACTTACTGTGGATAATTGGCTATTGTAGTACAATATCTACGTAATTACACGCAAAGTGCTTTGTGCTATAGTATTTATATAATACAATTAATGTATAAATATGCATATCTCCTACATTCTCGCGATAATTCCTCTAATACAGTAAAATATAGGTAACTAGTGGTCGCCCGCGACTTCGTCCGTATGGTTATTTGATTTTTTTTCCCGTTCCCGTAGTATCGCGCACTCGGTTTGTTATCGTCTCTTCCTACTTGACAATTATCGTCATACAATTCACACAATATCTTTATAAATTGTAGCCTATGTGTTATTCTGATGTATAAGCTATATTATTGTAAAGTTTCATTAAAATCTATTCAGTAGTTTTTACGTGAAAGAGTAACAAACATCCATCCATCCATACATACTCACAAACTTTCGCGTTTATAATATTAGTAGGATAGCATGAAACGCGAAAGTTTAACATTATATGTACTTTATTTATCTTTCATGTGATTGTGTAGATATTTGTTACAGGATAACACGTAAATAGAAGCCATATTCTTTCTCTTATTGCATCCAAAGGTAGCCTGAGAAATCACTTTCAAGGTCGTCATTTATTTGTAAATTTTCAGAGTTGGTATATTTTATATTCATGTAAAATCAAGTTAATTCTCTTACTTTCGATTTGAACACCTATTAAATTTATTTTTATATACCAATCAATTTTACTCATCTCCACAAACAAACTGATGAAACAAGCATCCCTTAGCAAAACCTCCGTACACAGTACAAGGAATAATGACAGCAATCATTTAGGCTTCTAACTGCCGACGCAATTTGATCAAATTGCAAGTCACTCGATCGGATCAATCAGTTCAGCTTTCAATAAGGTTATTTATGATGTAAGGTCAAAATGATGTTCTGTTTAAACATCTTACTACTGGGAAAGTTAAGGATTTTTATAGAGCAGTTAGAATTGCAATTATCATGTTTTTAATGCATATTATATTAAAAGTTACAGCCGTGAATCTGGTGTTTTTGTGACATCATATATAATGGTATAAATAAGCTATGTTTTCATAAAACTTTGGATGAAAAGTCGGCTTATTTGCCATGTTTTTTTATTGTTGAGTTTTCGATATTTCGGACCGTTCCTCCGTGATTATGGCAGGCCTATGTCACTCGTCTAACAACCGCAAAAAATACGTGACGTCAGCGACAACTTGAAGTTATAAATCAGTAAGGGTTGCCTCTTGTTTGTGACACGGCATTGACCATAGAGTTGATATTGAGGCATTAACGTCATAAATATTGGATGGAAACAGGCGTTACCTGGCGAAAATCCATGACAAAGTAATGGTAAGTAAGATGTTAAAACTTCTCAGAGAGAACAGCTGTTCTCTCTGAGACAGTCTTGATAATGCCTCGTTTAGAGTTGAAACAATTGTCGACGTTTTATTGTCTTTTATTTTTGCGAAAATAATGCTATTATATTTTGAAAAGTTTTAACATCTTACTTACCATTACATTAACGTCATAATTATTGGTCAAATTATGCTGGTGTATATTTTACTTTACTGGACAACCCTAACGTTCGAATTATGTTCTATGTAAACAAAAGAATGTGCTTTAATTAACGTCGGAGTGCAAGTTCTGTATGTAAGTACTATTCTCTATTCTGTGATTATGTCACTTGTAACGCGTGAAATATCCCGTTTATTCACCTATAAGCAATTTTTATTATCTAATAGAAAAAATAGCCACAATCAATTTTAGAGTTAAATGATTATTGTAAAGAAATCACTCACCGACAAATCAGTTAAGTAAAAAAGCGAGCTAAATTGCCTTCTAAATTCCTCTTGGACAAGTCCACATGTTATTTTCAAAGGAAATATTCGCTTATTTTCCTTCAGAAAAACGAAACGAATGTACTCACATTTATAAAGAAAATTGTATGTCCGAATAAACGGTTTCAATTTATCAACACACGTTTGATCCCGCTACTTGAGTATGTACGTTTATTAATTTTTAACCGACATTTAAAAAAGAGGAGTTGTCACGTTCGGCTGTGTGTTTGTATATTTTTGTTTTAGCTCTGTCGTTTTGTTTAGAACTTGGGTATTACAAATTTTAAAATATTTTTAGGCTTAGCTCTATCGTTTGACTTTTTCATGAGTTGTGCGATGTTACACAAAATTCTGTACTGTAAATTCCGATGATGTCATCGAAAATGAAAAGATGAATACTACCATAATTATTTTCTATTCTAATTGCTACAAAAAAAAACAATTAAAATATGAAAGAAGTACCTTTCTGCCAGGTTGTTGATGAGGCAACTGTGGCGGTGCAATCAGCCTAAGCGGAGGGGGCGCTGGCGGCATAGCTGCTAACAAGGGGGGAACGAACGGTACCACACCACCCATGGGAAGGGCCACAGCGAACTTCTGCATGCCCATAGTCCCCATTGTCCAGGGTAAGAACCACCCCCCTCCCGCCTGCATCGCCCCCCCTCCGGGACCGTACCACGCCAGCGCGATCAACTACCTTCACCCCACATGAAAACTACACTACTATCGTTGAGAGGTTGTTAACATAGATTGGGGATGATTTTAACACTTCACTGGTACCTGGGGACAAAGAAAACATTTATTAGATTTTTGATAATAAGTAACATTGTTCTAGCTCGTATTATATAATATGAATAACCTACCCATGTAATATAATGCTGATTATTGTTAAATTTTGACTTAAATGCAATTGGCGCCTGAAGCACATGACTACCTCAGTTCAGGCGCAAATTACGTTTATACGACTACCTATTTATAAGACTTTTAGATATATGTAAATAGGTATTATTATACCTACATACTTAAATTACTGATGCACAAACTATAATTTAATAGCGCACAATTAAAATTAAGACTATGTAAAATTGTATTGTACAATTATTATTACGAAAAATAAATTTATTATTATTATTAAAAAAAAAAGAATAATAATGTGTAAGTGAGGTTAGAATTTAGGTCGAGGAAAACGTTTTATGAATGCCGATGAAGCAGTGGCTGCGTTTCAAAATGCCGTCGAAGATACCCCTAAGGACGAGTGGGCAAAGTGCTTTTAAAATAAATCATTTCATTTCAAATCATTTCATTTCATTTCAGGTTCAAATTTTACAATGATAATGTGTATGATGTAAGGATTTTGTAATGTATATAGTGTCAGGTAAGGCCCCTGTTAACACACGTTTTTTCGGCAGTAACAATCTACGGTTAATTTGCCGTGTGTAGACACGGTCAACGTTATGAGAGCTTGTTAACAGAAACGCCGCGGTGACCGAGCGGGCCAACGCGCGGCAAACACGCCGTACGTCGTAAAAACTGTGCCAAAAACAAGAGCCACGGCACGATTTACCAGGATAGGTCACTGGTAGCTGAATAAGTAAAGCGCTCTCATTCAAACTCGGTTCGGTTACTGATTAATTTTTGCAATTATGCGCGCCTGTGAAAAATCTTCTCTCTCTCTCCTGGTAGGAACATTTTGTCTCTGTTCCACATCAAAGTCTTGAACTTTTTTTTCTTGTTTCACGGTCGACACATATCGAAAGGCGTTCTGGGCGACCAGCTGATGGGGGTGTCTTCAGGTTGATATAACCCTTATGTAACTCCCTGTATAGCGTGTAGGAAAAACTGTATTAACTTTGTTACGGTAAAAGTTCAAGTCGTATTCTGACAGAAGTGAGTTATGTTTGGCGACATATCTCAGACACACATGTACCTAAATAGAAGCGGGTTTTACCACTGAAATAGACGATACGACTCACTCAGTAAGTTTGTATAACAGTAGTCGGTATAACTTTGCCCATAATGGTCACAGGTTGGTGCAAACGAAATGTCCGGTAAAAGTATTCTATTACGACTAAATCCCTTTTATACAGTGTCGATTAAATGATAACGAAATTAAGAAAAAAGAAGATATTTTTTTAAAGTATAAAAGCCCTTTTTATATGGTGGACAATCTACCATGGAACTACAATTTTCTTGCAGCCGTGCATGAGGACCAGCTCCAGTTAACGGGTTATTCATTATTAACGACACCTCCAGTATATTAATACAAAGAAAGTAAAACCTTACATTTCTTAGAAGAATGTGTACAGACGATCACGCCTGTTTTCCCGACAGCGTAAGCAGAGGAATGTAATATACGGTAGAATTGATCTCTTAAGTCAACATACTATTTGGAAATAATAAATTGAAGTAGAAAATAGACCAACGTTATGATTTAACAAACAAGTAAATATTAATATTTGAAAATAAACCAACCCCCTCATATTATGTAACATATTATCATAAAAATATATATAGTAAGTACTGAGCACAAAAAATTCAATTACTCATATTCATATCAAAACGCCATAAACATCTGACACCACGACACAGTTCGGAATTTGAAATGCTAAAAAAAGACGAGCAAATTCCAGTTGTTTCGTGAATATCGGAAACGTCTACTCACATACATCAAAGGGATTGTGACTGTCTGTGCGTGCGGTTATTGGGGCGTAAAACTGTAAGAAAATGCCTGAAATAGCGCACGTCAATATAAAAGAAGAGTCGTTTATTTCAGTAGTAAGGTGGAATTAAGCGAGCCCGAGTTGGCGAGAAATTGGAGACAGGAAGAAACTTTACGCCTTATATCAACCGTAGCACTGACTTCTTAAAATTACATAATTTCTAGGTAAGACAAGTAGAAAGCCTAATGTACCACCACATCTATTTCGGTACCAAAATTCTTCATCATCGGTTCAGAGGCCTGTACGAAATTTATAATTTTACAATAATTATGATGAAATCATTATCGTCACAACAAACCTAATCTAGAAAATCCATAAAATGTATTAGTGATCTGGCGGCAACTTCTTTGTTAAATTGTTTGACTGTCCTGAGCCCTTTTGTGCTGACTGTACTGGGGTAATAATTTACAGATACTTCTGAAATATGATTGCTCTTAACCGCAGCTTCTAAAAATCAATCGCAACGGGGGCGTCCATTTAAACCTTTATTTAAATAATTGCGATAGTAGCAGTTATTAACTAACGAAAAGAGGACTGAAGCGTAGTGGTTAAAAAGTTGACTTTCACGACATGAATTTGATCGCCAACACACTACTGTGATGAGCTGGGTGATCACAATTGAAACAATTAATACGTGACATAATGTATTTGAAGAAGTAAAATAAAAACTCAATATTTAAGAATCTGGGCTCACGTCCGGTCTCCCCTCAGAGAGTCTCTCGAAGCTTCCTTGATTCGAATTTTGTATCGAAATTCAAATTTAAAATCAGATCTTTGCCGGATGTCTCAGTAGTCATCAGTAGTGGCCAATATAGACACTGACGTATGAAGGAGGTTGTGTGTAGGTCGAGTACTCTACTTACACTGGGGATTATAATAACCGTAGACAAACCGTCGACTTTCTTGGCAAACCGTAGACAAAGGAGCGAAATAAGCTACAAGTTTACCACCAGGAAGTAGGTACTGATGATGAAGAGCTATCAATTAAAGAAATGTAGATAATGAGTCGAGATTTGTTGTTATGAAATGTGTTTTAATTATTTCGTAGTAAAGTTTATGGTTTCATGGTAGAAGTGGTCTCAGATATAGACGGTACTAGTACATACAAAGGCGTACAAGTAATTAACGTAGGGTAATTTGTGTTCTACAATATTACAACGTGTTAAACCTTAAGTAATAACTTAAAATATAGAAATATTATGATTGAGTAATTAGATAACAATCGGCACTTAATCACAATACGATAATATTATTATGGGTTTGGACGTAGTTTTTAATACCATACGTTAAATGACCACAGTATATCGGTTGGTCCACGCTCGTTTTCCACCTTAGTTGAAAAAAATATCACCGAGCAGTAAATTCATAATCTGATTGGCGGTAATATAACTGAGCTTTATTTTTTAAACCTCTTCTTTATTTATCAGTTTCACCACCTTGCAAGTCACTAGTGACATTTCCTAGGGTCCAAAGTCCCTATTCTAATTGGTTTTATCACTAATTCCAATAAAAGGACTATGTTCATCAGTGTTAAAAAATATTATAATATCCCACACACACACACACACATATCACGCCTATATCTACCCACAATTTGCCAGTATTTTTAATCCCACGTAATAGGGGGTAAGCCTATTGCCGTCACCGGGCACATTTATAATGGGTTATGTCCAAAATGGTCGAAAAAAATAAATACAAAATTTTTTTTTTTTTCTTAAAACATTTTACTTACCATCGTTTTACAAAATAGCAGCTATATTGTAATTTTGAAAAAAAATTGAAACCCGTTGCCTTGCGATGAAATGTTGATTAAAGGCAACAAAATCTTGAAAATTATAGATATAGTAAAATTATAGAGTCTATCACGGTAAAACAATCTAATCGGAATAGATAATTTGCTTAAAAGTCATGAAATTTCGTTGCAGTTTAAGAAAGAAAAAATGCGAGGAGCGGAGTGAAATACTTCGTCAATTCGTAAGAAAATTAATCTACGCAATAAGGAACGAAAAATTGAAATGAAAACGCCAAGTGGCTGACAGAAGAATACGATGGCCATCAATTGTTGGATTTGTGTAGAAAAGGTTCCGTCTGTGGATTATTGACGACGTACCATTTTAAGGTAATGTTACCTTTTATGGCAAATTCTTATCTCTTTATCGAATCAATTATTCTTTTACAATTGTAAACGTTATTGAAGCACGATAACTACTTAAGTATGTGAGTTAAAATATTACCAATGTTATACACTAAACAATCTGCGGCGAAAGCTAGCTCTAAATTACCTATAGGTTTTATTCTTTCATTTAGAACCATTTATACACCGTACAGTTATGCCAGTTATGTAAAATGCCACACAGATATTTCAAGATATGCAAAAAGTCAAAGACGCATAAAGCCAGAAAGGATACCATTTTATATTACTTTTTGATTTTTTACATTTTGCTTGTAGGTATAGCAAGAATCTTCAGTGACACGTTCCCACCCAACTATCACTAGTGCAATGAATTTCAATATTTGAAAACCAAAGGTGTGTTGGTATTGCAGAGTTTACAATAAACAAAACACTGACTTCACAGAAGCATAGCGGCAAGCAGAAATTGTTTAATAATTTATACGCTGCTCCGCTAGTGTTTATGCGTAAAACTAAACATGTGTGGTTTATGGCAGTTGATGTTTGACAGCTAGTCACTGTCAAGTTGTAAATGTCATAAAAACGGCGCGAAAGAAATAACGTGGCTGTAATAATAAATACATTACTTTGCGTTACATTACATAACATTATTTTAGGTTGTAGTTTTCGTGTATATTCGTGTAGATAGGACAAAGAGTGATCTATCTATCTTAACTAAAACACAACATAATAATATTTACACTTCCTGAGCATAACCATTTTGTAAATTCAGATGCCAAAAATAGGTAGAGGTACCTAAGCGCTTTTGCAAATTTCCAGCTTATAAAACTTTTGCAGAACAAGTACCTTCAAACGGCCAAAAATGAGATTACAGATTTACGCACCTCTGAAAAATAACTGTAAAATAATAAAAAAAACGAAACGTGCTAAGTGGATGATCCTCTTTCGTGAAGTTTGATTTGTACCGAAAACTTTTTCATTACAAATCCGTCGGTTGAGCTGGCTGGCTGAGCCAGAAGGTCGGTTTATATGAAAAACGCAATGCTTTGTATAAAAATAAAGTTTATTTTCCGCTCTCGGCGTTAAAGGCTTAAATACAATTGGAAAATAAACAAAGCAGAAAACCTATTACAATTTGGTATGTTGGCATTTTGTATAATAAATAAAGTTAAGAGGGCTTAGAGCGTCTGTTTCTTTCCTTACCCCTTGTCCTTTAAGGGTAAGAATACTTACTACTGCTGGTGTAAGGTAATAATTTTCCACAGTTTCAGAATAGCGGATGAACACACAGATTATACATATTTATATCGTCGATTGATGGTACTTGTTATACAGTCATATTGCACAAAAACATAAATACTTATCCACTACTTTTACTCTTAGGTATACACTGACCGGTTTCGCCTCACGGCATCATCAGATATTATAATTGTGTGATTTTTGTTAACAAAAAGATATCAAAATAACGAATAAAGATTCATCAATAAAGAGCATCAGTCCATTTCAATATTTATAACAACGATCGCCGAACCATTAATTAAAATAATCATAAATTTAATAAGTATGTATAAGAAGAGTTTTACTCACAAATAATTATTCTATAATATTAAAAAATAGCCCATTATAAGTCATAACTTACTTAATATAAGCTATTAAACCTCCAAACAGATATGCACTTTGTGCCAATAATCATTTACGATTATTATAAGAATAAATTACATTCATTACTGTCAAATTAAAGATTATTTCATTGAGTTATTGACAATATGTATATTATTTGATTCATAATGGTCACGGTTCAGTATATTAATCAATGGAATGTTTTACATGACAATAGGCATTCTGTGGGCCCAGAAGACGTGAGGTCCCTGCCGTGCAAACTAAGATTAGAGTTGGGTGTATATAAATCTATCGATATCGAGTTTATTCAAATCTTATAACAATCATTACCTACAAAATAAAATTCAATAAATAATTAATTGATGGCTGTGTTTTAACGTATTTTATTGTGACATTGAACTCTGTAAAACGTTTATCAAAATCACACTCAAGCTTCTTGTTTTTGTTCTAAACTAAGAATGAAACCACCAGAAATACCAGTAATAAAATTCACAAATCACATTCTCATACATCTGCATTCTTTCTTTTATAAGAAAACTAGCGGACGTTCTTGGCTGCGCCCACTTAACAAATTTTATACCTACACAAAAACCTTCCTCGAGAATCACTTTATCCATTGGTCAAAATCAAAATCATACAGAACGTGCGACTTTGTTTTATACTATGTCATGATAATAATGTAGTGATGATGACGATATTGTAAAAAGCGATACCAAAATTGTGACAAAATTGTACCTTAGTATTAAGAGCCATTTCACAAAATGCGCCGTCTTAGTACTGTGCCCACTTGTGTATCGTATTTTATTGTAATTTCGATTGAAGTTATATCAATATTTTGACAAAGTATATGCAAGAATTTCCTATATTACTGCAGAAATCGGTTCTCTAATGAACTTAGTTTATTTTGGAATAATTTTATTTTTGTAATTACTGTGTATTTAAACCAAAAATCACGATCAAATTGCGATGTTAAACTCAAAAATTGGCCCAATGGTTTATTTTTTCACTAAATAATTATAATACAATTCAATAATCTGTTACATTAAATGACGATTAAAATATATATCCAATGCTTTATGTATTTTTTTAAACTCAATTTTAAAGTATTTTTGATAGAAATACGACTCTGAAATCAACCGTGCGCCGTTTTTCAATAAAATGCTTGTGGGAAATTGATTACTATAGATCAAATAAGTTATTTTTAGTAAATGTGTTACATTAAACGTCAACACGAAAGCTTGGCCCATTTTTTGCGCATATTCAATAACTTCTAGTTATTACAGACTATGGTAATTTAGGAGCTCTAAATATTAGACAATCGTGCGAAAACGTGAAATGGCTCTTAATAATTTCTAAATATTAAAACGAGACTACAAAGGAATACTTTTAATAAATTCTCCAACCATCCTTTGTGTAAGCAAAAATACCCCAAAAATTACTCAATTCGATTTTACCAAAGTATCTCGTGAATTCTCGTCTGTATCGAAACATTTATACCCTGTTTAGAATAGAATAACAAGAGCTATCATTACTGAAAACCAAAATTGTACCAATTAGACTTCATATTTCACAATTTACATGCCTGATTGATTGCTTGGATCACGGTACGATGATATACCGAAATTGGTTGATTGATAGGTACCTATAATAATTGTTCGGATACTGAAGCATTCAGTACAATATTCATATTATCGATTGTTTGGTGCTGTATTGTTACATCTCTATTATCTGGGTCTGTTTTGTTCCGCGTTTATTAATATTTCTAAATCTAACTTGTACCTCGTAGTATGTAGGAACAAATAACTTTAACAGCACACGAGTGGCAGATGAAAGTAGTACCTCTACAAAAGCGTCTTCCTGTTCTTCCTCGCTTGTGATGGGTATTCAATGTATGATATTGTTAGTGTGTATTAGTAACATGTAAATCCATAATACGTAGTAGTTAACTAGTTTTTTTTCAGATATAAGATTTTTATTTTTTCAATACTTCGATACCGCCAATTGCCAGAGAGTAAAATAGGTAGATACCATACAATAGGTAGGTAGTTAGGTAGGTATGTCTCTATAGTTATAGATGTTACATTCCATTGTTAGAGTTCTGGTTTTCATTTTCAAAAGTATCTCGCCGACTACTCGATTTAACTTTTAAATAATTTATGGTCTCAATATTCTTTTACCATATAGAGAAGACTGTTATAAATATAAATCAAGTTAAACGTCGCCGTCAGCGTTCAATCCCTCGTTTCTAATCTCAATTTCGCCATTTTAAACCAAACCCTGTTAAGTAAATGTTATTTAAATAAGATAATTTTAAACAAAAAAAAAAAGATTCTTTTCAACCGTTCTTCCATTTTTTTGACCGTTCTCTTCAATACTAAAAAATAATCAAACCCAGACACAACGTCACTGCTGTAAATCGTTGATGAGTTCCCTCGACTGGCTTTCGGCTCCCTCATAAGATCGTTTGCAAACCTTGATTAAATGGTAGTCCTTTATAATAACCTAATGAAAAATTAAAAAACGCACTAGTCGCCCTTACAATTTTTTAAGCTTCCCCTCGATTTTTCCGGGTTCCAATCATCAGATCCTGGTTTCCTTATAATGGGACCCCCTTGGAAATATCTCCTTTCCAACAATACTCGGTCGAATTAAAAACTCTTTATTTTTAAGTCGGTTAAAAAGACAACTAACAGCGAATATGAAGTCGTAACACTTTGTCTAGTCCTTGAAGTTTTTTTATCATATAAGTTGTTTCAAAATTAAAAGATCAAGCTACGTAACATTAATTTCAATATGTAAACTAACTTTTTAATTAAAAAAAAACATTTATTTGAATCAACAAATTCAATTCATCTCAGTTTGAACAACCTACCACACCCTGTGATTTTGTACTTAATCGATAACAAAACTCGACAAATCGATAACAAATACAGTGTATTCATTATTGAACTGTAATTTATGACTCGGCCCTCCCAAATAACAACAATGTAAGGTAGATACGATTTTAAAGTATATGGGAACCAAACCCATTAATCCATAAAATTTGTATTGATATTTTTACTATTCATTTATGTTTTGCATTTGTTCAGTGATGCATATGGCCGCGGTCTGGTGACGGCTATAATATTATCGTCATATAGACAGACAGACACGCCTATATTCCAGCAGAGGTGCATTACACAATCACAACTTACCAGTGATTTTTTGGTGCCCCTAATCTTTTCCCCCTAGCAAACCTATTACCGTTACCGGGCCCAGATAAATCCAATAATACTCTGTAATTCAAATCGAAAAACCAACAGTTAGGACATATGTTACATACTAAATAGAATCTCTGCATATAATGGCTGGTTTACATTGGTCAAGCTTTTAGTACAGTAGCCAAGTACAGTGAACAAGGACAGTGGTGCAATATGGCCGTTTACAGCATGTAATTTAAATTAATATTTTGGGAGATATTACAGATTTAAAATGCAGGGACATAGATGTTGCGGCGATCATTCGTATTTCATCAGACGTATTTTTTGACGAGAGTCGTCCATTTTCCTAGAGGAAAGACACTTGACTGGCCGTAGTGTAAACAGTTACTGTCCAGACTCGAAATACTCGCCACTGTACCTGCACTTGCCACTGTACTAAAAGCTTGACCAATGTAAACCAGCCATTTTACACATTTAAGGTGCATAGTGGTCTCATCAAGATCATAGATGCCTAAGCCAGTCTTCTCACCAGTTACTTAACAAACGAGGCTCTGAGAATCACAATAATGCTCGGCTAGCGTCAATGGGTTCTCCAACAAAATTACCGGCGTAAAAGTGGGCGAATAATATGCCTTTGCCTATCCTATTTCGGGGAACTCTCTTATAATTGATGATGACGAAGAAGGAATTCTATACAACATATAAGATGCTACTGAAAAGAGAGAAGATTCTACAACAGAACACAATAAAGTAATACAATATATCTAGGTGTGTCATCTCCATTACATACAATTACTAGAACTAATAGTTATCAAGGTTACAAAAAATTTAACACCACAATACTAACCAAGGCGGTTACCATATAAAGGTCAACCGACAAAGGAATCAACTGTGAACTGACGCGTGACGCCTTAATATACTGGTTAGAACCAGAACTAGTCATCATGATGCACCTATTGTCTGTATTTGTGAAGTTCATGGTCGTATGTGTAGCCAAGTAAATCGAACTAATCTTATATGATCATAATAGAAGAAATTTCACTTTTTTTTTACATACATGGGTCAAATAAGTAAGTGGGTAACGATAGTAGTATCGATCGAAGAATCTCTTCGTTACAACTTACTGTACAGTGGATCCATTAAAAAAATACTGGCCTGTTTGTAAAAAAAAAGTTATCAAAATACTTATTCGTAATTCAAACGTTTGAATTTCGAACAAATAAGGATCCGCAATCGCAAATATGAACTCATTCAAATAAAGAAAAACTCATCGAGGTGATAAGTCTAAATACCAACTGAATAAAGTAATACCTACTTTTTTAAATCGCATAATAAAACCTCATTATGCCTACAAATGGAGACTTATTAATTCCTTTGCCTTTTACTGAGCTTATTAGGTAACACAATGGTTCAAAAAATATACAAAAAAGGTTTAGCGTCGTAAATTGAGACTGGGTGATATTTGCAAATTGCGACTTGTTCGCTGACTTTTTGCATACGAACGTATTCACATACCATAAATTATAATAAAGTTTTTTTGGGAGAGGTGATATAAAGGAGGTTAATGTATTGTAGTTGGAGCGGTTTATGTATAAAGAATTATTCTAAATTCAAATAGTCATATGGTACCAGAGACAAAGAGAGAAATATCATTGTGTACCCTATTTTGTACTATTTTTTTATTTTATTTTATTTAGGTGATAATCATGATGCAAAAAACTCATTAAAATATTGGTGTATAACATTAATTTATTATCATAGAATATTTCCTGAATACTTATCTTGGGTCTAGTCTAGTCTGTTCCATTGACACAATGAATTTTTATGTAAAATCTTTCCAGTGAAGAGAGGGTAAAGTTGGAGTTCAATTTTTGCTGAGCGCATGGCTGGTGGCTTTTTAGGTTACCTCTGGCGCTCCGCAAAAATCGGGCTCCCAGATACTCACATACCGAACAACGTTTCTTGTCCTGCACCTGGAGCTAGTTAGGAATAACTAGTTCGTCTTCTGTGCGGGACTATCAACTAATCAAGCATTACCTTGACATTGGCGAATCATCGATCATTATCGATGGAGCCACGTTTTTAAAATAAGAAGAAGAAGAAGAGGGTAAAGTTACTCAATTAAGTAAGGTACAGGTTTCTAGTATTTTTATTCACTTTCTCATTGAGTCTATATGTATAAACGCAAAGAATTTTTACTTGATTCACGTAACTGATGTGATAATACTTTGTGAACAGTACAAGTTACCTACCAAACCTCCTAATAATGTTTACCTTAGCGCTTAGTGTGAAAAAGCTTTTAAAAAGGCTGAAGAATGTAGTTAAAGAATGTTCGTTTCATTGCTAGCTGCCAGCTGCACAACAATGGTTCCGTTCATTGATTCAAGGAATACATGGTTGTAGAATGTTTTCCACAACCATGTGTTCCTTCCTTCCCCAATAATATCATCAGGATAATCAGGCATTCTTCATCACCGCTGGAAATTGGCCTCCACCAAAGAGGGGGAATTTAGTAAACATATACCACAGATGGGTTGGTATAGGGCTTTGTGTACAGTTTTCCTTCAATCAGGCATAATGTACTATGGAAATATAAAACTTCAACAACCATATAATATTATTCGAGTTTACAATACACACAACTCAAAACACAAAAGTTCAAAATTTTATTTCAAAATCACTGAAACAAACTCTAATGTATATTCAAAATTATTAATTTTAAACTTCTTACGAAACGGAGCGAAAATTTTGAAACATGAAAATGTATCGCAGCGTCTCTTATACCTTATGAAAAGTCTCTCTTAGAACAGTCCAACTTTGGAACAACGAATAATAAGGGTTCCGATTAGAGGAGTGTTAATTTAAAACTCGCTTTGACGAAAACATGTTCGTGTTTTGAGCTTTCATTGTACGAATGATGAATCATTATCATTCTACGTATACATATATATATAATAAAGATATATATATATACTATAATATATAATAAAGATTATGAGCGATATAAAAAATGGTCTAATAGAACACAAAAAAAAGGTTTTCTTTCAATATTGACCGAAGATACTAAACGGATTTTCTTGCTGTTGTCACAAATAGATTAGGCTCAGATCAGAGCAATATAATATATCGTCATTCCGCGTAGGCGAAGCTGCGGGTGACAGTTAGTAAATAATATACCTACTGTGGCAATTAGTAGGCAAGCGACAAACCCCCGAAAAAGTGCTTAGAAATGAAAATGACTGACCAATCAGTGAAAATGTGATTTCCCCAATACAAATTTGTACTTTTTGTAAACCTTGGACCAAAAGTCGTCGATTGGTAAGAAAACAAAATTTGTGCGGTTGGGCTATTAATTGTTTTAAACAAATTAATTTGTTAACTGATAAAAAGTTGGTTTTTATACTGGAAAATGATGAAAACGGGCAAAATAAAACACTTTTTACTTTGCGATTTTTTCGAAAAAAATGCGTTTTAAAGAAGTTACAACCATTTTAAAGCGCAAAAATGGTCACATTCAACATTTTTTATCTCGCCGAGTTTTGATCAAATTCAAAAAAATCCTGCGGCAGAATACTTATCAAATCTTAAGCTTCAACTGATTATTTTTCAAAATGAGAAAATATACATTTTTCACATCGTAAAATAGCGTAGCGTTTTTCCGAGTTAAGATACACTATTATACGCATGTAGTCGCGTCAACTCGTATAAAGCGCGTGCAATTTGACAGGATTCAAACGGGCAATCAATAAGGAACTCCAAACTTCAAAAAAACAAAAAAAAAATTGTTTTTTTTAAATTTGAAATCATTGAAAAATTATCGGTGCTTGAGCTCCTTATAAATAAGCAGCTCATGCAATTCCTAGAGGATCACTCGCTAATCAATGATCGACAATACGGCTTCAGGCCAAAGCGATCAACGGGTGATCTTCTGGCATTCGTAACGCATGTCTGGGGTGGGGCTATGGAAAGGCACGGCGAGTCCTTGGCTATTAGCCTGGACATCGCCAAAGCCTTCGATAGGGTCTGGCATGCTTCGCTCCTTTCCAAGCTTCCGGCATATGGTCTACCTCCTCAACTGTGCAGCTGGATTGCCAGCTTTTTAAACGAGCGCTGAGTGCGGGTCCTCTGCGATGGCCAGGCTTCTCGCTTCTTGCAAGTGAATGCCGGGGTACCGCAGGGGTCCGTACTATCACCAACTCTCTTTCTTCTGCATATCAATGATATGCTATCCCTCGGGAACATTCATTGCTATGCAGATGACAGCACACTGCACGGGAGTTACTCGGTTCGTCCGACGGCGGGGCGATCTGAGATTGAGGAGGAGAGACGACGACTCGTGGCCCTTCTCGACCGTAACCTCGACAGTATCTCTCAATGGGGTACCGAGAACCTGGTCGAGTTCAATGCCCGCAAAACACAGGCGTGTGCATTTACTGCGAAGAAATCCCCTTTCCTTCCCCTACCCTCTCTTCAGAATGCATTATTACCAATGAAGGACAACCTTGATATCCTTGGCATAGACGTTCGTCGAGAGCTCAATAATAAAAACTACATCGAAAGATGTATAGGGCTAGCTTCGCGGAAACTAGGAATACTGAATAAGGTAAAGAGATTCTTTACACCGGACCAGAGGTGTCTGCTGTACAAGACGCAGATTAGACCCTGCGTCGAATACTGCTCTCACCTCTGGGACGGCTCCGCGAAGTATCTGCTGGACGCTCTCGACGCTATGCAGCGACGGGCTATCCGTATTATAGATTGTCCGGAGGTAACGGGAAGCCTTGAGCCGCTAGTTCAGCGCCGAACAATAGCTTCCTTGGCCGCATTCTACCGTATTTACCACGGCGAGTGTTCTGAAGAGCTCTTCAATCTGATCCCACCCTCTTCCTTCCGATCCCGAACGACTCGTGCCGGGCAGAGATGCCACCCCCACACAGTGGATAGCATGTTCGCGAGAACCGAACGTTTTAAACGTTCGTTTCTCTGCCGAACGATAGTGGCCTGGAACGCCCTGCCTGTGCACGTGTTTCCTCCCACATATAATCCTGGGTTCTTTAAGCGGAGCGTGAAGAGGCACATCAGTAGGTCGTCAAGTTGAGGGCCACTCTCAATAGTAATGTGTGCTGTGAGAGTGGCCCACAATCGCTAGACGTCGTCACGACTTACCACCAGGCGGGCGGCGTCAATTTGGCGAACCAAATATAAAAAAAAAAAAAAAAAAAAAAATCTAAGAACTTTTTTGCTTTGGCCGGCACTGTGTCACTGTGTATTGGGGAAATCACATTTTCACTGATTGGTCAGTCATTTTAGTTTTTCAGGGGATTTGCCGCTTGCCTATAGGTGGCGCTGTGCTTGTTTAGATTAGGCATGAATTTATGAAGTCTACGTATTATCATCGTAGCGCAGTTTTCAGGCAGAGCCCCATCACACGGGTCAATTATTTTACTCATGAATATGCAGATCAGATGAAGATTTGAAATAAATGTAAGCAGTCACAAGAATTGTTTTATTTAAGCTATGTGTAGAGCCAGTCAATTTTAACCCTCTCTTCTTCAGATTATAAAGGTGGATTTATCTTTCAAACCCTCACTAGCCAAACTTGGCACAACTGACTTGATAACCTCAAACTTAAATGGTATCTTCATGAATCAGCTTTACCAATTGCAACTTTCGATGGTACTCAGATTAACACACTATAATAATATAAAAGAGTAATATACACACACACACACAAAATCAAGTCTTCTCCGCGAAGAGGTACACAGACGTGTTAATTACCCTCACGTAACATAGGACGAGCTTATTACTCACCGTTTCCAAGCAAAAAGTAATGCACCCGGCGATAAATATTACATTGAGTACATTTATGATTATAAATACTAGCATGATGTATAGCTTGTAGTTTAAAGCATTGAATTTGAATAACAATTGTATTCAAATTGGACACCCAAGTGTTATACGTAGTGCTGCGGTTTACCACGTCATTACGCGAAGTGGAAAGCAGGATTATTATATGGCGAACCAATAACGCACTGTGAAGAGGTATTCTATATGCTATATCGTTTTTGTATACCATTATTTGCTTGGAATTTACTGTGAATCTTGTTTTAAACCCCAATAATGAATGTTAATCCTACAGCATTGATTTATCTTTGATTTAATTTTCATTTCCGGGGACGATTTTTTTTTCTCTACAGTCCTGGGCATCATTAGATAAGTCTTTTAAAAACATTGAAAGGTTGCTATAGTGCCACAGACAGATGGCAGATACACAAGTTAAATTTATAACTCCCCGCGTTTTCTATCAGAGGTTAAACCTCTACAAGTTAAACTATAAACTCTCACAAATACCTACGAATAGTAAGGCTATTTGAAACACAAACGTCACGTGCCCATAAACAAACTGGATGCGACCCAAAAAGATACAAACATCAGATTACCCTAATCACAGCCATTCAGGACAGGGTGAGCGTCCATATTGTCGTCCGTGTATTCAATTATGTGCGACATGGACACCATAATAAGGTGCAATCACGCGTCTCAATGACGTCACTGTCGGACGTATAATATAATATGATTATGATTGTGTATTTGTAAAATTATGATGACCTCAATGACATTTAGATAAAACAATTCGTGCCTTTTAAGAGAATTATAGCAATAGTAATACTAGGACCAACTGAAAGTCCTGGCCCAGGTGAAATGCTAAAACTGACTCTATAGTCAGTTTCAGCATTTCACCTGGGCCAGGACCTTTTTTTGTCGGTGCATTAGTTTATCTTTCTCTTTCCATTTTTCTTGGCTTACACAGCCGTATTGACCAGAACTTGACTCAATTTCAATCTGATCCTATAATAGGATAGGCTTTTGAAGCAGTACTAAGTTTATTTCCAAATAGCCGATACGAGGAATAGTCATAAGGAAAAAAATACTATCAGTGGATTTTTCCGCCACTTAAAACATTCTAGTAAAAAAATATTACAATAGATACAGAGCCATCCCACGACCTTCAGCTTAATCGTATAAACATCCTCTTGACCTAATATTAGTGGCATCGTGCAAGTTACAAACTCATTGCTTATATTATTATAACTAGTTGATGCACGCAGCTGTACCCGTTAGGAATAGCTTTAAGCTATAACTTTTATAAGCTACCCGATTATGTTCAAATAATGATTATTCTATCTATGGAAACCGTAAGAAAATCCGTTCAGTGTTTTAGAGGTTAGCGTGTACATACAGATAGGCCAAATTAAGAAAACTTACTTTTTAAGTTTTGTTAATATTTTTGTAATAACATCTCATGAACCAATGTTTTGATAAATTTGTTAAATGTGCAGACATACAATTTCTACAGTAGTTAATTCTTGACTTGCTTGGATTTGCTCGTGGTAATTTTTTCAAGAAGGTAATAAACATGGCCCTTACTGTGGTATAATTTAGAATTCTAATGACAAAAGAATTTTGAACATCAGTTCAGTAGTTTATAAGTTTATTTGTTGCAAACATACAAAAATATAATTCTTTCGTCTATATAATAGATGACAGGGTAAGCATAATACAAAAGTCGTGATCACTTCGCACGCTCCTCAACTACAAGTTGTTGATTTATATCAAACGATCCAATGTACCCGGATGATGGAACTATTAGTGTTGTTTACGAATTAATATGTGGCTTACAACTGGGACTGTTACCCTAGTTTGTGTTTGTCATAAGTAAAATAGATTCAGTAATTTGTTTCCATCAGAGGTATTAAGGTTATTGATTTTCTGTCGAATTCCAAAAAAAAGACACGTTTGTGTTTAACCGACAATAGGAAGCATATAGGTGCATAAGGCTCCCACCAACATCGTGAATGCCCAAACCAACCTCAAGGGACATCAGGCTCTCCCTCTATTACGTGGGACAGACAAAGTTACTCGCAAAAAGTGGGCGTATAACATGCCTCGGCCTACCCTATCGGGAAAGCAGGCTGATTATATGTATTTATGTATTCATATACTCACAGATGTCTACACAATTTTTTTTCCTGATAATAGTGGTGTATTAATTACAAACGTACTTCAATTTTATTTAGGTATGATGATGAATTCAAATAGACTCTCGTGTTATCGATTAGATCTGACAATTTATCTCGATAATGTATAGGTACTTTCATATGGACATCACGGCGTCTTTTCATAATCCTATTTTGCAGCATAATATTAATGCACTTAAGTCTACTTACGATATTATTAGCAGACACTCGCAACTTCATTCGCGTCCCCGTTTTTATGTGCAATATTTTTCATTGCTGATTCGCGGTTAGATAGCTTAAAACTTTCGTATATAAATGGACTCATCATCCACTGAGCCTTTCCCCCCCAACCCAATTGGGGTCAGCATTCCAGTCTTATTGAGATGCAACTGAACTTAGATATTTCCCGTGGAGCAACTGCCGTCTGACCTCCACAACCCATGAGCGATATCGAAGTTTTGTAGTTAGTCTTATGCACCACGAGCCGTGGCTTCAAATACCCGTAATAACCGCCATAGATGTCTATGACAATCGGGACCGATGGCTTAACGTGCTCTCCGAGACACGGCGCGGAGTCTCAATGTCTTAAGATAAAGTCACCCATCCTAAGACCAGCCTGTCTAGGTGTTGCTTAACCTTTATAATGTATCAATCTAGTCAATTACCACTAAGCCACGAGTCGGGATAAATGAATTATTCAACGCAAAAAAATTGGTTCAATTCGAACCAGGAGGTCGTTTAGTGTTCAAACAAACAAACTCTTTAGCTTTATAATATTAGTATATAGACTTGATTGGAATATAAATGGATTGAGGATGGATTAAGTATAAATGGCAAAATACAAAATACAGAAGCAGGTCCATGGGTAATCTCAACAGACTACCTTATTATTCATACAAAAACGAGTTCGTTATTCATGGAACTGAATACTAAGTACAGTCAATAAGGCATTTAACGTTATATGGTCATTAACTATACTAGTACCTTTAGTATTATAAAGCGATATCTATATTGTATGTAACTAAGTATTCCTCAGAATCGTATGTCTCATTCCACGCGAGCGGAACAACGGGCATAGCTAGTTTGTTTATAATTGTACAGAATCATCTCATTTCAAATTATAATCATTAAATTCCATTTATAATAAGAACGGCATCCTTATGAAATGAATTCAATGACGTAACCTGTACTTTACTCATTGTAATGAATCTTATAAGTCCTGGCTCACTTCTGCCATGTTGGTTTTTGCTGACATAACAAAAGCCTATGAGAACAAAGGAAAAACAAAAGGAGCAGCAGAGATTGATAGGAATATCTCACTTCAAAAACTAATGTCAGTAAACAAATGGGTCGATCTTAGGAGTCAAGTTCTTTCTTTCTCGCCTGCAAGTGGTGCACTTTCTGATCAACGATCAAGGCTCTGACAAACATAAAAGATCTAGATATGCGGCAATAGCTTCCTGTTACATTACTTGAGTTGAGATCAATTTATCTACAAATCATGTTTGGACATACTTATAGGTAGTTGATAGCAGCAAGTGCATTACTAGCTTTCGCCTACGTTTCCGCCCGCCTATTAATGTCTTCTCGTAAATAATACTAGTGGGTCGCCCATGGTCGAACAGTATACCTCGCGAAAGTGTTTTTTTTTTATTTGTCCCCCGACCTCACCCCTCTATCAAAAATCTCACGCTAAAATATTTTGTTAAGTAAAACAATACAATCATGAAGATCGGATAAAAACTGTTGCTGCTGGACCGGAACCCACATACATATACAAAGACATACGGATGAAAGCAAAATTGTCCAATCTCGAAATGTAGACAGACGCTTTGTTCACTCAGTCAAAAAGTAACCTATAATTAAGTATGTGTTATTTCAATATGTGAATTATTATTATTGTAAAGTTTCATTAAAGTCTGAGTTTTCGCGTAAACATACAACCATCAATCCATCAATAACTTCGCGATGATAGTATATTAATAGGATTTAAACCTACTCCTGGGACAGAGGCAATGCGATTCTCCAAACATGTAGGTATGTTATACGACACTTACGATACCTACGTATTTCTGCGTGATACCGATCCACACATGTCGGGATAAAACTATTTTTCCGCTGAGAAATTGCTTTCGCTGATAGGAAATTGGGAAGCCATTTCTTATTCATATCCTTTGAACAAGAATGAAGAAACGATAGAGAGTATTCCAGGATATAAGATAATTATTTTCCTATATTTTGGGAATGTAACTGAAATGTATTTTAAATTGAGTATTATTGCTATTAAAATCTGATTGACTTCTATACGCGGTAAAGACATTAGGTTTACCTGTACTAAGTAAAACTTCTGGAACACTGTGGGTGTGTAATTCAGCTCTGCCTACACCGTCGGCGATAGAAGCGTACCTCCTTAACCTTAGCCAGGTCGACCGAACAAAACAAAATAGGGTAATGAGTTAATACTATCAGGCGTTACTTTTCGGAAGTCCATAGTTAAATAAAATAAATCTAACTACTTTGCAATATTCCGCCACATGCAAATTACCCAACTCTCGTATTTATTCATGCACAAGTCCGCCCTCCAATCCCACTTAGGCCGAAAGAATAGAGAAATAATTTTGAAAATATAATAAATATGAGAGTTGTGTTCGTGCAAAAAATAATAAAAAACCCCGACACGTGGCGCACGGCGACCGATTCGGTCGCCGTGCGCCGAGCCATCGACATCTCCTGATGATGCCCCTGGTTGGGGGCGAAACACGTGTACCAGAGACGCCCAGCAACGGACGTAGGATCGGCCGTAGAATTAAAAAAAAAGGGTATTGAGCTCAAATGCTTCAGGTTCCGTTAAAAAAGGTACAGATAAATAAAAATATGTACGTTTCTTGTAATGTCTATACTTAAATTTAACAGCAAAACCTAAACCTAGTTGTGTTATTTATATAACTTACATAGGACCCTTCATAAAGCTATAACAGGAAATAGATACTAGAAGTATGTTTCAGTTTTTATGGACGTCATATTTATACCCCAGTTACAGGAAGGGTGAAAAATAAATTGACAATTTTTACGGCTTTTAGCGACACATAATATTGACAGCGGATATAACATCTGGCTAAAATGGTATTCACGTAGTTATTTTACTAAAATAATGGTAAATACTTCTTATACACCAATACACATTCAAAAATACAAAAGTTTGGAATGAAATTGTGACTTTTTCACCAAGAGTGATCTGATCTCAAAGCCGGCACAGGCATAGAACGGTACGGCACGGCATACACCGCGGTATAATTGTATTAAAATAAAGTAAGATTGCATTTTAAAACCAATGTAATAAGTACATAAACATTTAACTTGATCAATAAAAAAATATTTGTCATACCGTCACTCTGCACCGGTCTTTAGCCGAAAAATTAAAGCCTTTTCCTTTAAACTACTCGTACATCACTGTAAATGATACTTATATAAGTACTTAATCATACAATGACTATTACTTTATATTTCCTGTCATTACATATTGCAAATTCGAATTATACATTTGCCAACTTATAAACAAAGCATAATAATACATTATTACTTATTTCCTTTCTTAGTCAACTAGGGGGAACTAATTTGACTGCCTCGGTGGCTCAGTGGTGTGAGTATGCGACTGCCGTCCCTGAGGTCCCAGGTTCGATTCCGGGTCGAATCAAATTATTTATGTGATCCACAAATGTTTGTTTCGGAGTTTGGGTATTTTCTATATATAATATGTAGGTATGTATTTAGAAATATATGAGTATGTTTATCAGTCGTCTAGATCCCATAGCACAAGCTTATATTAGCTTAATTTGGGCTAGATGACATTGTGTGAGAATGTCCAAAAATATTTATTTACTATTTTAATTTGTATAGTAGTTATATAAATGCCTTAGCGAACGCCCGCGGTTCCATCCACGTGGACTGATTGTCTCATTCCAAATATCCTCAGTAACATAATAGTTAGAGAGTAGAGGTACAGTAAAATATGGCGTTGGTCTTAGTAGTTTAGTTCGTCAGAGCATTCCTCCTGAGAGAACTGACGTTGTTGGTTCAAATCCAAACTAAATCTTTCGTTTTTGCGACGTATATTGTAAAATATTTAAAAAGCTTAGCTTACATTTGGTTAATAAACAAATTTATCCATGTGATTTTAAGAGCTATTATAATATCTCTCATTGATATGGTTTTGGAATTTAGACTTGAATTTTGTTGCCCGGTAACGACAATAGGCTGGCCACCTATTACGTGGAACCAACAAAAGAACTGACAAAGTGTGGATGTGCCATGCACATCTGCCTACCCCTTCGGTGATATAGGCGTGATGATATGTATATACCTTTATAAAATAATTACGTGAGTCATACAAACTCACAGTAAATCAAATGATACCGAAACCTTACGTATAGTTAAAGCATCGAATAGGGATTCGACACAATATCATGTTACTCTAGAGGCCTGATTTTACCTATTTAACCTCCTTAGCCATCGTCACCTCACTAAGTGAAGGTTAATTAACTCCGTAATAGTGAACCTTTGACTTTAATAATAGATAACCACACTTACAATATTAGAATTAGGTATATTTCTGTGAGTATTTGAAAGCAATGAATTTGCTTTTATTATTCTTAAAAATTTAGATACAAATTATAAATCATAAAAACTGAAATGTCATAGGCAGGACTTGAACCCGCAGCCTTTTCCTAACAAGGGGAATGCTCGGACCACTGAGAAGCCAACCTCACCTGTATGGGCACCTGCCGATCAACACACGAGTGTCAAATACAAATCTGATTTAAAACTGATGTGATCAAAAATCATAATTAATTTACTGCCTGACTCGTGAGGCAATATAAATAACCTGGCAATTGTGACCATATCTTTCTAATCGCCAGATTTAGAAAAGAGTCTACTCTGAACTCTGAACATAAGACGGATGACTTCGCTCAGGTATAAGTGTCTAAAATATTAAATTGTATAGCTTGTATAAGTGACCCTTCTTTGAGAGCATCCTTCTTAAAAGTATTTCACTTTGCATACTAACAGCTATATTTTTGGACAAAGAAATGGTATATTTATGGTACGCCAAAGCCACTCTATGACTACCGGGTACCGTCATATTTACTCAAGACGGGCTTGACGTTTTCAAGAGATTTTACTCCTCTTGAGAGCTTGGACCTTCAGTAACTGTTTGAATATTATTTAACCAAAAATATCATGTGCATGTTTTTATTTTTTTTCGAAAACAAACAGTTCTTAAAAACTATTTAGTGTCTACCTATATAACTAAATACCATTTAAATATGTGTGTGTGTGTGTGTGTGTAAGTATATACCTACATGTATGTATTAAGTATTTATATTAGTTAAGATTATTTACCTACGCCACGCCTACCATTACCTTTTCATTCTACAAGATCTATATATCCATCCAAAGGTTGCCTGCCAGAAATCGCTTTAAGAGATAAGCCCGGCTATTGTACTGCTCTTATTTCTGCTAAATATAATTAAATAAATAAATAAATTCTTATTGTAAATAAATTCATTCAATAAATAAGACAGTTCACATATTCAAAACATGATCTAGGGTTATAGCAAATACGCAATCGTTAGATATCAGTTATAAATGAACATCCGTTTAGAAATGAACGTTAACCTTCATTTTGGAGGTGTAAATTACATTGTAATAAAAAATTGTTACATCAAACACGAACCACGAACAGAATTTACACTTCACAAATCGATAAATATATTTTTTTACTAAGCTTAATTTAATTATAAAGATTCTTCGATTGAATTAAGTAATTCCATGTTTTTGCTGTGCTTACATTGTACGAAACTATGACATTAAATAAAAGATTTTTTTTACATTTTCAAATCAAGGTTAATTCTATACCGAACCTCTTCTAATTATAACTAACTCGGTCATTCATAGGATATTAGATCATGATTTTATAATTATAAGTCTCATTATAAGATGCAGCTTCGTTATTTATAAATAGTATGAAAAGTTTTTTTTTCGAATCTTGTATAAATATATTGTTAGTAGATTGAATTTTAGGTTATATTTATGAAAAAACGTAATACGCCATTAGGGACGTAATTAGTAAGTGTATCTGCCGATCAATGGATGGAATCTGGCAAACATAAGAGAACCCGATTAGCGGCAATAGGCTCAACATCTATACTGTGCGACCAAAAAAGTTGCTTACGAAAAGTGATGGCATGATATGTCTCTGCCTACCGCATTGAGAGCTATCTCGCCAGCCTTTATTCGGAACCAAGAAGCTATTTTTATAATAAGTAGTCGTCGATACTAAGCCCAAATCGCTTTCAAATAAAACTTATGAAAGGAAGACCAAGAGATTTTCACACGTCCGCAGCTAAAGCAATTATTTCTCTATAAAATACAAGCAATTTTATATCAACTCAAAGCATATTTCATTTAAATCTAATAAATAATTTACGACTCTATTAATATTTAATGACAAAGTGTTAATATAAAACTGTGATAGAGTCTTTAAATTATGGACAATTACCACTTTATGTGTAATAACTTTTTGAAATGTGTAAGCTTTATAAAATAAATATAAGTGTAGTGTTCTACAGACGCGTTCTTATTTATGCTCTCACCTGTGACGTGTTATTTAAAGTCCTCCATAAACTAGGTATGCAATACATTCTGCTGTTGCAATAATTGAGCTGAGTTTGTCGATCCGGGTCGAACTCCTAAACGACTGGACTGATCTTTATGAATTCAGATATATGCACTCACGTTGATGGTCACGTGCCAAATTACAAAAAGATCGGTCCAGTCGTTTAGGAGGAGTTCGATCACAAACGAAATACACGAGTCGTCTAAGAAAGAGCTTCGTAAACTCCGCTCAACTAATTTACAATATGTAGTATTTTTTTTAGTTCCGCGGCCCAAGGCCGCGGCCGCTCTAACGTCCTTTGTCGGGCGTCTCTGGTTACAAGCAGAACGTATTTCCAGTGGCGCCCGGCGGACTTTGACCACCTCTGTGGTCTCTGCGGGGGTTGGGTCGGGATGAGAATCCCGCGTCGTTGGGGTAGGGTTTTATCCCGCGTCAGTGAGTGAATCTGGTTGCGTGCTATGGGGCAATGGCCCCGCAGCACGCAACCCTTCTAGCCTGCTTCTGTAAGGACGACGGGTGGCGATCCCGCCGTCCTCAGGCCCCGATCATGGAGGTCGATGGTCTTGGGCGTAGATGAGTCTGCGGCGCCCTCGCCGCTGACTACGGAACTCGGCGGGGAGGGTACGCTCCCTCTCCCTCTCGGCCGCCTCCTTCGCGAGCACGACTTGCTCGCAGAAGGACACGGCCGCGTTCCACATACTCCCACTGGAGACCATGGCTTGAAGCATGGTCTCCAGCGAGAGGGTATCCACGCCCAGACCCACTACGAGGTCCCGGCGCTGACTCGCCCACGCTGAGCACTCCACCAACGTGTGGAGTGCGGTGTCGTCGCCGGAAACCTCGCAGTGTTGACACCGGGGTGTGACCTCACGATGGATGCGAAACAGATAGCTACCGAAGCATCCATGCCCGGTAACGATCTGCGTCGCACGATACGTGAGGTCACCATGCTGCCTCTGCAGCCAATCGTCCATGATCGGTCTCACCGCCGCGATGATGGTGGTACCCCACTTGGGTTACTCAAGTCGCACCCTCCATGACTCCATGAGATCCTGGCGGAGTTGGGACCGCCGGACATCGATTTCTCGAGACGCAGGCCTGTGGTCCCGCTCCAGCGCCTCCTTGCGCCATTGGAACAATGACGCAAGGGCTCTCGCTTCCAGGTCCCATGGAGAGGTCCCGGCTAGGGCATGCAGCCTTTCCGGAGATCGTGCGGTAGCCCCTTATTGTTTTGACGGCCAAGGTCCTCAACGGTCTGTTAAGGAGCGTTGAGTTGTTGGCCGTCAACCGCGCCGTCCATACGGGAGCCCCGTATAGGGCCATACTCCGCACGATCCCCAGGTACAGTCTCCTGCAGGAAGCGTTGGGTCCCTTTAGGTTGGGCATCAGTCGCGAAAGCGCGACCGATGACTGTGTCACCTTGGGGACGAAACTTCGGAAATGTGGTCCGAAGTTCCATCGGCTATCAAGTACGATCCCTAGATACTTCATCGAGGGCTTGATGCCGTACAATATGTAGTACATTTTTTTTTAATTGTATTTAAGGCATGTCTCCGTCTGGTATTGCATAATTTAATATACTTAATATAATTTAATTTCATTTAATTCAGTACATTGTTATTTAAATTTTCTAATTATCTAAGAATATTAATATTTAAAAAAAATTATTATTATGAAATAGTTGTATTCTTGTTTTCGCTATAATTAATAATGTACGTCTAACTAGTGGCACCCTCAGCTAATCTTTATATTCCTCCGCGGATACCGCAGTTGGTTGCGATATTGCATACTTTTAGAAAATTATATAATTTTATATTATTATTACATTATATCGTAACTGTTTGTTGTCCCTAATCAAATAAAATAAAATAAAAAAATAAAGAATGTGGCAATTACCCGGTCGGGCTAGACTTTCCGTGATGCGAATGACAAAGATTCAACACTCTTCACATTTGACAATGCTTGATAGGCTGTTTGAAAGAATATTTACAAAAGTCTGAAGGTTTTAAGACATAAAAACGAAAGAATCAGAGAGCTTGCTATCTTTAACCGATTTCGCCATGCAAATGTTTTCGTTGTTCCCTTTATTTGGAAAAAAGTGTATATTTGAAGGCTAAGGAGGGAAAAGGCCTAAATTTACATAGTTGGAGACGTGGTAGTTGTATAAATGTTATTATTGGCCAAAAAAGCACTTTATTCCTTTGTTGTCTTTCTGGTACATATAATTATAATGAAATAACGAAGCGTGATTAACAGTCGATTGTGAATGTAAATGCGGGTGATGCGAGAATTGAGATAAACCAATTGACAAGCCTCTAACTTTGTTTATTGCAAAATGGACATGCTAAACCTATTTCGATAAGGTTTAAAAAGTATTTAATTAATTATTGAACAAAACATTTTAAGGTAAGTTTTTTTTCAATTCCGCGTGTCCGCGGCCTCTCCTATGTTCATTGCTGCGGGCGTCTCTGGTACACACCAGAAGGTATTTCCCGTGGCTTCCGGCTGAGGTAGGACTAGGAGGTGAATTTTTTATTGTCTATGATTAGAGTTCCCTCCAACTTTTCAGAATATTTAATTACTAGTGGTTCCGGCGAACTTTGTACCGCCTAATATTAACCTTTTACACCTTCCCTGAGTTGATACGAATACTTTGAGACCAAAATTAGCCCAGTCGTTCCCGAGCTTTAGCGGACAAACGAACGGCGATTCATTTTTATTTAAATAGATACATATCACGACTACAAAATCAGTCCAACTTGTTTTACGTAATTAGGCATTCTCAAGACTGTCTCAGAGAGAACAGCCGCAGCTGTTTTAATGTCTTATATTTTTACGAGAATGATGCAATTATTTTAAAAAGTTTGAACATCTTACTTACCATTACTTTGAAAACGATTACTTATGTTTTTTTATGAAGAACTACCACTTGAAATACAATCTATTAGCAGTTAGGAGTAGGTTCACGTCAGTAGTATGGTGACCGAGGATCGAACTTACTCGCGTCGTTGGAACGTAAATCTAATCCCATAGCCACTAGGCTAGGCTACGAGTGCTTCCATTGTACGGTTTTTTTCTAAGTAGAGACTAGAATTACAAATTCATCAAGTTACCAACTTTCCCCACTGTTGGTATGCGGTTACTTTGGTAACCGCACTATGTAGGGGCGTACCTCACGTGTTTACGACTTCGCCTTAATGAAACCCTCGCTACAATTCCCTTGGGCACCTCTAGTTATAATTAAAAGATAAATTAAAAGGATTCCAGTCTTTAAAACTACTCTGTTTGTAAAATAACTAGTACATAAAGAAATATACGTACGTTACGTGTGTATATTTGTTATCGATAAATTCAGAATCTACTGACCTAATTTTTATTCAGTTTTCACCAATAGATAGAGTAACACATGACAAAGGTTCAGATACCTAATATAAAAACATCAGGTCGCGCGACGAGCGAACAAGCACTTAATTTCTTTTAGCAAAAAACGGATCTTTTTTTTCTTTTGAGACAACTATTTATAAAGTCTTTTTAAGTTAATAATAATCTATAAAGATCTGAAATAATACAATGCTACCTATTTAACATGAATGTAAGATAACGAAATAACAAAGAAATCCTTGAAAATGTATGAATACTCATACATAAATACCGGATTTAGATGCATATCGCCAAAGGACATTAACTATTAGCACATTAAGTTTTGTATTGTAAAAAATACTTGAGTCAAGTAAAGGTAAGACTTAAGTTATCTTGGCATCTTTAAGTTTGCAAACAAAGCTTTTTGGAAAGTTTTTAATTTCCTTTTTGGTTTTTATATGAATTAAAAACAAAGTTAAAAATATGGCAAAAATTTGCCATATACGAGTATTTTAGAGTTTTCGAAAGTTTTTTCATAAAATCTAAAAAAATGTCACGTGACATGAAGTTCAACATCATTTTAGAGGTCTTTGACCATGCTGAGTTGATTGCAGCTGGTCTTGAGTCTCTAACTATTACCGTTCTCGATTTGACCTCGTTTTGACCTTGACCTTGAGATCAGAGGTCAAAGGTCAAGTTCATTTTAGAGGTCTTTGACCATGCTGAGTTGATTGCAGCTGGTCTTGAGTCTCTATTACCGTTCTCGATTTGACCTCGGTTTGATCTTGACCTTGAGATCAGAGGTCAAAGGTCAAGTTCATTTTAGGGGATTTTTCGACTATGCTAAGTCGATTGGCGTTTACACTGAGTCTCTAGCTCTTACCGTTCTCGAGTTGAAAGTTGTTCACGGACGGACGGACATCACTATTGTATAAGAGATTTTCGAAATTTTTTGAAAACTCTAAAACCAACTTCAAATCACTGAAATGGAACCAAATAATTGTCCGAAAGGGACCAGAACTAGGTAAGAAGAACAGACTTGCGATTCATCTAAATGTAGTCTGTAACCTTTATTCTCTAGGTGACGAATTAAATATTGTGCAAAATCAATAAGTAAGGCAAACGCTCCAACATCAATTTCTTTGTGTAGATCTCAAATACATTTCATACAACACTAAATAAAATTACGTTCGATAGATATTTTTATCGAAATTAACTAACGATAACTTTTTAACCGACTTAAAAACAATTGGTTTCTCAATTCGACCGTATATTTATTTTTGTTTGTTCGCTGATAACTTTGTCCTTTATGAACCGATTTTAATACTTTTTTTGTTGGAAAGAAGATATTTCCAAGGTATCAAAGTATCTGATGATCGAATCACGGAGAAATCGAGAGGAACCTTCAAAAATTGTAAGGGCGACTAGAGCATTTGTAATTTTTTTTCATTAGGTTTTATAAAGGACATTTAATGAAGGTTTAGAGTCGATCTGATGAAAACCAGTTGAGGAAACTCATCAACGATTTCCAGCAGTTACGTTGTGTCTGGGTTTGATTTATTTGTATTGAAGAGAACTTTACATATCCCAACTTTTTAGTTTACGGTTGAAGGCGGTTTTTTTTTGTTTAAAATTATTAACATAGAAAACGTGATCGTCAATAATCTCTCAGGTGGGATAAGAGAAACAATTCAAATCCCCCTTTTCCACCTACCCCACCTAGGAGGGAAATGTGGATTATTTTTTCCACTCTTTCCACCACTCTTTCCATCGCCAAGTGGGAAAGGCGGAATAGCCGGATATAATAAAGAATCATTAAAAGACGCAGTAGACCAAAAGCTAATAAAAAAGAATTTAGAACGCTTTTTTTATTTTTGAAGTTGCAAATTTTGATATAGTAAGCAATGACCTAGACCTCAAATTTAAATATACTTTTTTGTGACGAACTAACTTTGTGACGAACGTAAAACAACCCAAATTAAGTAAAGTACATAAGCTTAGAATTAAAGGTCGTGGAATTGTTGAACTTTTATCCCTTCTGGTTCCTAAATCCCACGGAACACATTACCAGAATAAAAAGCATCCTATGACTCAATAGGTATAGGCAATAATCTAAGGTAATTTTTGGTAATTTCCCAAGATAATTTCATTATGATCTTTTCATTATTAATTGAAAACTATAATGTTCAATTATAGTTTTCAATTAAATTAGTTAAATTTTCAGCTTTGGTTTCTTAGTTTAACGTCGTCATATAGGGACGTACGGTCCCTATATGACGTATACCGTACGTAACACATCGATGAAATACTTAAGTACAGAATATTTTTTTAGACTACAACGGTGTCAATTTCAACGTAGAGGCTCTTTACAAAACTGAGCCAATTTGTTCAAATGTTTTTACAATGTTCTTTTGATGTAAATTCACTGCTGCATGATGAATACCATCATCATTTCAGCCTATTTGATGCCTTAGGCATACACACAAACCTTGCCTTCTCACAAATAGGGGGGAAATTCAGACTACACGCTGGCCAGACGGGTTTTGTGTCAAGTTTTTCTTCTCTAAACATAAACTTTGATAAACATACTTATATATTTCGAAAATGAACATAGAAAATACCTAAACTCCGAAGCAGTTGCTGCTGTATTACGGTCGTTGTAATGACGGCATATCTATCCTAGGAAACTACTTATAGTGCGTTTACCTACAACAGTAACGAGGATTATATGAGAATAAACTAGAAATACAAGTACCTATTCGAGGTTAAACATGTGCAACCTATTAATGCCATGTCAGTTTGTGTGATCGTCAATCGTGTTGTGCTCACAATGAAATATTGATTTCTAATATTCCCTTTGAGTTTCTGAGCCAAGACAGACGTCGTAAATAACTCAACACTGTGATCATTTTTATCTACACTCTATCTACGAGTATATTAATATTATAAAGAGCTATAGTTTCTGTGTTTGTTAGGTTGTCGGTAAGAATCTCTGCATCTGCTTATGCCTAGGAGGCTTATGCCTAGTGTGCGTCAATAGGCTGAAATGATGATTATTTGATGAATCGATTTTGAAAATTATTTTTCTAATGAGCTGGAGAAATTTGAATCGAGAAAACTAAACCCGTCAGGCGTAACCAACTGACATACATACTTATTTTTGTAAATATTGGTTAAAATCTAGGTCAGAAAACCATCAAATTACATAACCTAGATTTAGAGGTTTTCGTTTTACGTTATAAACGTGGTGTTTTTCATCCCGTAAATATGATAAAATTTATAATATCTAACGACATATTGGTGATAAGTACTCGATGTGTCGTCAAATCAAAGTCAACAAAGTGATAAAGAGGTGTACCTGCATCAAGACATATCCTTGCTATAACTGTTCATATTCATTCATATATAATACCTATATATACTTAGTCTTTAACATAAGCATCTCAAATACTCATACATATAGGTATATTATGGCCTCACGACTCAATTTATAAGATAGATTGGCCGTAACCTCAACAAATGACACCAAGACGTTTTTATTGTTTGTACCGAGTGCTCAATTGCTCAATTGGCCAAGATAACAGGGAATATAAATAACATACCGAGATTTGGAACTTGTTGTCACAAATGATCTTTAAGAAATGGATATAACTAGGTAATTACTTTTGTTAATTTCGAGAATAAAGGTACATGTATAACAACATACAACAAAAAAATATGGAATTTATTGCGAATCCTGTCATCAATAGACCGCCAATAATATGTTTTTAATAATAAATATAACAGGTTGTCGCAGGTAACATAAGAAAGGTCATTAAACTTGTGTTTGCCGAATGCTTTGTATGTAAGTATGTCCTTATATTTTATTACTTTTTTATACATTTGCTATTCAGGTATTAGATACATTTGAGGGTTAAAAAGTCAAGAATGGGACACAATTACCGACATGAACTAGATAAGAGCAGCTGCGAGTTATAGACTCGCTTGTTTCTGTTTACTTATTCCAAATTTTATCAAAAACCTGAAAAAGTTACCTAAAAAAGTCATAAACCTAAGAAAATCTAGGTTTTTGATCGAAAAGTTATTAGATCAAAAACCTAGATTTTCTTAGGTTTATGATAAAATCAATTGAACATTTTGCTATCGTCTTGCGTTTGACCAATAACCAAAGTTTTTGATCGAAAACCTGGTTTTACCATATACCTGCAACACACATATTTCTTGCCCAATACCCACGGGAACACATTACTGGAATAAAACGTCCTAAGTTACTTCCAAAACAATAGCGTGCTAATTGAGAAAATATATTAAAATTGGACTCGATTGGATTATTACTCTCAGATTTTCTCGATCACAAGAACAAACAAATATTAAATTAACACATATTAGTATAGTTAATAAGTAATTATAGTTATTCATTACTAATCAATAATAAAAACTTGTTTAGTCACGGTACGTTTAAAATGTGCGGATGCTCGCCTTCATAAATGAGTACAGCTTATGTGGTCACAGAACGCGATCAAACACGTTTTTAATAGGATGATAAATAATTAATGTTAAATATTGTAATTTACAAACATAAGAAACAGGAGAAACGCACATAGAGGAGTATTGCTCATCTTTTAACAAGTCCATACAGTACTTATCTATTGTAGAATATTGTAGATCTCTGATTTTTACAAACTACACCGCCTTGTCCTTAGAACCTATTACCTACCTACACGTTCAAGACCTTATTTTTTACAGCAATATTGATGAGTTATAGTTACTTCTTTTTTAAATGATTGGTATCTGATTAAGATACAGCGTGATTAAAAGAAGCCATGTTGGTGGAAAGGACTTCTGACCACATACAAAACCTGATGTACGCTCTCGTCTGAAGTTAATGAACTGCCAAAACCGCAGTGTCGCGTCTCTTTGACCTTGAACATATTTATCACCTTCAGCGGTTATTGAACTTTTTTATGTGTCTCAAACTCAACTGCCCTTTGACATGAGACTTGACTGACCCTTGGAGAATGTGGGGTCGCTTTCGCTCCCATTTAACAGTTTGCCGTCTGTATTTATTTCAATAATCGCAACCTACATAGCAAAGCTCGGACTGCAGGGATTCTGTTTAGTGGTATGTAACATCTGACCTGGCTTTGGAAAATTTGGTTTGAATTACTGAGTGGTTTTGAATATTCTATAGTGTCCGATAGACCGACATTGATCGACCGACGAAATTACTGGCAAAATGGGGCTGAGTAATGCACCTCTGCGATATCCTATGATCTTCGGGGATAGAAGCGCAATGTATATCTGTCTGTCTGTCAATAATCGCGTAGAATACCCATTTGTCTTTCGTTTATAATTATTTTGCCGTAAGTATGCCTTTTTCTGTCTAATGAAAGAGTCCCCATGTCTTCTTCTCAGTGCTTGCCTGAAAGTTACACTTAGGCCCTATCTTCTGCTTTGCCGTTGCAGGAGAGTACCTTTAGCAACAATGAATATGTAGGTATGTATGAAGGTAATTAAATCACGACTTTGTTAGATTAGATAATCAATAACCATGCTGTAAACCCAACCTAAACCAGTTTTAATTTTACATACGTACGGTTGAAAAGTATACGCTATTTTATATCCTATACGCTAAAACTTTCCTATACCATTAAATTCATGACCATCGTTGACTTCAAACGACATCCAATCATTTAACTTTTGTCCACATAGGCATTTATAATGCCATATTATGTTACTTTGCATAGCTAATGAGCATGAATAATATCAACCATTAATGTTATAAATTGTAAAAAAAGTATAGCTGACAGAAGACATACGAACTAAATAAAAAATAATGTTGTCAGGACTACAGTGTGGAACAGTTGCAGACTAAGAAACTAATGGAAGATTTTAGATAGCTTAGAATGTAGCTTGTCTGTATCGACCAAAGTGGCAGAAAAAAATGTTTCAAACTGTCAAACAATAAAGGTCAAAAGTACAAATTGCCATTAGGACATTTTGAACACCTATGCAACTTTCAGCTTATCATCGTAGTATATAATATTTTATAAGATAAAGCAGTACTCAGTAGTAATCATGTTCCTTGGAATTTATATATTATTCTCAAAACAAATGCTTTTGACCAAAATCGTTAATCCAATTTCCCTTTCGATTATCATAAGGACTTCCTATGATCAAAACTATAAGATTGATTTGACTTATCAGATATAATTTTGTCGACAATCTTTGCCGAAGTATGTACATTATGTTGTCGGACTAAATAATCAATAACCAAAATTTGACTAAAAATTCTCACCTCTAAACCCTTCTATATAACGTGACGTAAGAACAGAAACGTGATCCAAAACTCACGTCAAACTTCAGAATCTACAGAATAGGGACACAAAAAGTTGCTCGTCTATCGCTTTCAGAATAAAAAGTGTGTCTTAGTTGTCTATTAAATAACTATGATCATTAAAAAGATCTTGCAATTAATTGCATGTCTGTCCTGCTTGTACAAGTAATAGGTACATATAGTTTCAACAGAAAGATTAAATATTACCAATACTTACTATTTTCTATAAGAGCAAGAATAAGTCTATAAGAGCAATAAGATATGTATTTTTGTCTGTCTGTAATAACGTTGTTATTTAAGCATCATTCAACACTAATTTAGGGTTTATTTCGTCATCAAAAAGTCATCGTCATAAAGTTATTGTTAGTTATTGTCAATGTGTAAATTATCTAAATATCTTTGTAACTTCATGTCAAGGCAATAAAGTAGGTACAGCAATTTGTCTATTTTAGCTTAGTTATTAATAAACATGAAACTTAATAAGCGAGCGATCGTCAATAGTCCCCATAGTTTACCACCATTGTATAGCTCGAAAGGAATCGAGCATTAAAACGTATTTCAATATGTGAACGATATTTGAAACAGTTTGCATTCACCAGGGAATCCTCGTAACCACTAGGAGGGAATATTAATTCTTTCATCCCCTACTATTTGTCGTCAACGCTTTGAAAAGTTCGCTTGAAATATCAGGCATTTTATTCACATGAAAGGGTGGGTGTTTGGGATATGAACCTAATCTGAAGCTCAAAGAGTTATGTAATCCGTCTAAATAGTGGAATTTTCGAGGTTAATCGATTTGTTTTAGTGCGATAGATTAGTGACAGTGTCGATACACTTATTATGGATATAAAAGATAAGAAAAGATTACGAAGTAAGGTGCAGTCGCGAGGCGTAACCGGAGCTTTGCATTTGTGTGATTGACCACGAAAAATAGAGTAAAAACTCTTTTTGTAGCTGTGTGTACAACACATTAGTGTGTAAAATAGGTCACATATACGTTCACGTACACTGCACTCACACAAATGCAAAGCTCCGCTTACGCCTCGCGACCTGTACCTACTCTATTTTCGGGTAACAATTTTCGATAGTTAGAAAGCTGAAATTTTCACAGATGATGTATTTCTGTAGCCACTATACCTTACAAACTACAAAACAGAATATTATAAATATTTAAGGGAACTCCCACATACAACAAACGTGATTTTTTTGCCGTTTTGGTACGGAACACTATGTGTGCGAGTCCGTAATATGAGATGTATATGTATAGATAAATCTCTTGAATTAATTTCATTCCTTAGTAGAATATTGATGTTAGCGTTCGAATCAGATTAGAATTCTGTGCGTTTCTGAGGAGTACGAGCTTCAAGGATTTTTCCAATGAGCAAATCTTAGACGTTTTTTTTACATTTGTCTTTACAACCACAATGAAATGCCGGATATCGTTACTGAATTTGCTGGGAGGAAAATTTACTTATGAATAATTCAACCGCCGATGTAATACTGATGAAGACAGGCTTCAGGTCTTCTTATAGCTGCTAAGACACACATGCACGCATTGCACCTGCTGACCGACAGACGAGGCTCTCATTATATGTACCTTATTATCTACGTAGGTTCAGCTAAGTTACTGGTTAAAAGTAGGCGTATAATATACCTCTGCCTTCCCCATTTGACGTAACAGGGTTGATTATATGTGCATATACTTAAACTTTATGTAACTTTGTCTTCTATTAAGTAACTATTATATAGTTACCTTGTTACGTGAGACCATAAACATTAACCTTTTCGGGCAAGCAGAAATGATTATAATAATACGTCAATGTACCTATATAATATGCGTATTTATTCAAGCTAAATCATCTTCGACAATATTCATCATTATGTAAAGTTACTTTTGTTCTAATGGAAAAGTAACTTTTCCATTAGAACAAAAATAACTTTTTAACGTTTACAATCAGTGTAATCTTCATAGCCGGGTATTAATATGTCAATTCTTTCTTTCACAGTTAAAAAGCCTAAAAGATTATAAACTCTTTCCCCTAAGTTTCCCTCTGGCCTCCATCAAAACTTTAAACAGACTTTTCCTTGATTTTAAAACAAAAAGTAACTCGATATTTAGGTACTTTGTGGGTTAACTTTCAATAAAACTCGTTTATTTTATTGTGTAAAAAATATTCAGTCAAAACATCACGTTTATATCCCCAAAGGGGTAGACAGTAGTGTTTATTACGCCTACATTTCGGCGAGCCCTTAATTGGTTTGTATTAGTTGACGTATCAAAAGCTTCGCTTGATTTGACTGCTTCGGTGGCGTGGTCGGTAGTGCATCCGCTTTCGACGCCGGAGTCTCGGGTTCGATTCCCGGTCAGGACAAACTGTGTGATGACACATACGTTTGTACCGAAGTCTGGGTGTTTCCTATGTATAATATGTATGTATTTACAAAAAAAAATGTATATAAGTATTTATATAAGTTTATCTAGTACTCATATCACAAGATCTGCTTAGTTTGAGACTAGATGGCGCTGTGTGAATTCTCCTAACACATTTATAATTATTTATTTATTTGAGATCTGATGACATTTGGCAAAATTTTATAACAAAAATATTTTTCATACTGAGCTGAAGCGCGTGACTACACTAGACCAGTATGTCTTAAGTTTATAATGTTTTCATACACATTCTCTTGAACACAAAAAATAATATATCAATTAAAACCAGTAGTTTTTTTATGGACATTCTCACACGACGTCATCTAGCCCAAACTAAGATATAAGATTGTGCTATGGGATCTAGACATCTGATATACATACTTATACATTTCTAAATAAATAGTATACATAGAAAACAACCAAACTCCGAAACAAACATTTGTGGATCACACAAATACTTGATTGGACCCGGGGATCGAACCCGAGACTCCGGAGTCGAAAGCCGATGCACTACCGGTCACGACACCGAAGCAGTCGTTGAAGCAGTTGCAAAGATTAGTGTGTTCAACCAACCAAACAAACAACTCTTCAACTCTATAATATTAGTATTAACAATATAAGTATCATTGCCAGAAGTAAGAAATCTGTTTGTAACGATAGTAAATTGAAATCAAGAGACGCTAATTCGATGTCCATGACCCGTTATTACAATGAACCAACATTGTACATAATTTACTTAGTTACAAATGGTAGTATGGTCATTAGGTGCAATTCTTTTATTACCTATGCAATTCGATATAATTATATTCGTATAAATATGAATGATAATTTCGATGTGAAGTTTCGGATAGCAACAGTCTCTAATGATTTAAAGTCCTTGAAATCTATTTGAATAGGGTACGAAAACTTACGCGAGTATTTGCGGTGTCTACTTATCGTAAAATAATTCGGTACATTTCCACATTTGAATGTGAAAATAAAGTAAATAATTGAAAGAATAAATAAATAAAGAGCCCTTTATTTTTTCAAGTAGGTACGAGTATATCACGTTAAAAATGACTACACTAAATTTGATGAAATTCATTTCGACATTGGTAAAGTCCGGTAAATTCTCAGGTAATGCAATTTATTCTAATAATTAATAGGTTAATAGGTTCTTGTTGGTAAAGTACGGGTGTGTAGTGCTGTTGCTTGCGTCCTCGGAGATATAGGCTTGATTATTAAATATGATCCTATTACTCACGCATAAATCTGTGAAATAGATTGGTTGGTAGATTTAATTAACCTACTGAAAACAGAACCATTATAATCATTATAACGCTGATAAAATCATTTATTAAACTATGCTTTAATAATTGATGATTGATGAAATTTGTTCCTGCCCACAACACTCATGAATTTCATATTAATTTGACTAAACTCCAAGTACCTTGGGGTGTATGAAATTGCTAAGCATTTTGCTCCCAAACTAATAATTTGTAACTATCTCAAGGCGACCACAGCACTTGTGGCCGTAAAATCTGCTTGAGTGCAGATACCTTCTGTTTACCAATTTAGCGTTTCTCTTAAGTATAAAAGCAGGATGGTCATTACAGGTAATTTGGAAAGAGGTTTAGAACTTAGGGCTCGTTTAGAGCAGGCGAGTTCTTTGCAGTTTTAAATGGATTTTATCCCGGACTGTAGAGAATTTAGGTAGGTACGTATGTAACATCGTTTCCGGCTGTTGGGATGGAGGTTCCCGGTAACAGCAATAGGATTGCCCCCTTTTACGTGGGACGAACTTACGAACGAAATGTGGGTGTGACAATATAAATCTGCTTAACCCCTTCGGGACATATGCTTGATTAATGTATGTACTCTTATGTTAAATTGGTTTTGAGTTGGTGGACTTACATTAATATAGAACAAAATTTTGTTAATCGAGATTTTAACAAGAACAGTGGGGTGATTACACTAATTTACACTAATTTTTATCACTGCAAGAGTCTCCTCCGATAATCAGCAGGTGCTCCACTTGCAGTTGAAGTTGGCTTGGACCTCTAAGACTTTGGTAGGACTCACTCTACACCCATCTTATTACTCATACGTCTTGAAAATACAGCTATGTAATAATAAACACCGCTCATTATTTATTGCAAATGCTATTTCATTTATCAGCCTAGTAGATTAAGCCTTTATGGCATTAAAAGACGCACCTAGCGTGATGTTATATTTGCTCTGTAAAAATATAAACTGTTCCACTTTATTACCAAAATGCTAAATGTAGTGGAGGTGCAAACCCTTATTATTATTACTCCAAAGTATACCTTTGAACCCTAATTTATTTGGGACTCTGACCACAAAATTGGATACATATTTTTTACATAATGTTTCTGAAGAATGAATATGGACCCTTGGGAGTCAAGGATAAAAATGTGTTGATCTAAAAATATTATGATGAAAAAAGGTGTAGAACTAGTATATTTTATGGGTATTATTACTCTAGCAAATCGTGTTAGTTTTGAAATCATCAGAGAAGAAAACTCTATAGGTATAGAGTATAGAGGCTAGTGGTGCAAGGGCTCGTAGAAGGTACAAGACCATGGGATCGGTCCCCAAACCGCTGGTAAGGTAGGATAAAATGGTATTAATTTAAGAAGCCCTTAATTGACTTGAATAATTAAAATTTTAATACTCCAGTAAAATCGATTACGAGTCCTCTTAGTTATTTATTATCAGGGATGTCACTTACAGGAACCTATTAAAATTTGTCTTGTTTATTAAGTAAGCGAACGTTCCTCGCTTTGCTAAGGTTTCACAGGGCAATATGCACAAAACTTTAATGCATTATAAACCTTTTGGATCGTTCAATTTATTTGTGAAACGCGCATTAAAATCTATTTACTAAGTGTTTAATTTATAGCCAATAAACAAATATGCGGCGAGGGAATTTGTTTTATAGTAAAACTTCATTTTATTATCTGTAAAATGTTGTAAGATTACATGTGTGAGTTGAGTACTCGTAGAATGTCGAGAACATAATAGTATTTGAGCTGACTGACGTATTATTTAAACTTTTTGAAGACAAGCATGCATTATTACAAGATCTTTACTAGTTCATTGAAATGTTAAATTTTTTGGGGCTAAGTGTGCAAAAGTCAGAGGACGCTATTTTATGTTTTAGATATCAAGATGGCGGAAAACCCATAAGGGTTGGGACCCCACAAACTTGGATTTAGCTTTACACTACCCCCCCCCTTGATATCTAAAAAATTAAATAGCGTCCTCTGACTTTTGCCCACCCAAATGTAACATTTCAATAGACTACATGGGGCACACTAAAAGTTTTGCACTTCTAGCTAATCGGAACTATGTGAATTTCGAATGTTATTTTTTATTAAACGTTGCAACCTTCTTAGTAATAAAAAAAAACAATTGGCGGGAAATCATTTGTCAATTGTTTTTTATCACACATCAAAGTTCTACGTATGCAACGAAAATGGAATTAAGTCGAAAAGATTTTAGAGCGATGATTTTTTTATGATTTTATAAGTTCTCTCTCTCCGCAAGACTGTGTCGTGACTCCACTCGTCTTCAAAATGCTTTTGGAAGAGAAGCACCTTGTTTGAGCACCGTGAGGCGATGGTTTGCTGAATTTGAGAGGGGTCGAGTTTATTTACATGACGAGTTTCGTGAAGGGCGGCCGTCAACTGCCGTCAACGAAATAATGTGGCTACTTTTAAGCGGTTAATTGAAGAAAACCCGCGGATTACCTATGAGACAATTCGAGGACTATTGGGGATTGGTATGAGTCAAATCCAGAAAATTTTACACGAAGGATTGAAAGTTCGGAAACTTTGTTGTCGTTGGATCCCTCATGAACTGACAGCGGAGCAGAAGCGGGCGCGCGTGGAATGGTGCTCACAGATGCTGCTGAAGTACGACCACGGACACTCTAATGCTGTTTATGACATTGTCACAGCAGACGAAACGTGGATTTAATGTTTTGAACCCGAAAAAAACAGCAATCTAGTGAAAAAATAATCGAGTGTTTGAAAATGAGAACAAGTCAACAAAAGTGAGGCAGGCGAGAAACGTTGGTAAAAAAATTATCGCGTTTTTTTTTCTAAGCTACGGGTCCCATCTGTACAATTCCACTTGAAGATCAAAAAAGAGTTAATGCTGAGTGGTATTCTACCATTTGTTTACCCAGGGTGTTAGAAAAAGTTCGCGAAAGACGACCCAAAAGCCGCGTTCTCCTACATCATGACAACGCTTCTTCACACACGGCCAACAAAACAAAGTCATTTTTAGCTTCCGAAAAAGTACAACTCGTCACCCATCCTGCGCATAGCCCCGACCTAGCACCCTGTGATTTCTGTATTTTCCCCAAAATCAAAGATTTGATGAGAGGTTTCACTTTTACCAACTCCGAAGAGGCAGTGATAGCGTTCAATCAGCACGTAGAAAACATGCCTTCAGATCTGTGGTCCTCCTATTTTAAAAAATGGTTCGATCGCATGAAAACATGTTTAAAATGTAAAGGACGGTATTTTGAAGAGCAATAATCATAATATTTTGGTTTTAACATGTTGTTTTTTTAAGTTACGCAAAACTTATAGTGTAACCTACGTATACTTCATTACCTACCAATTTGTTCCACATATTATTTTTATTATTTTCCTTTTTTAGTAAGCTGTTGTTGTTTTCGTTGTTTGTTATTTTATGTTTTAAGGTTGTAAAGTGGAGTAATATGTGTTTTTCTATCTCTTTCTTTCAATTATGCAACTGCTTCTGTGGCGTGGTCGGTAGTTCATGAATCGGATGATCGGAGTCTCGGGTTCGATCCCCGGGTCGAATCAAATATTTGTGTGATTCACAAATGTTTGTTTCGGAGTTTGGGTATTTTCAATATAATATTATGTACGTATTTAGAAATATGTAAGTATGTTTATCAGTTGTCTCGATCCCATAGCATAAGTTTATAGCTTAGTTTGGCCTAGACAGCGTTGTGTGAACATTACCGAAAATATTTATTTATAACTAATATCAATAGTAAAAATAAATGATAATTAGAAACAACATATCACCACATTGTTATTTGTTATATTATTTTGAATAACTTTCTCTTTAACATCCAAACGTAGGCGTTGAATAAATTGTATTGTTAATTCCACTATAATATTATCAAATTGTACTTTGATACAATAAAACATTGTCAATGTATAGAGTGGGCAAGCTGATACGGGCGCTGAAATCGCTCTATGAGAATTCCAGTGCGTGTGTCCGAATTAACGCTTACACGGAACGGTTCAACATTGAAACAGGCGTTAGACAGGGTTGTGTGGCGTCTCCTGTGCTGTTCAATCTATTCATTGACAACTGTTTGAAGGAGTTGAAGGAAAGAGTGTATGGGTTGAGAATGAGTGAACTGACCATTAAATGCCTTCTATATGCGGATAACCAGGACCATACTTGCGTCATCAGCGGAAGAGTTGCAGTTGATGGTTGATATTCTATGCGAGTCTTTAAAGAAGAAAGGAATGAAAGTGAATGCAAGTAAGACGAAGGTAATGGTTTTTGAAAGAGAAGAAAGTATGTCGAACTGTTCGATTGTGATTGAAGGTAAAAGAGTGGATCAAGTGAAAGAGTTTGTGTACTTAGCATGTAAGTTTTCAAGAGATGGAAGGCATGACAACGATATTGAGCGGAGAGTTGTGGCAGGTAATCAGGTAAATGGGGCACTGTATAATTTTATGAACAGCCAGAACGTGTCACATAAGGCAAGAATGGCTGTACATAGAGGAGTGCTTATCCCTACACTAATGTATGGTAGTGAATGTCGGGTGTGGCAGGAGAAGCATCAGAGTAGAATAAATGCGGTCGAAATGAGAAGTTTGAGAAGTATAGCGGGTGTGACTCTGATGGACAAAATGAGAAATAGTACGATACGAGAACGTTGTGATATGTAAGAAGATGTAGTAACCAAGGTGGAAAAAGGGATGCTTAGATGGCTCGATCAGAGAGGATGGATGACAGGAGATTGACAAAGCAGATATATGAAGCAAGTGTGAATTGACAAGGAATTGTAAGGGCCGACCTAGGCGAACATACTGCGACCAAATAGCAGATGTCTTAAATAACAGCCAGGTTAAAAGTACCAGTAACCGGCGAGCATGTATGAAGACATTAACTAAAGTTGAAGAAGCGAAAGAAGTATGTCAGGATCGTAGCAGGTGGAATTCCGTGGTCTCTGCGTACACCACTAGGAAAGAGGCGTGATTTTATGTATGTATGTATGTGATTCAAAATGGAGCTGAATACAAACGACCCAACACAAGAAGTGGAGAAGGAGGTCGCCCGTTGCCGGAGCAGGTCGATCGCTGGAGACAGGAGGCTCGCGACGATCTGTTCCGGCAATGGGCCTTGAGATGTGAGGTTCCCTCCGCGAGCCGGGTGCTCGTGGGGGCCATCGGTCCCGTGCTCCGCCAGTGGGTGGAGCACGCGCAGGGGGCTCCGACGTACTTCCTCACCCAACTTCTCACAGGTCACGGATGTTTCGCAAAATTCCTGTGGGAAGTGGTGGGGATTCTGTCGGAGCCCGATTGTCTTCATTGGGCAGGCGGCGCCGTGGACACGGCAGAGCACACGCTCTTCGTGTGCGCCGCCTGGGACGCGTAGAGGTTGGCCCTCACGGGCACTATTGGAAGAGTGGATTCGCTGCCGGCCTTGATCCAGTCTATGGCCGGCAGCGACCAATGTTGGGCCGCCGTCGCTTCCTTCGCTCGGGAGGTGATGGCGGCGAAGAGAGAGGCTCTGCGTGAGCGGGAGCGTGCTGGCCGACTGGTGCCGCCCCGGCGGGCACCAGTCAGGGGGCGACGGCGCATTGCCTACGCCGAAGCCCCCGACTGATAGGGCCGTGGGCGGTGGGTCGGGGGGCCCACCGTCCACGCGAATGGCCCTGAGGAGTTCGACGCCCCTTATGTGTTTCGGGGCCGTCGCTTCTGTGTCGATCAGGGGGGGTCGACCCCAACCCCCCCCGAGATGAGCTCCAAAGAGCGCCCCTTTGCCGGGCCGCCGTTGCTTAACAGTTCCTGCCTATCCGGCGGCCCGGCTAAGGCGAAGCAGAAACACCGTGGATAGGTTTTAGTGGGTAGTCCGGCCCGTTTTCCATCCTAGGGCCGGGAGTCCCACACGAAGCCGTCTCGCTCCCCCCCGCAGCGAGACGGTGAAGTGCGTAAATGCATCACCGACATCGTTAAAAAAAAAAAAAAAAAAACACAAGAAGTGGATAGCATTCTCTTTTCACAAAAACCTATTCTATATTTATAAACATAATGTGTCAACCCTAGATATATTGTTCAGTATTAAACGTGATTGTTGCAACAAGTAGCTCGAAATATTAACTAAAGTCTCGAGAACAGTTAAGTGTGATAAATCAATTTGGGGCCGGTTGTAAGCAAGTGATATTATGTAGATAATTACATGAGGTCGTCTCTTCAAATGGTACTTAACGATATGAGACAATAGGGATGTGGAAATGATATAGTCCCTTTGGTGCCAATATAAACAATCATTACTAACTTTGTGATGTTTTGGATGTACAACTAATTAGTTATTTTTGTTCTCGTAGTATTATAAGTTCTGCGTTTTGCTTGGTCTGAGATTAGGGTGCTATTTCATCATGCATGTATGACGTCAGTGATGTGCAACTTGCATACAACTTGTGACGTCATAGACATGAAAGACTTACCTACTCTATGAAATAGCACCCTTGCACTGTATGTATTTGCTACATTATGGTATAATGTCTACATATACCTTTATTATCAGATCCAGGCAAAAAGTAAAGGAACCTGACAATAAAACTCACGGGCACGCTTTTACTTTCTATGGTTATGGGAATTTCTTTAAAGAAAATACAGGGACATCTAAAGCAAACTTTGGAATGTTCGGTTAAGTTTTCAGCCACAACTTTACTCGTAATTTCGTCGCTTAAATAAAAAATTAAATAAATAATAAATAAACTCGACTGCACTCAACCAGATATTTAACTATAAGCAAGTGGAAGGCAGTTTGCATTTAGGTTTGAACTGATATTTAGTCCCACCTGCTTATTTTATTATTTTTTATTAACAGCTTTTTAGTTTTAACTAAGTACCCAGTGACACTCAGGAGATAAATACCTTTCATTTGAGACCTCATTCGTCGAAATCCATCTAGCCGTTAGGCCTGCATAGGGGAACAAAGAAACATACATACGAAACACATAAGCCTCGCTGACGCAGTCGGGTAAAAAATTATCATCAATATACTCTATTTATCGCTGGGGATTAATGAATATCAGATATGAAACAAGTACTTACTATATTAATATACACGAAGTAGTTCGAACAGCTGCTCTACTTATAAATAAACAAGTCCTAGCCGGTTAATAGTAGCACTGGACTCACCTGTAATAGAAAAAAAAACATGAGACTTATACACACACCTATAATTATAACTTCGAAGAAAAAGCTATGAGAATCCGTTAACATAAAGAAATGCTTAACATTGATATAGTCACAACCTGTATTATCGACATTTTATATGTTAAAATTTACATAATACCTAGTATGTATATTCATGTATGTAAGGTTTTTGTTTGACATTGCAGAATGAAATTACAATTTATGCAACGTGATCGAAACCCACATTTTAGGGAAACCCAACCCCAAAAGGACTCCAACGTTTTGTACTATTTGGGGCCCTACATTATCCTCACCTGCACGTAGATATTCAGAAACTGCAGTAGTCTCGTCGTCCCTATCATGTGGAACCAACAAAATTACTGACCAAATATGAGGGTGTACCTCTGAGTATCCCTTCGCGAATATAGGCGACGTTATCTATCTATCTAGCACAGAATTGACGCATGTTGGATGAAATGGCGGCAGGTCAAAGCCACTATATGCGACCCCCAATTTCCTCCGAAACTTAAGGGGAAAATTTACAAGACTGTCGTCAGACCTGCCGTCCTGTATGGACTTTCATGTGTGGCCGTAAAATCGACGGATGAAAGAAAACTGCATGTAGCGGAAATGCGAATGTTAAGATGGATGTGTGGTGTTACAAGGATGGATAAAGTAAGGAACGAGTATATTAGAGGAAGTTGGAAAGTTGCCCCAGTAAATGAAAAAGTGAGAAGCGAACGGCTATCATGGTATGGACATGTTATGAGAAGAGAGGAAAGTAATCTGGTAAGAAAGGTACAAAGTATGAATGTAGATGGCCTGAGAACTCGAGGTAGGCCCAAGAAAAAACGGATAGAATGCGTGAAAGAGGACATGACCAGGAAAGGAGTGACTGAGGAGATGACGTGTGACAGGGATGTATGGAAGATGAAAACATGTTGCGCCGACCCCAAATAATTGGGATAAGGGCAGGCAAATGATGATGATGATGATGTATCTATACTATACATAATATACTACAAATTTAATAGGTTATTTGATAAAAAAATGTTGTGTTGATCTCAGCACGAATGGTCAGACTCCACCGAGTAATTTCCACTCTCTCAATTGGGATCGACATTAAATAGCTTTTACTATATTTTTAGATTATATGAGAACTTAGAAGCTTCCCTTGCGTTTTCTCTCTCCAATTTTCTTCCATAGCACACCACTTGGTTGGCCGCATAAATACATTTTCCAAATTCGATAACTTATAATTGCGAATTGAAATTCCATTTAGTTAGCAAATTCGTTAATTTGCAATCACAAATATTTGTATAGATTAAAGGGGCCTTGTGTTACTTTTATTTACTCAATATTTGTCATTTTTACACGTTTATAACATTGCCAACATAGTCAGACAGACCTACCGACGTTCCATATACAGCTACATAATTAATTCAATTAAAAACCAGTAGCCGATAAGCACAGCAACTTGCGTGCCAGCATTACTGTCGAGTGAGACGATACGAGTACTTACATAAACCTGTTATACCTATTTAAGTTTTGTTTTTGTACTACATACATAATAATATTTTGTTGCTGTATGTAATTATTTAAAGATTATTTTCTTGGTTACTAAAAATACTACCATTCCCGTTACATGTTAACCAAACCACAACAACACAATCTTTGCCACTAAAAGGGTATGTAATTAAACAGTATTATACCTACATTTCGACCGTAATTATTAGGTTGCGCGTTTGCTTAGAATATCTTCTTCCTGTGAGCGTTGTTTAGTAGTTAAATTTTGATTAGTTAATATAATTCATATCCTTTCTCTATTATACGGTGTACTGTTCAATCTTTCTACTCCCCTATTTCTTAAAGAACGATTTAAATTTCTTCATTACACTCATTAGGTTTATCTTATTAGTACAAAATTTTACCTATACTGTGCTATGACTAACACGCGCAGGTATAAGAACTTCATGAACACTTTTCATATGTTCTCATGGGATAAATACCTCTACGAGAAATAATAAGTTAAATAATGATGTCGATTAAATGAAGATATTTACCCATAACGTTTAGAAGCAGTTCCGTGATTACTGCACTTCTGAGCAACCGCGAGACATGTTCAGGTTATTATTTATAATTATTCCGCGATTAGATCATTATAATCATGATGAGTTTAATAAATCTATAAAATTGAAGAGTTCGTTTTTAGGTGTTTTTTGCCGTTTTTGTAAGGAATCTTTGTGTGCGAGTCCGACTAACACTCGGCCGGTTTTTATAACTAGATACCTCTAACATAATCAGAACCTGAGTTCCTCTTTTCTCACTCAAGTTCTCGCTTCTATTCTACCTGTTTTCCTATTCGTCTTCCGTTTTCTAGTTCCTCGAATCTCTTTCTGCCTTTCATGGGTAGGATTGCCATTCATTATATACTCTTTCACATTTCCTGTATTAACACGTAGGATACTTTTTATCCCGTTAATGTAAATCCCGTTAATGAAATTGAACAAGACAATTCTAAAACTTAGCATACGATATCATGATTTTAGGCTGGGTACGTAATTCGAAATGTTAAAATGTTAGTAGATGTAAGAAAATAACCAGATAACTACGCAAATAAAAATGTTCGCACTTTATAAGGGTGAATTTATAATAGCAGTTGTCTTCGACTTAATGTAAATTATTTTATGTGCATGGTTTAACAGCATCGTGTACCTATATAGATTGAGGTAGAAGTAATTCAAAATACAGCAGTATAATGTGAACAGTCCATTAATTTTTACAGGCGCATTAAATTCTTACCACTTCTTTAAATCGTCGATAGGGATCACGCCTGCTGCTGTCACTTGGCGCTTCATACATTTATATACTTTGGCGATACCATCTTGTATATAACTATCTCTATGGTATAAAATTATCTCTATTTATTAGAGCGTAGCGAGCGAAGTTCTCATGGTGCAAGAAAGTTCAATCCTTTCATATGCGAGATCTCTGTCAATACTTTACCGATTTCAACAGTTTATATATCAAATTAAACTAGATTTAAATGACATTATTCTAACGGAGCCCGAACTTTCAATTTTGGCCCTAAAAAAAAAAATTTTTTTACACAAAGATTAGGTGATGCTTGCTGCGCTCTAATATGCTGCTGCGAAGCAGGGTGGCGATCTAGTTTAATAGTGTTAAGTTTTACTATATGTAGGTATATCTTTCTATAATTATTATATTCAGTTCACTCCTGTACTTTTATTTTCAGAACTTTTGCATCTTTCTTTTCATGATATATGCCAATACCTATCCACTGTTCACTTCACTTCTATCTACTTATTTCCATTCGAAGGTTGCCTGTCTGATCTCCCTTGGTATAAGGCCGTTATTTGTACATACTAAATGTTAAGTTTTTGATTCTTTTTGTATTGGTGTACAGTAAAGTATATTCTATTCCATTCTATTCTTGTGGACCTCGTACAGATGGCGATAACTAGAAACTCAAAGCTTTTAATAGTTGATTCGTGCGTTAGGTCATTCTGTGGGACACTTTATTCTTATTCTCGTGCCAACATTTAGAGGAATATATTACCGGGATAAAAGTATCTATAAAATCCGTTAAAACCTTGGATACACTGTGAGTTAGTTTTTAGAGAATCTGAGTGTATTATCTCCTTAAGACCCTCTAGAATTCACTAATAAAATAATTTTATTTCCCCATATAATTTGCAAACGTTGTGTGAAATATATATAAATAAACGTGAAATTAAATTTTATTTTATTGCGAAGATCTTATTTAATTTTTTACTTAATTACCTTAAGTACCTAGCAAATTATCCACCACCAATGGCGTTAGTTGGCTTCAACCCACCTCTAATAAAAGTAAGCGCGTACAATTAAGTACCTGTTAATTGTTTAGAATATAAAAGTTGAATTTTATTTCAGTAATCAAGCAATGGGAAAACTTTACGATAACGATTATCGGCACTATGCGAATAATGATCGACTTCATAATAAACTTTTAGGAAAATAATTTAATATATTAGTTGCCATATTAAGTTAAAACTGTTAATAATTAATTTGTCGAATCGTATGTAATATGAATACAAATCACGAGATTTTCATGATGGTTTTAAGACATGCCGTAAATCCGTAAGTCACAAGGAGCTTGTAAAATCGTGTACCTGTCAGCTTCCTTTGAACTCATCGAGGTTTTCTTCTACGGACGGAGCATGAAGGAGATAAGTCCCTAAAAAAAGCTGCGATGGGCTGAGCATAGAACATACCTTGTAAGCTCGATAAGCTTGGCAGAAGTTTATACAATATTCCTTTCACTAGCAATAAAACTTCCATATTTGTAGGACCTTGTAAGGTTTTATTTTTTGCATTTAACTGTTTTCTTGTATTTCTTAAGTGTTGGCTTTTCAAGATTACATTGTAATTAATTACTGACTGAAGAAAACGAATTAAAATTAATAAGTTCTCTTTATTTAGTAGAATTTTAATATTCGCAATTGGCGTATGACCTTTTATAATAAGCAAGACTATATATTATTTCATTATTAACCTTGATAATCAGATGAAGAAATAAAATCTGTATTGAATAAATTGTTCGTATTAGCGAACGGTATAGAAAGATGCAAAACATGTTAAGGACATTATAGTATGCGCCTCATTTTTTTTAATACCGCGATACCGCGGCCGCTCTCCATGTCCATTGTTGCGGGCGTCTCTAGTACACACCAGAATGTTTTTACTGTGAGTGGCACCCGCGGACGTCCACCTGTGTGGCCTCTTCGGGGGTTTGGTCGGAATGAAAATCCCGCGTCGTTGGGGTTGGGGTTTATTCCGCGTCGGTGAGTGAATCTGGTTGCATGCTGTGGGGCTGAGGTTTCAAATTTCAATTAACATTTGTAGGTATCAATAAAAACTTTAATTCACTCATGAAGTAAGCAACACATTATTACATTAAGTTATGCTTTAAAAGTCGTGTTTTTTCCAATTTCAATACAACATTATGAGTTCAATTTGAATACGTCAGCAGGTGCGCTGTATATGAGGTCGGATGTCGATTACTGCGCGATGGCTAATGTTGGATCCCTCATATCGGCTTTTACGAGCAAAGCCTCTGTTTGGTTACATTTTAGTATTCTGTTTTTATTAGATTTATTATTTGTTTGGCTGTGATGTGATTGGAAAAGATTTGTCATTTTGATGGAACATTTGGGTTTATACTTAATTTTGTGATCAAAATCATGAATGAATGGATTGGTGTTTTACTTTTCCTTTTAACAAAGTTGCAAATTTTAAAGATCTTGGGCTATATTTGGACTAGCGTTATAGTTCTCTTTCAGGATCATTGTCACACCCCATTTTCCTGTGAGTTTCATTGGTAGTACAAGGTTTGTGCGATTAATAATGGATACGATGCGAATCGATGAGTTATTAAAAAAATTGGTTTTCTTGAAGTGGCAATTGATGAAGCATCTGTAGCTTGATGCTTAAAGGTACAGACTTTGGTTTCGGCGACGTGAGTTCGATAGCTGGTCACCACATAACAACACCACACCATTCTACATAATAGGATGCTCGTAGATAGTATTTATGATAGCTAGTAGTATTAAACAACACTATGAAGCTAATGTTTCGATTGTTCAATAATCAAAGCGTTCAATTAGAAACTGCAGAAATGCGAGCTAAATAGCAATCCGATGATAAGCTTACCCAAACGAAAACAAAGCAATAGTTCAGTTTGCGACTAAACAGTGTACAAACATCTGTTGAACATAAAGTACGGTTTAATCGATGCGTGTTGAACACATTATCTATGGTCAGTAGTCAAATGATATAATGGACTAGTCTAGCTTGTTATATCATCAATTAATATTATATTTAATTGGCTTGGTTTCAAACTAGATTTTATTTCGTTACAGCCATGAAATACTGATTTATTGTCTAATTTTGATAGGTAATATTTTAAATCAACAAGTGTTATTATGTAATCAACATTAATAAAAATATTTGATTTTTAGTTTCATTGACATATTCATTAATAATTTTACTAGTATGTAGATTCATCACGTAATTTACATACAGCTGATATATATATATATATATATATAATATATATACAACCCATAAAAAAAATAAACTTACCATAGTGCCCGGTCACGGCAATAGGCTTGCCCCCTATTACGTGGGACCAAATAATGTAACGCACCTCTGCCTACCCCTTCGGGGATATAGGCGTGATATACGTATGTATGTTTGTCATTTACTTGAGTCTTATTTAGCGTCAGTTGCAACATAATAAACAAATATTAATGTTGGGACAGATTTCATTCATTTTAGAAAATTGACAAAGAAGTCCATATTTGGCATTCGCTAGTTCTCACCGAATAAACTTACGATGTAAAACAGTATAGACAGGACAGAAAATTGTACTACATTACGTTATGTCGATTTATTAATTAAGCTGGTATGTATACAGGGTTCTTGAAACCGTTTTGACCAAGAGTAGGGCCTACCTACATCTTCACTAGCCATAAAGTCTGAAGTGAACGAACATCGTCTGGATTTAGTCGCTTCTATTAATGTGTCAGACTGACGACTAAAGAAAACAGTGGTCCATGAATCCCATGTTATATGACGGGAAGTCTAAATATAATACTGGTGCGCAATTAATATTCATAACGTACATTTGTTTGAAATCAATAAAGATTCAATACACATTTAAATTACGAACATAACCAAAAGCGGGCCAATGTCAGCTGTCACCGATTACGTGCTGTTACGCAAACCTGCGCGTACGCATGCGATGAGAAAGGTGGGGATAACGACCTTGCACAACACTTTCGCTGGATCACGTTTATAGAGCAACTGGAAACGACATCGAGCGTAGTGCATTATAAGCCACCCACGATGTGAGTGGTGTAGTACTGTCACAATAACCACTCCATGACGTCATCAATCGCTGAACAACAACAGTATTGTAGGTTAATCTACGTCACATGACGTCACCAACATGGCCGCCAATCCTATTATAATTGTCATCTTGTGCGGCTTATATGCAGAAACAGCTGTGAAACCGTCAATGGATAATAACAAATATTATGTTTCCCTTGAATTTATAGAGGAATTTATAGCAATTTACAAGGTCGAAAAAATTTAGAAATGATAAAAATTTATAGACACGAGATTCACGTAGCTATATAAATTAAGACTGTACTAATTTGTAGACTTGTTTATTGCCGATGTCAGTAGTTTGCAAAAGCAATTACATCGCTTTGTAGCATCTGTTAATATTCTTAACACAAGCCAAGACCGGTAATACTATTGGCATATAAGAGCTATGTGACCGTAGAGTAATAAAAATTTTATCAAAGTATCTTTTGAAATAAATTGAAGGTGTCGGCTTGTGTCGCTTCTATAAAGTCTATGCCTACTGGAGACAGAACAAGTTGTCTGATCTGTTGCTCGATATTCGCAGGGTCATAGTGTCAGTTCCTTAAATTATATTAATCTACTGTGTTAGTTATTGAAGTTGGCTAAACAATCTTATAAGAATATGTATTGGAAACATAGCCTTTCATTCCAGTTTCGAGGTTACAAGCACTTAGACGATCGTCTAAACGTCGATCTTTCCAGCAGATCTACCAAAAGACAGCTTCGAATTTAAACAGAAATCTTTTCAAAATGTGTTAATTTGATTCGTTAGCTACTAGATCTCTAGTTTTCGGAGAGAACAAGTAACACGCCGAATGTATACCCGAAATATCCCATCAACATTCAAAAAATTTGAGGACCGCAGATTATAAAACTATGAAAATCTTATCTTAGGATTAAAAAATATATTAAACTTTGCAACTGTTGTGGTTGGATAACTTTTGTAATTATGAAACGTCAATGGATATTCCGTCATTCTGTAAACGTTGCAATTTTTTTTTTTTTGTATTTGACGTTTAATTTAGACTATTTAATATTGTGTATGTACTTAACAAATTGCAAAATATTAAATAAATTTCGACATCTTCATCATCTGCGTGCCTTTATCCCAAATATTTGGGGTCTTCCTCCTCTACATATCCTCTTTCACGCATTCCATCCAATAAAAAAGAAAACATTAAATAAAAAAACCGTGTTTTCTAAAACCCAAAATGGATTTATGATGTCAAATTTAATAAAAGTATGTAAGTTTTTCAAATAGAGATACCTACTTAGTTTGTGACTAGATGGCATTGTCCACACATTTTTAAGAAAAGATTTTGGCAACCAACACATAGGACGTTATTCTTTTCGGTTAGCTTAGCATGACATGTTTACTTTTTAATTAGCTGTCAATTCCAAAATCCATTTACATTACATCGATGTTGTTATTATTTGCGGACGATATCGGCTTTGATACTTACGACTGTCAATCAAGGAGCCTATAATTAATTAATCATCTTTATTGATGGCTTGACAAGGGAATTATACCGCCAAGTTAACTCGTTCGCAATACAAAATCAAAATTCATGTTCATTTAAAGGCCACTATTACGCATTTTAGGGATCGACAAACACAGAAACCCAAATCGTATAAACCTACACGCAGCACATCTGCCTGATTTTAACTAGGTATTCGCCGGAACGCGGGCTGTTACGTCGAAATAAATAAGACGGAGAACGTAATTAATAACTCAAAAACTATAAAAGCCACATACACCAAAAACTATACAGCAAAGCACGTTAATGTGTTCTATCTGCAGCCAAATTTCAAGTCGATAGGTTTAAAATTGCGACCGGTGTCGTTTTACATACATTTTCAATTGGGCCCATCTTAGAGAAGACTCCGCTACGCTCCGTCTTAATGAAACAAAACCTACTTTTTGACCTGAGTTGCGCTTACAGTTTTGTCTTTAAACTACACGAAAATCCGATCAAACAAGAACAAAAACATATATATATTTTATTTATTTATGTACAACACACAGAGAAAAATAAAACAATAAGAAGAATACAAAGAGAACAGTAAGTAGTTAGTACATGGGCACGACTTATTCCTAAAGGAATCTCTTCCAGCAGGCCAGAGAGATGTAAAGGTGACAAGGCAGCAAGATCTAATATTTTTATTAATAATATATCTATTTTGTGTTTTTTTTTTTTTTTTAATCCGTTTTATTAAATACATACTATTTCTGCCCGAGGTATACAGTACGGCCGTAACAATAATACAGCAATAAAAAAACTCTATTTGTATTGGTTATTATAGTAGGTAATTAATGTGTAGTGTAGGTACTACATGTTGGAGAGTGAGTAATTCACACAATATGGCACGTAGGTCACGGTAACATACATCATGACTTTTAAATGTCAAGACGAAGTTCACACGGATTGTATGAACTACAATTAATGAGATGTGATACCTTACCTCATTGGGTTAATTCAATATAATCTTCATTGCAATCAAATAACTACTTACAGCTGATGACCTAAATATCAGTGATGGACCTAAGAAACCTAGAGAACCTAGGAAGGTTACTAAACAGTACTGGAATTAACACGGAAACATTGCTTCCACTTGAAAATGTCGCTTATACTGTAGTAGTATCGTTAATATTATAGTTCCTAATACGCCTCTTTGTATTATAATGTAATTAGCTAATGCCCGTGTCTCGCCCGCAAATAGAGCTGTTTTACACGGGCGCCGGACAACGGACCGCTGTGTTCACCGGATTCACGGTGGTGTATAATGAATGTTTCTACACGCACCGGACACAGGTCCGGCGAACAAATACGCCCAATACACCGCGTTCTCTACTAGGCGGTAAAGTAAAACAGTCTTTATTCGCCAACGGTTTTCAAAATGTTTTAGAAAACTGCTATCTAAAATGAAAGTTTACGCTGTACTCGCAACGAAAGCTCTCAAAAAGAATAAACTAACCCTATCAAATTGTCTTCATTACAAGTCGTAGCGTTATGTTATATAACCCGTAGCATTTCTCGATAAGTGGGCTATCCAGCACTAAAATAATTATCCAACTCGACCAATAGTTCTTTCAACAAAACAAACCGTACAATATTAATGAAGATATTTGTTACTGGCTATACGAAACGGCGACAGATTGTTTCTTCACATCATATGCATATTACAGTGTACTAACTTATGGCCGTTTTGACAATAATTTACAGCATCTTCGGACTATTTGTTAGCCACAAAACGTATCTATTCCGGTCGATCGTAAACCGTCCAATCTCCACTTGTGATGCACTGCAGAGATCACGGGTACCAATAATTGTTGGAGCAGTTTTATTGCTTACATTTGGACTTCAAAGATTGATAATGGACGGTATTATTTTATCTATGAATCTGTTTTTGGAATGTGGAGCAATATTGACTCAATCTGTTTTGAATACTCGTATCAGTTGAATTGATAGCTAAGTATACGGTAGCATTATAAATCTTTAAATAATTATTAAGTTTAAAAAAGATCATAGTGTATTCACAGTTGATGTAAAAGTAGGATTTTTTGACAAAGATATATTAGTTAGGTATTTTTATTTTCTTGGTAAAGTTTACTTACTAAGTTTACTTTTTATCTTAATAACTTACAGTTATTCGAGTCAATATGGAGATACCATCTATGCGGGCGAATTTGGGATCATCAACTACCTAGTAGCGAAGTAGAATACCTTTGTATTTTAGGGATTTTTCACAAAATCACGTCTTAATTCTCGAAGGGGTACAAATTACGCACACCTTTCACCAATCATTTGGAGCTACGTATGAGCGGCGTATTTGGGTACAATATTCATGTCAGAACGTAAATAGTTCATCTAAAGCCTGAAACTCGTTTTATCAGTAAAAAAAATGTAAATCATTGGCAAAGCTACAAATATTTATAAATGTTGTATATAATCAGAGATCGGCACCCAGTAGTACCTTCAACTGTAATATGCAAATTACTATTCATGTTACTCGTAATTCCTGATGGGAAATACATGTAAATTCTGCATCTCGTTAATACACTCAGTCAATACGTTTACTATAGTTGACAAGGAGTGACAGATAGAGTTTCCCATTACCATCAGCTAATCAGTTATGTATAAATGAGCAGACAACATACATACTTTCAGATAAATGCCATTAATTATAAAACAATTTTATCAAACGGGGGGCTGCCACCTGGTAGTGCACCTTCCAAATGGACCTAAAGGCAGGTCTATGTCCCTCGTCTAACAATCAACTTGAAGTTGTAATTCGGTAAGGGTTCTCTCTTGTGTGTGACACGGCATTTATCGACTCCGTGTCATTGACGTCATAATGATTGATTAAATTATGCTGGTATGTATTTTACTTTGCTGACAACCCTAACGTTCGAATTATGTTTACACAAAAGAATGTGCTTTAATTAACGTCGGATTGCAAGTTTTGTATGTAAGTACTATTCCCTATTCTGTGCTAGGTAATAAGTAGAAACAACGATAACACAGAAAAGGGCGCTGTGGCCTACGAGGGACGACCCAAACTGAAATGGGACTAAGGCAAAGGAATATTCCTACATTCGTAAAAATATGTGTTTGATATCATGAACATACTAATTCTCACAACACATGAAAACTTAGTTTTACAAAAGGGTCATAGAGTTACCTCAAACTCAAGAAAACTTCGAATGTAGTCAAAAAAAAGCCATAATGAAACAAAGCGGACCAAAGAATTTGTAGTTATTGACACGTTCAGTAATAGATGGATTGCGTGTTACGAATACAAAGGAAATGTTTAGAATGTATAATGATATGTCAAAACTTTATTTTATTTCAAGAAACGTTCCCGTTTCTAATGATTTATTCACAGATCCGGTCAATACGAAGACAGTTACTGGCCGGATATGTGGGCAGTATCGGTAATAAACTATCTACTATACATATACGCTAGTAAATAACTTTACGGTAAATCTATCAACTCCTACCAGTACGTATTATAAACGGACTATACTCGAACTGGTTCTACTCTTATTTAGTGGTAGATATTGACATCTGTTTGAATTACAAAGTATTTATGGATTTTCTATCGTACTCGGCAACGGCAATAGGCTTGCCCTCTATTACGTGGGAGCCTATCCTCTGCCTAGACCTTCAGAAATAAAGGCGTGTTGTGTATTAAAATTGTTTATTTGGCTATAAGAGTAATATAAACTATGTTACAAAGGGAGCAAGTAATTTGAACAGTCAACCTAAACCACGTGGTACTATTCCCTATTCTGTAACCAGAATAGGGAATAGTATAATAGGGCAGAACAAACAGCCATTAAATAAAAAAAACATAAGACACACACAATGTTAAGTGTCTCTTCCCAAAAGGGTACAAATATTTTAAGTCTACTTTTCACCAGTCAATACTTTGGTCCTTAGGACCATTATGTATAATGGGTGACACCCTTCCTGAAAAGAATAGGCGGACTTGTGTAGATAAGTACGAGGATTTTAATGTCCACTAGAAACTTAGTACAAAAACTCAAATCAAATCACAATGAATATACTATAACTCATTACTGACGGATGCTGTGGACTTACAATATCTTAAGAATAAGACAGAAGGACAGATTGAAATAATTCTCGTCTTGTGAAAAGTATAACACAATAATGTATTGATTGGCGACCCGCCAGTAACACAACTGATCTAAGAATATGTCAGAACCGATTTTCTATTCTAATTTAGGAATGAAAGACACACACAGCTCGGTTTGCATTTAGTTATGAACGCACGTGATCATCTTGGTCACAAGATACAAGAATACGAAAACATGAAAAATTAATGATACAGTTCGCGAGGGATAAGCGGAGCTTTGCATTTGTGTAAGTGACCACGAAAAGTAGGGTAAAAACTCTTTTTGTGTACAACACGTGTGTGTAAAAGAGGTCACATATACGTTCACTTAGACTGCACTCACACAAATGCAAAGCTCAGCTTATCCCTCGCCAGCAAATGAATTATAGAAAAGTAGAATATTCTGTCATCTATAGTATACTAAAACGGTAGAAATGTGTGTCTATACATTTAATAAAATAACAAAATATATCTTGCTCATGCAGATGATCCCTTGAACCAAATGAGAAGTGGACCGATTGCGAAGTGGACGAAATGAAACGATCCCTAAGCGAGGGGTACAAAAATTATTAATAGAGCACAAAAATTTGGTGTCAAAATGGTGTCTGTCTGTATACGCAACTAGCTACTAAAAACTAGATTAGAGTTACTTGATTTTTACACAAATCTAATATCTAGATTCTCTGAGCCCCGCAATTACTTCTGCTAGTGTCTAAAGCTTCAATATTGTTATGACGTCATTATCAGATGTGAACCATGTGTCCAATCAATCTTTCGACAATAACATTAACAAAGACGATAATTAAAATTATAGTCTCAATCTACAGTTTATGTAAAGTCTACAATCTTTAAGATATAAAACAATTATAAGAATTTATGTGTTTTTAATGATTTCGACTTATGAAGTAGAGTTTTACTTAAAAATATGGTATCAATTCAGGTTATTTAGAGAAAATGTTCAAAAATGTGTTACGTTGGTTACGTGATCAAAGTTTTTTGAATTATGTGGATCGACTGAAGACGACGCTGCCTGGCTCTTAAGGGACCCACCTAAAGTTTCAGATCGTTCAGACGGTCGATACGGTTAAAAATGGAACAAAAACGGCCTTCTGAACTACTCTGAACACCTGCAGGCGGCCTGTCAGTGTGGGTGCTGCTTTAGGGTTGTCTAGACGACACGGTCACTAACAAATATCTAATTAAAACAATGGAAATTTGATGTTGAATTTTAGATAATTGCAATAATTTCGCTAAATAGAAGACATGTTAAACGTCAACATATGTTTCACCTATCCACGAGGCATTATCAAGACTTTTAAAATTTTTCGCCAGGTATCGCCTGACTCCATTCAGTAAATATCTAATTATTTACGTGTTAAGTTTATATTAGCCGTTGGTAAATAAATGACTGGGTATCTCTAGGTCATCTAAACTTCGGGACATGCCCATACACGGGACATGCTCGTTACCACGAAAGCGAATCTGAGAGCATCTGTTAGTAGTCGATAAGTGTTGGCTAAGATACCTATTATATCTGAATATGTGTCATGATAACCTTAAACATCAAGATGTTTATCTTAGCTTCGATTTCATCCAAAAAATTACTAAATATTTGTTCAGTTTGTAAGTAGTGTTAGCAAGTAGTCAAGTGAGTGTGCAACTGAATTTAAGTTAAGGATAAATGTCACGTCATGAGCAAGATGGTTAAATTATAATTGAATTTTTTTTAAATATTTTTGACTTGTGGTGGGGCGAAGAAAGTAATAAAGGAGGGAGAGAGATAACACATAATAAACTCAAGTGAGTGGTTTATTACCCAATCGAGCCAGCCCATTTGTAATGGGAAAAACATAACTCTATTAAAAGGAACTAGTTATCCCAGCGAACTTCGTATCGCCTCAAATATATAAAAAAAAAAAGAATATTTTAATATTTTATGCAAATGTATGTATTATTAATTATAATTGAAAAACGCGACGGACGGACAGAGAGACAAAATGTCGTGTTAAATATATAGATAGTTGCCCATTTTTGTACACACGGTATTTCTTTTGGTTTCAGCTAGTTGTAATGTTAAGTAAAGTTGTAATTAATGGGAAGATTGGTACGTGGGACATTCATTGTGCCACGTCATCTATTCGTGAAAAATATAATTATAGGTGAAAGGAAAGCTCATTGTTCTGTAAGGAAAGCGAAATACCAAAAAAATAAATTATTAATGCAAAAACCAGCAATCTTGACCTAAATACACGTAGTTAAATACACGACATCCATTAGAGCTCTGTCGAAAAAATATGACAAAAATACAGCATGAGGCACATTAGGCGGGACAACAATAAAGCGCACCCTGTGTCTACTGGGGCTGCGCTACTGACCCAAATAGTGGCATAATGTCGCAAAATGGCCGCGGCAAAGGTGTACTTACGACTTAACAGATACGGCTTAAGAAAAACTCAAATCGTGAAATTAAAATTGTACTCAAAAAATCCGAACACAGATTGTGACGAAGTTTGGATCATTTGGATGAGAACGCTACAAGGTAATAAAAAAATCTTAAGATTCATAAATATTTTTTTTTTAGTTTTGCAAGTATTACCATGCAACGTGGCAATGCAGCCAGCATTCTGGTATTATTTCAAGTCAGCAATAAGGCGGAACAAATACTACACGAATTTCTTGAAATATTATAACATAAATGAAGTTTTGGTTGGATAAATAAAATAGTTAATAAAGGGGACAACCCTTAAGTAATTCAAATAAACCGCAATAATATTAAAGATATCAAAATTATCTTCGTAAATTTCAAATAATATGTAATGTCTCCTGATAAATATGTACGAAGTAACGTTATTGTTGTCCTAGATGAACTAAATATCGTCTGCGACCAAAATAATTTCAAAGCAATCACTCTTCTAAATTGCTGGATAGACTTAAATGTTTTCTTATTGTGATCAACAAAGTCTTTGATGACTTCCACAGTTTTATTTAATACACATTTATATCTTTTGAAGATCTCCATTACGAGATTGCAGAGGACTTCTAACTTTTATTGTTATATCAAAAAATGGACATTATGAAGCTATTAAGAAATGGTAAAACAGCCTATCGTAAAAGGTTACGACAGTTAAATGATTTATAACAGAAATGGCACTGAGGTATCTTTAACGATTTGATATTTACGTGAAGTTTTCTAGTTAAGGACAAAATCAATGACTCTCAAAAGAGTAATTGTAAAAATGTACAAATAACATTTAATAAGAAGAACGAAGAAACGCGTGAAGCTATACTTAGATAGTTGTAATAAGTGATAGAGAAGAATGTAGAAGTCCAATTAACCCGAATTATGAAGAAGACAAGGGATTTGATTTTCAAACTAAACCCACGTTCAAATTTAATTTGGGGCTATTCTGTATAATCGTTGTCAGACTGAAAATGATAGCAATGGTGGCCAATGCTACTATTCAAGCTCATAGCTCACCTGTTAATAGTATAACATTAAACTAGATAATATAAGTGTTATTCCACTCACTAAAACAGGTAGCAAGCTCGTTGTTAGTTAATATGATTTTGTGCTGGAAAGCTTGGGGTCCCATTACCGCACTTAGTTAAATTTCTATGTTAAATAGTGCGGTATTTTATCTAATACGCACAGATACTCAAACGGACACGTCCTCATAACATTTAACCATAATTAGAGGTAGAGATAGGGACAAATGTAATTGACAGAAATATTATTAAGGGGTGAGTATGACAGGTGTGATAAGTCAGATAATAGTCAATATCTGAATAAGCATTACGTACCAGCCATATTTAAAGGGTCACAAAATGAATTTCTTTGAAAATTATCCGCCTGACCATTGACCCTTTTAAAATATGACGCCGTTACAAAGATAAGCGAAGGTCAAATTGGTTTTTTGTGTATTCACGTGTGTACGATAAATATGATGATTACAATATTCATCCTACGTGAGGAGAATAGTTATTTTTGCTATAACATATTTTTGACGTGTTAGCTGATAATGAAAAACTACTTACATGGAAATTTATTTAAAACTGCAGATATTAAATAGTTACTTAATGCTAAATGTGTTTTGATTTTAACAGATTGGTGTATCTGTTGAAAAACAAAGTAAATCCTATCTCAAGCGAACCACTTAAAATCCATTAACGGTACTCTGTAGGTCTAAAAATAAATATTATTATTGAATGTGACGCAGCAAAGTTAGACGTACTGGGCGCCTTTTTGTAAAGTAATATTTTACGTTCTAAAATATATAAAAAGTTCTGCTAAACGTTGTCTTGAACCGACATAGGTTGTTTCAAAGTTGACAAAAGTATTTTTCTTTTATTATTTCTTATACTCGTAACTATACAAACCTATCCATCATATTGTAATTTTTTGATCGGCTATTTTCCATTTTTTTAAATTAAAACGATAAATATAATATCATACTTACACCTATCCATAAGTAGTATAATATCATGATCGGAATCTTACCTGAAAAAAAGAAAAAAGTTAGTAACACAATCGAGTGGGAAGATATACAGTTCTAAACACGATTTTTCATTGAGATAAATTGATTGAAAATAATATTTCACTGAAAATAGCTAATTTATACATCTCCACCAAGTCCATTAACATTCTAATTTCCATACGATTGCAAAGAAATAAAATAACAACATTCGAGTCCAATCATATCAACCAACCGCCATCTGGTGTCTGCATCTGGGTACGTGACGTCACAGATTCAATTCCCATCAATCACGACATCCATAGATCAGATAACTAATTTTCGTGTTTACATTCCTTTGATATTGAGTTTTCCTGTTTACTTTGGGTTCACCTCAATCATTTTTTCGTTGTTTAAGACTTTTTATTGTAAAAACGTGATGAATGATTTATTCATACTAGAATGTTTTATTAATGATACATATACCAACACAATATTAATCAGTTTTTTTTTCTACAAAAAAATTGATTTGGCTATACTTTTCACTTGCTACGATCTAACTACGGCATATTTCTATTGCTTTTTCAATTTTCATATCAGTTTTCATGCATGGCCACCAGTTAGAGGTACTATTTTTAACTGACACGAGAAATCTAAAGCAATTTCAACCAACAAACAAAAGGAGAAACCCTTTTGACAATGCTCCACGATATTTGGATTACTTACCGCATTACAAATAACGAGTTATCCCGCGTATTTGACTTTCGTACTTTTGTCAACACACTGACAGACCGAGTGCGAGTTGTCAAACACGCTGGCGAGGTTAAACATAATTACGATTCTACAAAAAAAGTGATTCATCACTTTTCCAGCATTCCTCAGTTGCATTTCAGATAAAAATTGTGGCTCAAGGATGCATATTAATGTCATTGTAAATCGATCTGACGATTTTTGGTGCGTTAACTAAGCGTCTATTAGGTAGCCTCTAAACCTCTTATAAATAATGAGTTTTCAGACGTTTGAAATAGGTACCGATTATCATAAAAGAAAAGGATACAATCTGTTCTCTTGTACACCTGACTGAGACAGAAGATTCTCTTAAGCGCTTTTGGATATAGGATTTTTCACTAATAAGGTTTTTAACTAGTAATTTTGAATAATAGCTTTTCATTATGAATAAGGGGGTAAAACTCTAAAGTAAAACGTTCAAGCTCACTGAGCATGCTTTAAGGAGACTTGTATTAGAAGAATTTAAACCTATGTTTTGCAAACAATGGCAATAATGTATAGCGAAATTTTAATTTTATGTATTTTAGTTTAAAATTATTAGACTAGTATGGCAAGTTAGTGGCAACAACGAGTATTCAGGAACATTATCTAATAACTATTTTAGATTAATAGAAAATGTGAGTGGATACAAATTCAAACAACGTGATTATTCCAGTCAATATTTGAACTACGCGATTGTAATGACATAGTGTCAATACGATCGCGTGCCCAACCACCTATTAAATTAAGGGCGACATCCGTAAGGGCCTTATCACACTAGCGGTTTCATAGCGGAGCGGAGCGGTTCTCCACTTCACCTCCGCTCCACTTTGAAATCGCTGGCACTTCACTTGCCCAGTGCCACAGTCCGAAACATTCCGAGTATCGTGTCTATGAGTAAGACGCTCGAGCGCGATTTGAACATAGATTGCCTTCTGTAATTTCCTAATTTTTTGTCGCTCGTGTGATACCATGGTTCCCTTAAGCACGTGACGTACAAATCAGAGCTTTAAATTACTATTCTATTTTGAAAAGTTTCGTAACCAAAGAGTAAATTTCTATGTTCGTAGTTTGTATATCCGTGCAGTAAATTATTTTAAATCTGTAAACCCAGATAAAGGTTCACCTAGAACCCGCATTTGTAATAAGAACATACGCCCAACGTGGTAAATCACAGAAGATTCACGGCCGTATACAAAGAAACATAGATGTGGTTATAAATCTGTTCATGATGACGTAATACATAAACTAGGTGAAATACGTTTGAAGGGAGATGTGATGGGTTTTTATGGGTAAATTTAATAGCAGTAGTTCAACTGACTTTATTATGCATACTAATGGAATATCACTAGTTTTAGGACTTAATTTCGTTCTTTCATTCAAACTACCTATATTTTTTGATGGTTGGAATAAGATCTAGACGGGAACTAAAACTAATTTATTTAGGCTACTTCCGAGGCCAGGGAGACTATTTTGGTTTTAAGCCGTAGTGCGAGTTTAAGGACTTCTTCTAAACTTACAATAATCCTATGTAAAGGACACTGAAGAAGTATCTATCTATAGATAAAAAATAGGTAAGGTCTTTAATTCATCAACAATCACATGTCTTTAAAAACTAACTTAAATAAAGGGTGTTACAGTTTAAAAACAAAAAGGTCTTATGACTAAAGGACTTACGAATTTCTTGGCCCAATATCTAACATAATGGTATGTTCAACTGATAAAAATATGTAACCCTTCAACTGTTGGAGAAATCGTAACCAGCAATAATAATAACTATTCGGAATATGTATAATCAGGTCATGCGATTCAAATTAGCCGGTCTTTCATGTAAAAGAATACCTATTTAAAATTGCATTTTCTTATACTTTCAAGTACAGTCAGAATGGAGCTACATTAATCGATGTCTGTATGGGTGACGTCTTGTCTAGCGCAGAAAATATTGTCTGTCAGTAAAATATCGAATAAGAAAACTCTTATATTTTAAATCTACAACAATTCATTTGATTATATTGTAAGCTAGATATCCAATGCTTCATTTACCAAAGAAACAGTGTAAATCACTACTAATATTACCTATAAACGCGAAAGTAACTATCTGTCTGCCTGTCACGCACGAAGTTTAGAACAAAGTTATTAGACTAACCTTAATAGCGCGATGTAAAAATTTTGAATATGATATGAAGCAAAAATTCGATGTTGTCGGTAGTGGTCATCGTAGCTCAGTTGGCAGAGCAGTCCCCCTGTTAGGGAAAGGCCGTGGGTTCGAATCCCGCCGATGACATCAGTTTTTGTGATCTATTTATAATTTCTTTCTTAATATTTAAAGTTATTAGAGTTTAGGGTATGACTGAAGTTAAGTGAAATTGAGTGAAACTATTCCACGCGTTCTATTAAATATGCAGACATCACCCTTATGCTTAAAACTGTGTCAAAACTATTCTATTCGCGACTGAGCGCTGCAGCGCAAATCTATTTATTTTACAATCCGATCAAGATTCACATAAAGTGGTATTATTCTATCGGAAGGAATAATAGATGTTCGAGCTACACTCTCAATCTGTACAAAGTTTTGCGAATGCGGAATTTCATGTGTCAAATTTGATGACAAGTGACAACTCGCTCACTTCCCACATTTTAGCCTGTCATCTCGCTGCGGTTGAAAACGCAGTTCGGCGGAGTTGATCTTTTCCAAATCTGACTTGAATGTAGTCTTGCCAATATTGGTTGCCATCTGTATCAAAAACTCTATTAGATACAATTCTTAGCAATGCAATCAATAGGTACAATTCTTAGGATTAGGTACAAGATAAGATTTCTCACATTTAATTAGCAAGAGATTCAGCTCTTCCTAACTAAATTTATCCATACATTAGATCATAACTATAATTATCTAGTTCAACTTATTATAAAAGTAACTTCCATTTTGGGATAACAGGAGCTCTGTAATCATGACTATCTATTCCTTCAGGGACTCACAAGCCTCACACCTAACTAGTTATTTATGAGCAGGGAAATATAACGTCATGCTCCACCAACAAACATAATAAACAGGTAATTAGTGATATAGTGAGCTAAAATGGAAGACAGAAATATAATAGCTATGGCATTACTGTGGGACACAAAAGAAAATAGGTCTTGATTTATGGCTTTCATACACTATAATTATATACTCTTGAAAGGAAATTGCGTAATTAAGTAATTACGTATGATATGATACATACAAGCTGATAACTTTGCTTCCCATTGGGGTAAAGCAAAGATTATGGATTTCCATGTCAATATAAAAATAGCGGTTTAGTGATAAGGCTCTTATTCATGTATACCTAATTATACTGCTATAGGTACCTACAATAATTTTCATTCTATTCTATTCCATTTGTTGCATCTTCGCATGCTTTTTTGCTGATTCAACTTTCTATAAGTATCTTCGCTCGGTGTTTACAGAATAGATGGATATCTCTGATTTTGATCAAACTACTACCTTACCAGCGTAGTCCAGCTATCCATCCACACTCCATCTACACTCCCTTCATGGATCTGCTTCATCAATCTCTATCCTATCTATCTTAGCAAAAATCATCAATTTGTGATTTCATTTATTAATAATACCAAAGCCAACATAACTTATCTGAGAACTTTTTGAGAATTTCAATTCTTGAGTATGGCTCGTGAGCAATCGTTTATAATATCTTTCATCGCATCTCAAGATTTGTTATTCACTCCGTAAACTATTTAGTTTTTATTCAAGACCATAATATAGATATTATTTATAGAATATTTAAGGTAACCTCAAGATTGTTTTGATTGATATTATGTGATAAATGTAAACTATGGAATGGAAGTGAATTGGTGTAAAAAGAAAACCTTTGATAATGCCGTAGGGCGAAACCGGTCAGGTGTTGGAAATAAAAATTATGGATCATGTGTACAAGTGAGTTTATTTCATAATGTATAACTATATGTTTCACCAAGTGCTGACATAAATTATGAAATTGAATTATAAAGAACACGAGACCATAAGAAGATTCAAATACTTTTCTTCACAAAAACAAAAAAATATCGGTTTATTCCACTTTGTGCACCTGGGTGATTGCATGAGAGATATTCTGTATCCAACTATAAGTTTTATAACGTTACCAGCACTTCATAAAGCCTCCATAGCAAGCGTCAGAACATGGATGGCATGTAGTTTCATGTTAATATACGAGTAATGGCAAATAAGTGCGATTAGTTTTAAACTCAATATCGTACCTGTATCGTTATTGAGCCGGTACATTTATACTTTTTCCTCATACTACACTGCCATATACTGGATCCATTCTTATAAATTTTCTTTTATGATATTGATATCCTCCATGTAAAAGTACTTTGCCACTCCTTCTGTTTAAAAATTGAATATACGAATTGGATGACTCTGAAGAGCAGCTCTCAATTACATTGCAACGCAGCATTTTACACTTATTGAAATACACCACTTATATAGATAACTAGTGGTCGCCCGCGACGTCGTCCGCGTGGTAATTTGGATTTTTTCCCGTTCCCGTCGCGCCGCGTCATATTTTGAACAATTCACACAATATCTTTATAAATTGCAGCCTATGTGTTATTCTGATGTATAAGCTATATTATTGTAAAGTTTCATTAAAATCCATTCAGTAGTTTTTACTTGAAAGAGTAACAAACATCCCTCCATCCATCCATACATACATACATACATACTTACATACTCACAAACTTTCGCGTTTATAATATTAGTAGGATGTTTTACGGATACAACATGACAATGACAAACAGGATAATTATATGATTTTCAATTATTCTCATCCGACCAGTACTAATTTAAGAAGGGTTATACGCTATTTTCATTAGTGGGTCTTCGAAGATAATAAAATCTCAGTGGACCCACTAGTGGGCCTTTGGTGACATGCATGACATGCGGTGAAGCCGAAGGGAATAAAAGTAGCGAGTAAAACTTACGTATATTAAAACACAGTAAAAGTGCCTATATAAATAAACTTTAAAGCAAAACCTGGCTGAACACGTATTTATTGATCGTTTTGTAAAAAAGGTTTCCAGTCAGTCTTGAAAAAAAAAAACTAAATGGTTAATCGGTGATAATTGAGCCAAAGGAATCCCAGCCCTATAATTAGCTAACAAACGATTTATAGATCAAAGGATATAGAATTCAACGTAAAGAAAATTTATTACATGTTTTTGACCGAGCGAGCGAAGCGTCTACATTTCGAGATTGGACAATTTTGCTTTCGTCCGTCTGTCTGTGTGTTCCGGGCTAGCAGCCACAGTTTTTATCCGATCTTCACGAAACTTGGCACAAGTGTTCCTTGATTTAATAAAAATTTTTCAACGTGATCGTTTTAGGATTGGGGGTTGCCCCCCAATCCTAAAACGATCACGTTGAAAAATTTTTAATAGGAAATTTTTAATAGGAAAAAAGCTCAAATAATGTTATTTATTAATGCTCGCGAGGTCTACTGTTCGACCATAGGGCGACCACTTTGTTTTTATTCCGCCTTCCAAGGCCGCGGCCGCTCTCACGTCCGTTGCCGGGCGTCTCTGGGTGCGTACCAGATGGTTTTTCCAGTGGCGCCCGGCGGTTTAAGTGGCGCCCGACCACTAGTCTATATCTATACTTATAATATCTGTGGAAGTGTACTTATAATAAATCTGTAGAAGTGAAAATTCTGTACATTGAAAATATAAAAAAAAATATTGGCAGGGGGCGTTACTAGACCGACACCGAACCCAAAAATGTGATAAAAAAATTTTTGTCTGTCTGTCTGTTTGTTCAGGCATCACGCAAAAACTACCGGTTCGATTACAATGAAACTCGGTACAATTATTCTTTAATATCCTGGGCACCACGCTGGGTACATTTTATCCCGGAAAAGTATATACAATAAAAAACAAACTTAATTTTGCGGTTCGATCCCTAGACCCGTTTACTGTATCAACCGCAAAAAATAAGTTTGTCGTAGGTAACGTCACCCGCAGTGGAGTTCACTAAGGGGCGCTGCACACGGCTAAGATACTATAATATTTTATCTTAAGATACAATATCGCTCAACAGCTATACATAATAAATCAGTAACTGGTGATCAAGAAAGCTATAACACGCAGGCGGAGCTGCGGGCAACAGCTAGTTTTAAATATTTTCGTGATCTAGCGATGGAAATTGCGTGTTCAGCGAAGTGGTGAGCTGCATTTAAAAAAGTATGCGTAAAACTTTTGAATAATATAAATGTCCTTAAAACCTGAATTTTGTTAAAAGCGGCTACTGTTGCAAACGTCATGATAAAGAGCGTTTTAATAGGTACCTATTGGAAAATCTTAAAAGAACAGACAGCTTGGGTACCTGGTAGTAATATCGTGATAACTAAGTATAATTTTATAAAATTATACAGCGGTTTAACTCTGACTTAGAATTATAAGGCTATGAGGATGATAAAGTGACAACGTTTAACGACTTCCGAGATGATTAAATTTAATATCAAGAAAGTAATAAAGCTTTAAAATGCATGAAGTTAATATACTGCCGAGTATAGAGTAATAATTTAACAGTGTACGATGTTGTAAATGTGGACATTTAAGCAAACGTATATATTATGTACTAGCTGTCCTGGCGAACGTCGTACCCGTCTGAAATTTTACTTTTAAACCTTCCCTGAACGTCCTCGAATATTTCAAGACCAAAATTAGCTAAATCGGTCCAGCCATTCCCGAGTTTCGTGAGACAAACGAACGGCGATTCATATTTATTTATATAGTTTCCTCGAAGGGGTCGGTGAGGCATAAATATTGGTAATAGGTTAGCCCCGTATTGTATACGGGGAGAACCTATAACCGCTATCCGGTCAATTTTAAGTTTGCCTGATCCTCGTACGCTGATCAGTAAGTGTCACACTGTTGCACATCGATGCTGGTTTAGGTAAGTATACTAGGCTTATACGTAGGTCACACTATAAGTTTTGCGTAACTTAAAAAAAAAACAACATTTTAAAACCTAAATATTATGTTTATTGCTTTTCAAACTACTCTCCTTTACATTTTAAACATGTTTTCATGCGATCAAACCATTTTTTAAAACAGGAGGACCACAGATCTGAAGGCATGTTTTCTACGTGCTGATTGAACGCTATCACTGCCTCTTCGGAGTTGGTAAAAGTGAAACATCTCATCAAATCTTTGATTTTGGGGAAAATACAGAAATCACAGGGTGCTAGCCGACCTAGCACCCTGTGATGTACCCTGTGATGTATGACCCATCCTGCGCATAGCCCCGAGGCTATGCGCAGGATGGGTGACGAGTTGTACTTTTTCGGAAGCTAAAAATGACTGTTTTGTTGGCCGTGTGTGAAGAAGCGTTGTCATGATGTAGGAGAACACGGCTTTTGGGTCGACTTTCGTGAACTTTTTCTAACACACTGGGTAAACAAATGGTAGAATACCACTCGGCATTAACACTCTTTTGATCTACAAGTGGAATTGTACAGATGGGACCCGTAGCTGAGAAAAAAAACCCGATCATTTTTTTACCAACGTTTCTCGCCTGCCTCACTTTTGTTGACTTGTTCTCATTTTCAAACACCCATTCACAAGATAGCTGTTTTTTTTTCGGGTTCAAAACAATAAATCCACGTTTCGTCTGCTGTGACAATGTCAAACAGCATTAGAATGTTCATGGCCGTACTTCAGTAGCATCTGTGAGCACCATTTCACGCGAGCCCGCTTCTGCTCCGCTGTCAGTTCATGAGGGATCCAACGACAACAAAGTTTCCAAATTTTCAATTCTTCGTGTAAAATTTTCTGGATTTGACTCATACCAATCCCCAATAGTCCTCGAATTGTATCATAGGTAATCCGTGGGTTTTCTTCAATTAACCGCTTAACAGTAGCCACATTATCTTCGTTGACGGCAGTTGAAGGCCGCCCTTCACGAAATTCGTCATGTAAAGAAACTCGACCTCTCTCAAATTCAGTAAACCATCGCCTCACGGTGGTCAAACAAGGTGCATCTCTCCCAAAAGCATTTTGAAGAAGAGCGGCACAGTCTTGCGGAGAGATAGAACTTTTAAAATAATAAAAAATCATCGCTCTAAAATCTTTTCGACTTAATTCCATTTTCGTTGCATACGTAGAACTTTGATGTGTGATAAAAAACAATTGACAAATGATTTCCCGCCAATTGTTTTTTTTATTACTAAGAAGGTTGCAACGTTTAAAAAAACATAACATTCGAAATTCAAATAGTTCCAATTAGCTAGAAGTGCAAAACTTTTAGTGCCCCATGTACCTAAAATATTATAAGCCCACAAGGCTTGGATAGGCTCTCGCCCCATATCACGTGTAAACAACAATTACTGTGGGTGTAATGAACGCCTTAGTCAGAGGCCTTTTCCAGTTTGATGTTTGCGTGTGTGTGTGTGTGTGTGTGTGTGTGTGTGTGTGTGTGTGTGTGTGTGTGACATTACCAAAAATAGCGTGTCTAAAGGTGCTGAAAATGTGTTAGAGATTTGGTGACGATTTCCATTCGGGTTCCAAAGAAAAGTGACACCTGTTCGTTACCTATGGCATTCGTGATTTTTGTTAGACGTGTATGCGACGTTTCCTGGCTTATATTTTATTTATACACTTAAAGTTTCCATCCGAACAAATTTGGGTTTGACAACACAATCCCAATGATTTAGTAAACAGTTTTACATGTCAACTTTGTGATACAGTAAAATCCGTAGCGCTATGCGTCAATCTTTTGCAGGTATTACAGTTTACCTTGTCTTTTTAGATGTTGAAGATTTTTATGTTCAATTGTCGTAAAATATTTCCCCGTTTCTACAGGAATTATGGGTTAAAAAGTATTCCACACCATTTATAATGTACAAAGATAAATATCTTAACTGGTATGTAAATCAGTACTTTATAAAATACCTACGTCACTATCACCAACGGCAATACACCAATTAACCGGTGGAAATATCCTTAAAGGTATTTTACAACGCCAGAGAAAACATTTCGAAATAGTCCCTTGAACGTTTAGGATATTTCTTTAACTCGGTCCTTATACATAGAAATTCAGCTTGATTGGTGCAACATCCCGTAAATTATTAATGCAACCTGTTTCTTTATGTCCTAACTGGCTTCACAGGCAACATTTTTTCTTCAGAGAATGTATGTGAAACACAAATAGTCTATTCTATTTATGAACTGGTTAATGGCTACTCAATGGCTACTCCACTCGTGAGACTTGATTAAAAATAGGAAAAAAATATCATAAATCGCCAGTTAGTGATAACTAGCTGACGCTCGCGGCACTGTCCGCATGGAATTGTTTTTCTCCTTTCCATATTCCAACACTATCCCATTTACGGTAAAGCTAAAAAGTACTTCATGCGTTTAAGGATTCACACATAAAATGTGGTGAACGGTTTTATCAATATTTCTCTCTCAAGTCATTCTAAACTGCGGTCCACATGCTGGCAGATAGAGGAAAGAGTTCGGTAATGTCAATGATTCGTTCCCACTAGTTGTACTGAACAATTCTACCGAACTACTGGGAACTTTTTTCCCACTAGTTCTACTATGTTTGAGGGAACAAAAAAGTGAAACTAGTGGGACTCTTTATTCCCACTAGTTCTACTAGTTTTTTCTGGTAGAACTTAGGTTCCCTTTTGCGTTGGACTACGTAGTAAATGGCGAAATGTGGTCGTAATGCACTTCTTTGTTTAATTAAACCTTCAGGAATAAATAAGTTTGGTCTCTATGTGTATAACATTAGTAGAATTGTGCCTCTGTGATATTTGTATTGTAAGCCAGAAACCTCTTTTGTTTGCCCTAATTCAACATGTGCACTAAATTTTGGGGTTTTCTTTACTTATTTAATTATTGCAACATCCATTCAAGGGTTAAAAACATATAAAATTTAAAATAAAGTCTGTCCGTTTTGTCATCCGTATGTCGGTCACAGAAGACCCTAAACCGGTTTGCAACAACTTTCATTTTCATTGCTGCAATAATGACATACGTCAAGTCAGGTGATTTATCTTTTATTTACCAATTAGTTGAAACTTTACAAATACTAACAGCAATATTCTTTTTTATTTAAGTCACGGTCCTCATAAGTGCTAATGGGTTATATTAGGGCCATAATATAATTACAGAGGCCCAAGTAAACCTCATCTGCAATTGGTGCCTGTTAAGCCTCTGACAAGTCTATCCCCATTTGGTCTGCTACTACGTAACTAACAAGTTTGTTCAACCACACATCATATATGTCGTTAATCAGTTGATTGACGACATATGGTTGTAAGAAACGTCTCTGTCTTCACCTCCGCAGACACAAACGTGTTTTGAAAGAATCTTTTGTTTTTCAAAAAAAAATCAAGTGGAAAAGCGTATAAAACGTTCAAATCACAAATTAAAGGTACCTATTAAATATAATACCGTCGTCGGCAGCATTAATTACTTTACTACGTATGATTACCAGATGTATAAATAAAACGCAATCTAATCGTAGATTATTTTACATATTGCTAATATATAATTTTTAAAATAACTTAGTTGTAAAACATTTTAGATTAGACGTACAATTTTACAGCCGGTCGTTCACGCTCTGAGCATACTTTTTAATTACTGGTTAAACTAAAACTATCCGTTCTGATGTTATTTTGAAACGCTTTTTCGGTTACAACGTGGATAAAATTTCATGGAAACAAATTTTATGCTCGGTAAAGTTTTACTTATATTACATACCCGTAAATACTTTGATACAAAATGTAGGCATCAATAGAGTCACACATATCACGCCTATATCCCCGAAGGGTTAGGCAGAGGTGCATTACACACCCGCAATCACCCGCCGTCACCGGGCACACATATAATAAGGTTATGTCCAAAATGGCCAAATTTATTTAATAAAAAATATTAGCTATATTGTAATTTAGAAAAAAAATTAAACCCGTTGCCTTGCGATGAAATGTTGATGAAAGGCAACAAAATCTTACGTGCCAGCCGCTGTGGCACAGCCAATTAAAGTCCTGGGCGTCTCGAACTAGTATCATATCATTATCAATAGAGTATGTTGATTAATTTTTGTTTTACTGAAGTGAGAAATATTTATATCTTTGGTGCAATATAAAATAGTTTTGTACAATTAATACACTACAAATTCTAACGTTTAACACATACAGGTACATAACTATAGTTTATTTTATCCTGGCAATGTTTTCCCATTCAAGTTAGAAACGGGAAGAATTATTTCACGGAGACCGAGTCCACGTCACGGAGGTGCAAGCTAAATTAACATAGCAATAAAAAAAATACGTAAAACAAATAGGAAGTTGTAAGTAAATACGGTACCTAATACCACAGTGTAAGGAAAACTTAAACCTAACTTACGACAGTGCTAAATCCTCTTAGATTGTAAAAATAGCTTATGTGGCGTATCTGGAATACTGTAATAGCCGTAATTGAACCATAAATAAAGGCGACAATGCGACAGAACCCAAAAAAACACGCTAGTCTTGGAATAGGAGGTATTTACTAGAAAATCTTGGTATCTTTCGAGTTATGCCTGTAAGGTATCACAAGTCATTCCTAGTTTATTTTGAAACTAAGCTTGTTAGTGTAGGTTATTTTATACTATAATTTTCTCTCTTAGGGATATTTTTTTACGACAACCAGTATCGCATGTTAGGTTCTGAGTTAGGAATGTAGGTATGTACAAACAACTTATTACGCAGTTTTACTTGATAAGTACTGTTTAAATTGCGACAAAAGTTTCCGTAAGGAAAAATCTGTGATAGGTTTTACTTGAAACTACTTATCCTTAATATACTTGAAATGAATACCTACAGTAAAAAAAGATTAGGTAACATAAAATATAGGTATAAATGTTTTTTTTTCGTTTTTGCCTATCTGTCTGTTATCCAGAGATTTTCGCAGATAGACGAAGCTTAACTGAGGGCAACATAGGTAATTATTGTTTCATCAAAGTCCGATGGCAGGAAAAAAAAACTGTAGCCATAATAATAAGATATTCCACGAGGGTGGAGCTGCGGGTATCATATATACTTAAATAATATCAAAGCTAGGTCCTTTATTTTTTCAACTCCGCGAGACCGCGGCCACTCCCAGGTCCATTGCTGCGGGCGTCTCTGGTGAACCTAAGGTATTTCCAGTGGCGCCCGGCGGACTTTGCCACGCACGTGGCCACTTCGGGGGTTTGATCGGAATGAAAATCCTGCGTGGTAGGGGTTTGGTCTTATCCCGCGTCGGTGAGTTAATCTGGTTGCGTGCTGTGGGGCAAGGGCCCCGGAGCACGCAACCCTTCTAGCCTGCTTCTGTAAGGACGGCGGGTAGCTATCCTGCCGTCCTCAGGCCCCGATCATGAAGGTCGATTGTCCTGGGCGTAGATGAGCCTGAGCCGAACTCAGCGAGGAGGGTACGCTCCCTCTCCCTCTCGGCCGCCTTCGCGAGCATGGCTTGCTCGCAGAAGGACACGGCCGCGTTTCACCTCGCGCTGGAGACTATGGCTTGTAGTATGGTTTCCAGCGAGAGTATATCCACGCACAGACCCACTACGAGGTCCCGGCGCTGAGTCGCCCACGCTGAAAGCTAGGTCCTTAACAAACCCTAATTATTAATTAAAGAAACCTTATTATATCAGACTAGCGGATGCCCGCAACTTCCCTCGCTGTCCCGTTTAACAACGTTTTACTCTACAAACGCGCACGCACTCTCACCTATACTAATTTGATTAAGTAAAATTTGTAAGTAGACAACTTTAAAAAATTGTTAATATGAAAAAAAAATAACAAATGTAATGTAAGGAGCCTTCTAACACAAGCATATTTTGCTAAAAAGGAGCTTCTAGAATCAAAAATTGTAAACTTTATTATCACAATAAATTTATTCTTATTCTTACTTTACTGCTTCGCTTCTATTGATCGTAGCTCGTCCATAGCCCAGTGACTAAGGTAGTTCTTTAATTTCGAAGACGTGAAATCCTACTCCTAACCACAAGCACTTTTAGCTGCAGAGGTTAACGAAGATGCAAAGAACTCATACTTGCGATCGCTGGTATTCTTTTTTAAAAATATTCTACGAAAATAGTTTATAATATTAAAAACTATAAATAATAGATACTTCTAAAATTATAGAATCTCTGTAAATATAGATATACAAAGATAATATTTAAATAATTGTATCCCGGACATGGTAAAGTGTTAAATAATTATAGTTTTTGTTGAGGTGATCTCAAGGTTCCGTTAACTTAGATTTGTGAGGATGCGTTTGTGTTTGTCAAGGTCGTGTGAAGTACCTTGTGTGTTTTGTATACTCATGATTGTTCTATTATTAACCAAAGCCTCTACGGCTTCACTAGAATGACTCGAAAAGAGAATTACTCTTGTGCAAAGTCATCTCTAGATTCAGTAAAATGTTGAAATTTATGAATTATCATTAAACCTTGATGAAGTAACAAGTAAATATAAAAAACGTTTAAGTTTTTACAAATTATACTCAATAATTAGGTATGTTATTAAATTATCTAGTCGGTAACCACAAATTGGTACTAAAATAATTATCTTTTCCGAGACGTGCAATCAACCATTAAACCTTGACATAAACCTTTTGATATAAAATACTGTTAATTATGAATAAAAAACCATAAAAAAACTTTCGACACAAATAACACAGCCAGAAATTATATTAATTCGGATGCTACATGCTACTTAAACCCTGATCGGTTTCGCCTTATGACATCATCAGAGGTGTTTACTCATACCCAATCACTAAAATTCACTTTTGTAACACATTTTACTAAAATAATTTACTTTTAGAACACATTTCGCACGTCACATTCTGCATCTTTATAGCTATACTAGTACGGTGTCTTGCGCGGTGCTTCGCGCCGCACCACGCCATAGGTTTTGGCCTATAACTTTTGACCCCTCAGGGCTAGGTCAAATTTTCGACTTTTTGGCTTGCCTCCAGATCGAGGGCTATCCATAAAGGGTTCAACCATCATTGGAGCATAAGCAGTTCTCGAGAGCTAAGAAGGGACAAAAATTAGATTCACCATTTCTATATACAGGGTTTTCTATATCAACCCGAAGACACCGCTATCAGCCGGTCATCGATTTCAAGTAAGTAGTATATTAATGTGCGCCTGTGAAAAACCTTCTCTCTCTCTCCTGGTAGGAACATTTTGTCTCTGTTCCACATCAAGGTCTGAACTTTTTTTTTCTTGTTTGGCGGTCGACACATATCGCAAGGCGTTCTGGGCGACCAGCTGATGGGGGTGTCTTCAGGTTGATATAACCCTTATGTAACACCCTGTATAGATATAGATGGCAGTGTGTAAAATTATTTACTTCAAATTTGATGGAATGAAGGTACCTAATATAGTGCTAAATAAATAAATACGGCATTATATTCACATAGAAAACTTTATCAAACTGTAGGTCTGTAATGTACCCACCCTTTTGACTCATAAGGACTACTTCCCAAAAGGACAGTTCCCAAATCGCCCACTTCCCAAAACGACCATTCCCAAATCGCCCACTTCCTAAAACGTCAATTCGCAAAAGGACAATTCCCAAAAGGACAATTCCTAAAACGTCCACTTCCAAGGATACACACCTACAAGGGTTTTACCCCTTCGGAGCAAAATGTGCACGACACGCAAAATGCACAAATATAGTTAAATTCACACATACAAGGTTTTTACCGAGTTTTCCACATCATTCCGAAGGGGGGTTTTAGTGAGTGACCTTTAATGACTGTCTACTAGCTCGAAAATGGAAATAAAACTCCTTTTGTAATGTATTCTTTTAGCATAATAATGTCTATGACCACCCTATGATGACTGACTACATAAAGAAGTGCGCGAACGCGCGATCGAACTAATATAGTGAGCAATTTACAAAGGTCACCGCCTCTTTATTCAAAAACAAACAAAAGACTCTCACCCCACCCCCACCTTTTAACAGATCCCAATAAGGAAATTTATAACCATACGTAACACTGCAAGCAGCTAGAAATTTGCTCGTAACATTTTTTTGTACTCGTAGTAACTTCTAAACGGAATGAAGTAAAAGGGAATTTACTTCTAGATAAATGCTGATTCATTCTTGGATTTATTCCTTATTAGTTGGACTAATTGGGTGTTTTGGGAAGTGGGCGTTTTGGGAAGTAGGCGTTTTGGGAAGTGGTCGTTTTGGGAAGTGGGCGTTTTGGGAAGTGGTCCTTATGAGTCTAAAGGGTTCAAACATCTTTACATACAATGGTAATTTCTGAGATAGAAGACAAAAAAGTAGGTAGCTAAATCGTTTGAATATTTTGAATAACTTAGTTAAACCTTTCTAAAAACACTGAAATAGTCCGCGACGCCCAGGACTTTAATTGGCTGTGCCATAGCGGCTGGCATGTTAGATTTTGTTGCCTTTCGTCAACATTTCATCACAAGGCAACGGGTTCCAATATTTTTTTCAAAATTACAATATAGTTGCTACTTTTTATTTAATTCATTCGGCCATTTTTGACATAACCCATTATAAATGTGCCCGGTGACGGCAATAGGCTTGCCCCCTATTACGCGGGACTAAAAATACTGGCAAATTGTGCCACTCTGCCTACCCCTTCGGGGATATAGGCGTGATATGTGTGTGTGTGTGTGTGTGTGTGTGTGAAAACACTGAATAAATTCCATTATTTCGCTTAGTGCAAAAGATGGTAATATCGTAGTAGGTTGTGTAAGTACGTAATTCAGTGAAGAATCATTGGCTCAAATAACTAACTTGAAAAATTCGTATATGTTTGCATAAAAAGTTACTAAAAGCAGGAAACCACGAGTGATTATTTTATCGTTAATTGCAAATGTATGCACAAAACAAGTAAAGACGTTAACTAAGGTCAAGAAGGACGCTTTTTGCAATTGGATTGTAAACAGTTAGAATATTAAATATAAGATATATAAATTATATACAAGTCCGTAAAATGGTTATTAAATATGTATAAAGTATGTTAGACCTATGTTTGTTGTGTTGTATTGTATGTTTTGGGTGCAAAGGGGCTCTACCAACATCTATAGGGCCCCAGCGACCTCACCTGCTAGTGGCGCACCTGCTGATAAACGGACGAGGCTCGTTAATTTACGGTACCTATGGAGTGGCTTCGGCCCCTACGTGGGTACCAGGTGGTACAACAGTGTTGGTCCGGGGGGGTACCACCGTGCAGCTGTGCTAAAGCCCCCCAAGTAACCCAGCCCAGGCTGGGTTGCGTTAGGGGTTCAGCAGCTGCACCGCCGGGCCCGGGGCGATGTATGGTGCAGCAGGCATGGGACCAGTGGGGGCGAAACGGAGTCTAGTGTGGGTGGTGTGGGTCGATTCGCCGGCCAGGGAGACCCTTAGCAACGGCGTTGCCGCGGCCGCCCGCAACACAGTCATGGGGCCCGCCTGGGGCCAACCACCCCAGGAGGCTGCCCCACATGTTGCGCATAATCCTGATGTGGGATCGCCGCTCCGGGTGGTAACCGGTGTGGGGTAGCGGCGGCCTTGCATCAGGGGGGTTTGGGAGCCCTTCCGTCCGGCGAGTCGGCTCCGACCTAACCACACGGTTCTAGACAAAGCTAGCCCCTGCGCTTTGTCACTTACTGCTGCACCAAATGTCGCCCTGTCTTCACGCTTCTTCTTCAAAATCTACAATGGCAGTGCAACAAAAAAGAAATAAACGTTACACAGCGGCCCTAGGAAACCCCACAACTTCACATTTCGAGGTGGAGTTCACTAACGTCCGTGGACTCCATGCGAACCTCGATACCGTCCACCACCACCTTGAGACGGCACGGCCCGCTGTGATGTTCCTCACGGAGACACAAATACGCCGCCCTGACGACACGTCTTACCTGTGTTACCCCGGCTATGTCATCGAGGAACAATTTCGAGACAAAGCCGGGGTGTGCGTGTTCGTCAGGGCGGATGTTTGCTGCCGCCGGTTGCGCTGCCTAGAGAACCCCTCCAATTCCGTCCTTTGGCTGCACGTAGACCATGGCTCTATGAGCCAGATCTACGTGTGCGTCTACCGATCCCACACAGGGGATTCTGAGACAACAAAGCTCTTCCAGTACCTCAGCGAGACGGCTGATGAAGCGCAGGTGCGGTTCCCGAACGCTGACCTAGTTTTTCTGGGGGACTTCAATGGCCATCACATTGAATGGCTGGGGTCCCTCAAGACTGATCATGCGGGTAGAGCCGCCCATGCGTTCGCTCTCTCCCACGGTCTGACCCAGATGGTATGCGGGATCACCCGGATACCAGACAGGTCAGATCACGCGCCCGCTCTGCTGGATCTACTGCTGACGAGTCGCCCAGCCCAGTACAGTGTTTCGGTAGGAGCCCCACTGGGTAGTTCCGACCACTGTGTTGTTCACGCTGGCATGAAGGTGTCACCTCCTGCACGTCCTGTGCAAACGTCACGACGACTATGGCACTACTCGTCAGCGGATTGGGACGGTCTACGCGATTATTTTGCGTCCGTCCCCTGGAGCCAGCGCTGCTTTGTAGGAAAGGCTCCTTCGAATAGTGCTTCTGCTATTGCTGGCGAGATCAGTTTAGGGATGGATTATTACATCCCTTTCTCTGATGTCGCCAGTATCCGCAGAGCCCGTCCCTGGTTCGGGCGAGATTGTGCCAAAGCTGTTCGACAAAAACAGTCGGCATATCGCGCCTGGATCAGGGCCCGGGCTGTGCGCGACCCAAACGTGGGCCACCTCAAAGCAGCGTACAACCGGGCCACAAAGTCGAGTAAGAGGGCCTTTAAGAGAGCGGATGCCCAGCGCGTCGCGCGGCTTGGTCAGGAGCTCACTTCCCATCCCACGGGCAGCCGTGGATTCTGGCAACTGGCCAAAGCCGTGCAATCTAACTTTTGTCAGCCCTCGCTGCCACCGCTGCGTTACCCAGATGGAACACTGGCTCACAAAGCCCAAGAGAAAGCGGATATGCTCGCAGACCTCTTTGCGGCTAATTCCTGGGTCGACGACCGTGGCCTGCAGCCCCCCGCCATCGCCAACTGTGGCCACACAATGCCTGATATTGTTATCAGGCAATGTGATGTACGGGCAGTGCTGCGGTCACTCGACACGCGGAAAGCCAGTGGCCCTGACGGCATTCCGGCGGTGGTGCTACGAAAATGTGCAGCTGAGTTGTCTCCAGTATTAACGCGTCTGTACCGCCTGTCATACTCTTCAGGGCTCGTGCCGGAGGTCTGGAAGGAGGCGAACGTACAACCGATCCCCAAGAAAGGGGATCGGTCCGATCCAGGCAACTATCGACCCATAGCTGTCACCTCAGTCATTTGCAAGGTGCTTGAGCTCCTTATAAATAAGCAGCTCATGCAATTCCTAGAGGATCACTCGCTAATCAATGATCGACAATACGGCTTCAGGCCAAAGCGATCAACGGGTGATCTTCTGGCATTCGTAACGCATGTCTGGGGTGGGGCTATGGAAAGGCACGGCGAGTCCTTGGCTATTAGCCTGGACATCGCCAAAGCCTTCGATAGGGTCTGGCATGCTTCGCTCCTTTCCAAGCTTCCGGCATATGGTCTACCTCCTCAACTGTGCAGCTGGATTGCCAGCTTTTTAAACGAGCGCCGAGTGCGGGTCCTCTGCGATGGCCAGGCTTCTCGCTTCTTGCAAGTGAATGCCGGGGTACCGCAGGGGTCCGTACTATCACCAACTCTCTTTCTTCTGCATATCAATGATATGCTATCCCTCGGGAACATTCATTGCTATGCAGATGACAGCACACTGCACGGGAGTTACTCGGTTCGTCCGACGGCGGGGCGATCTGAGATTGAGGAGGAGAGACGACGACTCGTGGCTGATCTCGACCGTAACCTCGACAGTATCTCTCAATGGGGTACCGAGAACCTGGTCGAGTTCAATGCCCGCAAAACACAGGCGTGTGCATTTACTGCGAAGAAATCCCCTTTCCTTCCCCTACCCTCTCTTCAGAATGCATTATTACCAATGAAGGACAACCTTGATATCCTTGGCATAGACGTTCGTCGAGAGCTCAATAATAAAAACTACATCGAAAGATGTATAGGGCTAGCTTCGCGGAAACTAGGAATACTGAATAAGGTAAAGAGATTCTTTACACCGGACCAGAGGTGTCTGCTGTACAAGACGCAGATTAGACCCTGCGTCGAATACTGCTCTCACCTCTGGGACGGCTCCGCGAAGTATCTGCTGGACGCTCTCGACGCTATGCAGCGACGGGCTATCCGTATTATTGGTTGTCCGGAGGTAACGGGAAGCCTTGAGCCGCTAGCTCAGCGCCGAACAATAGCTTCCTTGGCCGCATTCTACCGTATTTACCACGGCGAGTGTTCTGAAGAGCTCTTCAATCTGATCCCACCCTCTTCCTTCCGATCCCGAACGACTCGTGCCGGGCAGAGATGCCACCCCCACACAGTGGATAGCATGTTCGCGAGAACCGAACGTTTTAAACGTTCGTTTCTCTGCCGAACGATAGTGGCCTGGAACGCCCTGCCTGTGCACGTGTTTCCTCCCACATATAATCCTGGGTTCTTTAAGCGGAGCGTGAAGAGGCACATCAGTAGGTCGTCAAGTTGAGGGCCACTCTCAATAGTAATGTGTGCTGTGAGAGTGGCCCACAATCGCTAGACGTCGTCACGACTTACCACCAGGCGGGCGGCGTCAATTTGGCGAACAAAATATAAATAAAATAAAAAAAAAAAGACCACTTTATAAGGCGCAATTTAATACTCGTATATTATAGACAGCAATATGAACAAGAAAAGCAATATAACTAAAAGGAAAGGGAAGGAGGAAAGAGAAGACTTAGAAGAGAAGACATAGAATATACGAGAAGACTTAAAAAGGAAATACTTGGACTAACTAATGGAACAGGAATGGAAGAAAAAACTCCAGCAAACACAAGAACAAAAGAAACTAATAAAGTTTTTATTAACTTCGTGACATTGCATAAACCTACCGGCAAACAGTTCCACCACAGTAAAAGTTTAGTTTTAATATGGCTCCACCCTGTTTATTAGGTCTCTGAGTTCCACCATAAATATTATAACTCGGTACAAATTAAAATCCAACTCTATAGCAAAAAAATAATGTTTCTATCTATGCCGGGACCCGACATGTATTTAATTATTTACCTAGTTTGCCAAAAACACCACTTAAATAAAACACGAATTCTGGTGAAAATTTAAGATATAATTTTTCATTTGGAAATAGATATAACGCCTAAAATTAGTTTTTTTCTGCTAATAAATTTGTTTTAAGTAGGTTCTGAAAAGTATATTAAAGCAAGTAAAGAATAAACATATGTGCAAACGTACAAGAACTCCATTAATGTTATCTAACACAAGGAGGGTATTATTTTATAAACAAAATCGAACAGAACTAGATATTATTTTCTAAACATTTCACCTTTAATAGTACGCGCATCGTGACGTCCGTTTATACAAGACCGTAAATCTTTAAATACACTATAAACACTGTACACCTACTACGCTATAATTTTACAATACTAAATTTTTGTGCTTATGACGCGAGAACAGACAAACATTGAAAATGACATAAATATGGCACATTGAAACATAATAAATTGTGACTAAACCATATATTCCGAAGCATCTAATTTATGCTATCCGTGACCTAACGCTGACCATTCTTTAGCTTATGAATTTTGTATTACCATTCAACGAGGCAATAATACGAGTATATCTCATAAGTAGGTACCCTCGATATAGAATACAGGTGATTCCATTCTGAAAAAAGGTCGTTTGCACTATATCCCTCACTTGCACTATCTTTGTCTGGACATACTCTTTGTAACTATTAGACGACTCGGCTTTGCAAAGCGACGGATAAGACGGACCCACAAGAGTACCTAACTGTAAAACACTTAGGATGAGTTACAACTTACAGATAACCGGTTTTAGGTTAGACTTTACTTAAGTTAACTGTAAACAAGTTAACATTATCAAAGAGATTTAATTTATTATCAATAAATTTAAGATTATTGATGCTATTTCTATAGTTTAGGCTTTAATTATGTCTGTCGTAAAACGCAAAGAACGAGACGTACAAAACACAAATTTTGTATTGCAGTTATGTAGGACTAGACTAGAACAAGTAATCCTCGGCATTAAATGTTATATTCGATAAGTTATCCAATCTTATTGAGATACTTGCTAAGTATATTATCAATTTATTTATTATAAAGTAGACCGCGAATGATAAGGGCAATAAAAATTGTAAGACCACCAAGATAACCAAATCCCTAACCAGCTTAAATGTTATTCATATTATAGATAATTTTAACAGATTAGATCAAAGAAAAGAAAATGCAGGTTGTTTATGTAGTAACAGGTAACTTCCGAAACAGATTTGACTGTTTTCAATTATACATCAAAGTTAAAACTGGTTGCAAATAGCACGAGATCAAGTTTCCAGACAAATATTCAGAAACAGCTGATATAATAAATTTACGGCAGAAGTTTGAATGAATAAAATTGTAATCGTTTTGAAATCATGGCGTAGGTCAATAAATCCATATTATGAGTAATATCACTTGTGAAAATACTGATATTATACAGAACGTCTATTGATTATGTCTGAATCTAAACCTACATAAACAAAATTTTGTAATGTACTCGTAGTTTCCAAACGTCGACTACTCAAATGTTAAAAGATTCAAAATAAATCCTCATTAATCCGTGAAGATTAGTTTAATTTCGATATTCTTTGAGAATATAAATGTCAAGATAAATGTGTTTTATATAAAGATTCATTATCATGACATTAACAAAAGCGGTGAACAATTCAGAAAATTAGAATCTTAGACAATGATGTAGGTAACAGCTGTGCACCTCACAAATTACATCGGTTATAAATTTCTCTAACAATTCCAAATTAACTATTACTTGGCAACGTGGACAGATTTAAATTTCGTATAGATCGCTGCTGTAACAAAAGGTTTGAGGACAGTAGATTTTTTTTAAACAAAAATAAAATACTGAGAGTTCGTCGTCGGCCAACAATCTGTCGTGGTCTAGTCGGATGTGCGTCTAAAATAGCCCGAGTTTCTAGTTCGGCTTTACAAGTCAAAGCGACAATCGTTAGGTATGCATTAGTATTATTTAGATCGTAGTCTTGTCTGTCTGTTGGTCGTGTAGCAATTGTTATTTATAGCCCAGTCTAATGAATTCGATTGTACATGTGGTGCGCCTGTTCGCTCTGTAGATTTCCGTCTTGGTTTTTTGTTCATTTCGTATATAGAAAATTTGCGTGTTAACTAAACTTTGTGTGCTCTATAATTTTCATTTATCGATTAGAGCAGCTTGCAGCAAAATAGTGAATACTTTTAAACGTACGGTGTAAGCAGTGTTTTGAGTTTTGTCCATTTTATATTCATAAATAGAAATTGGAAATGAGAAACCAAAGACTCCAACTATAAAATTTAAAAAAGGCTATTTTGATTGTAAAGATTTATACTAGCGGCTCTAGAGTATATGAATAAGAACCGTGTATGATTTAGGTAATTTAGAAATCAAAACGACAACAATAAATATTATGATAAATGAAACTACACAAAAACTTGCACATAAACCTGAATCGAATGTGATAATGCTTTAATTGGTACGAGTATAATCGAGTAAATGACATATTCCTATTATAAGAAGGAAATGAAAATTAGGTCAAACTGAATGCACAATGATACAAAAATATTTTTCCTGATAAAAAAATAAAATTATTTGCAGACGAGAATAGAAATGAAGCACATGTGGAATAAAACGATCTGCGTCCGTTGCTTCTAATGTTTAGATGCCCGTAATTGAGTGCCGATGTTTATTTTTTTTAAGAAATTAGAATAGTAGTTTATTTGTTTAAATTGTAACATTTTTTGCACTAATCCAACTGGATATGCATTTTCTCCAGAGGTATGTTTGTCAAGTACAAATTAGGTAGGCTGATTTTATTGGGACAAGACAGTGGTTGAAACCTCAATTTTTCAATCAAAAGTAAGTCGTTTGCTAACAATCTATGTTAGAACATTTACATAAACGCTATACAGCTACAAACTAAGCAGAACTTGAGCTATGAGACTACTTATGATACTTAGAGAACTTATATGAATACTATTTGATCTCAAAAATGTTGATGCAGATCCAGGAATCAAATACAACACTTCGGAATCGACATCCACACTACACCGAAGGATGTTAGAATATAATATTTCTTGTGCTGATTTATAATCTCTAACAAAACGAACTAAAATAATAATTTTATTAATTATTTATGTACACATATAAATCTAGTCTAGCAATGTTTGGTATAACGGGTTTTATGTGTGTTCATTACTGATTTTAGTCGATAAATATTTCTTGTATTTATTGAGTATTTTGGATACTCACAACTCTTTTAACTATGAGAAAGAGTGTTGTAATGATAGGTTGTCTTACATCATTTTTATTGGAGAATGTGTATTGCCCAGGGTGACATTGCCCAAGTTATTAGATCTGTTTCGTTACTGGGGGATCCCTCATGCCCAAAGCTTGTCTATAAATATCTGCAACTACTTTATAACAAGTAATACTTGTTTAATTTGCTATTAACAAAAAAGTATTATTCGTAAAAAGAGGTGTTCTTTCAGTATTAAAATTTTAAGATGCCAGTATACTTATTCACACGTAGATATTATACGCAAATTAAAAAAGTATTGTTTTTTTTTTCAATATCAATCTTCGTTATTTTTAAGTGGTGATGTCAAGATGAAGTAGAGCAGAATACGATGTCGCCGAAAACAATTAAATTTATTTTTACAAAACAATGAAGGAATTTTTTATGACGTGAATGATAATTGGGTGAAAATGTGTCTCAAAACAAAATTGAAATGTCTAACCGTGCTCAACATTTAAATAAGAATCAGAATACAATTATTTAAATAAGTTTTCACGCAACGTTAGGGTGACTCCAGCAGTTTTTTCCTTTGTGTGAAAATTTATGTTTTTTTTGAGACAACACAACAAATGAACTTTGATAGACTGGCTTTAAACCTTCGGTGAGCTAAAAAATATGGAAAAATTACCATTATTGTTGACATATATTATATAGGTAGCACTAATTGCGAATTTATAAAATAATTATTCAATTTACTATACAACTCAGCATGACGCTATCACCGAACGTGATAGCGTTAATATTTGGCCAAGTAATATTTGTGTTCATAGTTGAGTGTTTTGTCACTATTTATTTCCGCTTTGTAGTAAAATATGAGTTTGATTTAACAACAAATAACGATGTAAGAGGCTGCATCAATTGATGAAAAATATGAAGTCTAAACATGGTTAAATATGTTTTTTTTGAACGACAATGTTTACAATTTATTTCTTTGCATATAATACATAATAATTATGTTTTTGTTATAAGCACTGGAAAAATATTATAGAGTAAAGATTACTTACTTTGTGATAAACTACGAAAATATTAAAATCCGTGAGTCCCTCTCCCTCAGTAACACCAAAAAATTCAAGAAACACAGTATTTCAACAAACTAATGAACGTAACATATCAACAGACATTAACAATAATGAAATTCAATGTCCACCGTCTTAGAAAATAACGTTTCAAACGTACGTAAAATTTTCGCGGGAAACTAGAGGCGCGCGACGACGTCCCACCCACGCAACATCGGAAACACGACTGAGCAGAAATCAAGAGTTCACCTGCAATGCGTGCGCTGATCACAGACGTTGAAAAGAGACGTGTATAGTACTGGATACATTGGAAAGAGAAAGATACATGATACACGTGCTTCTATGCCTAGAGCCTACTGTGGGGGGCAGGGGTGAAGCTTTTCAGTTTTCAGGAAAGGGGCGCGTCACTTAAAGCTACGAATGAATAGAGTGAATAGGATGTATTTTGTATTATGAAGGCCAGGATGGGACAATAGACTGAATTATAACTTTTGTTCATGATAGAACTCAATGTGACAACATTTTCTTTGCAAATAGGACGTCGGCGTCGTCGTGTTAACGAAGTCTTTGTCATGTTAACGACAAGGTACAATATTTTATAAAAAATGTGGTGACACATTCTCTTTGACGATCTAGCTAGACTGATATTCTTATAGGTAATATGTACTGTGTAGTATCTATGGCACATTTAAAAGGTGTTTTTCGTAAAAAGTTCTTTAAGACTTACAACTCTGGCGACAAAGGGGTCGCCATGTGTTTTTGATCTCACTTATTGTCTCTATTCTACTATATACGTCGGTCATCATGGTAGTGAAAGAGGTCAAATAACACAACAAATTGGGCATGTACGTACGCATTATAGACAATTTGTACATATCTATAATGTATCTCTAAGCTTATACTGCTTTTGGGTCAGTCACATAAAAAATATTAAAAATGGAGCAGTAAAAATAGTGTTTGCCCAATAATTACTTTCTATTAGGTAACCTAATGTATGCACATTTATACTGTGTCGAAATACCGGTAACCTACATTATATATACTTACCTATCTATTGGCACTTCAAAATACCGGTAACCTACATTATATATACTTACCTATCTATTGGCACTTCAAAACCAATGACTAGGACAGCCAAGCGTGGGATGTCGCATCTATATTACTAGTATAGTACCTACCTATTCTTTTATATGTGCTCACGTCCTTTATAAATTAAAATATATGACTATATGGATGTTTCCTATGTATAATATGTATGTATTTACAAAAAAAAATGTATATAAGTATTTATATATCAGTTTATCTAGTACTCATATCACAAGCTTTGCTCAGTTTGAGACTAGATGGCGTTGTGTGGATTGTCCTAACATATTTATTTATTTATTTATTGATTATTTATATCTATATACTCGACAGGCATACCAGAAACAAATCATTCAGTTAAATATTGTAAGTGTGTTGTTGGCACGAAGAGGCACGTGACAGTTGGTCAGTTTCATTTGTAGATAACATCGGATCGCAATGTTTAGGGAAACCGCGTCTTAGTTACTGGCTAGGAACGCTTTGGTTTGAGTCACGCACTTCTGTGGTATAGGTTGGATTACCTTTCAAGTTATAAGTAGGTATTTGGGATGATCAGATAGCCCCAAAGTTAATATAGGTGCTGTTAATACATCACACTTAGTGAAGTTCGAGAAATCGGTCCATTCGATTACCACACATTAGAGAACAAAGGCAAAAAACTCTTCGGGACCCAACATTTTTTAATTGCCTAGCTTAGATTTGAACAAGAATTTAAATTGGTTCTCTGGATTTTTTTATGAAGAACTAACGCAAAAGTGGATTTGAAGCATTACATAGGTATGTGGTTCTTTTTAAGGTTCCGTATCCAAGGGGTAAAAAATTACTGAGACTTCGCTGTCCATCCGTCCGACCGTCCGTCTGTCTTGGGCTGTATCGCATGAACTGTGATAGTTAGAATGTTAAAATTTTTACAGAAGATATATCTGTTGCCTCTATAACAACAAATACTAAAAAACAGAATATGATACAAATTTTAGGAGGCATACAACAAACGTAACTTTTTTTGCCATTTAGGTACGGAACCCTTTACGTGCGATTCCCACTCGCACTTGGTCGGTTTTCTTTATTCTCTTCATATTTACCGATGCGATAGGCAGGGATATTATCGATCCAAAGAAACTAACACGAACATAAAAACTATAACCTAACATAAAATTGAGAGTAAGTCTTTGGGGTATTTAAGGTCTGGAGGCTTAATCATATCTGAAAATATTATCTATGACAGGTTTACGGGATATAACGGTAATATACGACAAAAGAACTACATTTAAACCGAATAAAACTGTGGGTAAAAGTTAATGTATGATGATGTACTGAAAATTGCTCAAAGAACACGATAAAATCACGAAAATAGGTCTGTATATTATTTATCGACTAAAAGCTCTTTCATATCATCGTTTTGAATGATTTAAGCATTTATTGTAATCGATTTTATAGGCATATTAGGGTTTCATTAAGATCTTAGAGACCAAAACCAACCTCAACAAGTCAGTGCAACCGTGCACATAAAAGTGCCCGGATAGCGGCAATACGCCCCTATAATATGACACCAATAAAGTTACTGGAGAAATTGTACTTATAAGATGCTACTACTTGACTGTTTTCTCTCGTATGATTCCAGGCGTGATCATACGAACGTAGAATAACCTACTACCTATTTAAATTATGTCCAAATTGTTATTCAGAGATGAACACTGCAACACGCTAACTAAGGTACTTACACAATATTTCTACTTAAGATTCCACTTAGTAATTCACTTGCATGTCATCAGTCCTCGTTATATCCAAGTGACGTGATGACCGGTCAAGGTCGAGAAAGAATGAATCACGACACAACACAACAGTTTAGAAGAACCATTAGAGTATAACATAGTGAGTTAATGCATCACAAGTGGTTTGCGGTTAAAACAGCTGATGATTATTAGCTCTGTACTTGAACGGGTTGTAGTGTAGTATGCCTCTGGCTGTACTTGCGTGTTTCCAATGTTAATCACCATAACTCTTAAGGATTTATTCTTGAAAGTGTTTAATACATTCTTGTTACATAGACAGAATCATGTCTTTATCGCTTAAGGGCTAACCAGAGGCGATTTTACACCTACATTTCATGTAAAAATGTAATTTATTGTCGTTTTCGGACCGAGCTATGTTCGTCTGTCTGCAGATATACCGATGCGATTGTTTTAGCTTTAAAGGACAAAGCCTAATTTTATATGGAATTTGCAACTAGTGCTGCCTAGAATATGAGCAAAAGAATGTTCTTAAAACCGCTTAAGGTTTAGTGGAGGTAGGTCCACTACAAATCAAGTCCTAAGTTCAATACACCTATTTAATACACAAGACTATAATGGTATACTCCTGCGAATGCTTTGAATTTGTCGTAGAAACAATATGCACATGTGAGCATTTTAGGCAGCACTTGGTCCAACCCTTTGCAATGTCCTTCTGAAGATCATCAACTCATTTTTTAGGTGATGAAGGGATCTCACTCACATTTCGAGATATTTTCTTTAATTAATAAGTTAATTAAGTAAAATCGGTTCCTTTTCTTTTAACAAATTGACTAAATTAAATACCTAAAAGTATTACTCAGAAAAGTAAGAGCTTTTTTATTAATTCAAGTAGAGCCCGAAGGTCGGTACTTCAATAAATTAAGTTAACCGTTTTATTCGTGTTATTTGAGCAATAAAGTAGGAGCGCCATAGTCGGCTAATCCATCAAGTTCCTCGAGTGTGATAAGATCGCCAATTGTGAATTGAACGAACATGCCTCTATAGCTATTCTCGTTTATATAAAACTGCAATTTTGACATAGTACTCACACCTAATAGATGAAAATTGGGTTTTTGTACAGTAACCACCAGATATATTATGTAACAGTATATCTCGCTATGAATTTTAATTACTGTGGAATATTTTTTTTAACCCAATAGGTCACAGGACGTATAGCAGGTAACATCGATGTGTAATAGTAAAAGAGACTTAAAGAAAAAACAATCCCTCAAAGTAAAGCCGTGACCATATATATTATTCGGACGGACTTTCATAGATGAATTCAACAATCCGCCATTCTCACGTCTGAACTCTCACATAGGCAGATACCGAAACGTTTATAGAACATCGATTTTACCTACATTTAATTCCAGATTTGCAATGAAATAAGTAGAGCCTGTGAGATAAGAACCTGGCAATAAAAACTTACGGCCACTCTTTGCTAATCATTAATCTAGTGAAATGAAATTATTTATTTATTTTGTATGTTGTACATTTCATTTCATTAGATTAATGATGAGAAAAGAGTGGCCGTAGTGTTTTCCAAAAAACGTATCCAGCAAGATGCAACAATACTTTCGAAATACGGTGGTACAAAATGAAATGCCACAAGGAGAACTTAGTAGCGAATACACGAGTGAGTGCATCTGGCTATGAGAACCACAATAAGAACAAACTAGTTGTATTAAAAACGGGTATAAATACTTACTAAACAGGTATTTTTATAACAATGATATACCTATAATTTATATTCCATAACATTAGCCACTTTACGTTACAATAATAGTGCTGTTAAAACAATTACACGGTTAAAACGGGTCAAGGTCCGCCATTGTGGTTGTCATGATTTTTTTCCCATTAATTTAATTGTTCAAGGTTATCCGTATAAATGTCTACTCAAGAAATTATACTGCCGTTGGCTGAGACAGCAAAATTTGTGTCAAAACTGTTCTAAATCTAAAATTTCAATAGACACGATGAGTGTTTGTCATAGACTGAGTATTAAAGATCATGGTTGCAATAAAAAATATCTAATGCCTATCCTATTTAATTACTCCATGAACGTGAGTATAAAAATTGTTTTTTTGTATAAAAAAGGACTACCTACCTATTGTTTTTTTCTAGTCGATTAACCTTCATTGAAGGTTATTCAACAAAAACAAAGTTATTAATCCTGTAATAAAAATTAAAATACCTCTACGTGAGGTATTCTCAAATAATTCTATTGTTCAACGTAGGTTTTATTACGCATTAGACAAAACACGATCGGTGTAGGTAATTGTTATTTATTATTTATGCTTTCGATTGTCGGCACTTGGTGGAGCTTATAATAACACATTTTAAATAAACTCTGTAGTGAGTTTATTTAGAAAGAATTGTTATTTATTTTTAGAACAGTCCTTGATTTAACGGAATTATATTAGGAGTTAGGACTGAATTTTACAAAGATGACTTCTCCGTTTAATATATTTTTTAGAACGATAAAGTTTTTTAGAACGGTTATATATGTACATTAATAAAGTAACAAAATAGGAGAATGATAACGCCAACAAAGTTAACATTATTATAGGCATAGTATACAGCACAATGGTAAGTAAAAATTTTTTTCGAGAAAAAACTTTTTAGCATTAATTAATAGCATTGATTTTTCGCAGAATCAAAAGGACAACAAAACGTCGACAATTGTTTCGCCTCTAAACGAGGCATTATCAAGACTGTCTCAGAGAGAACAGCAAAATTCGTGGTTGGAACGTGTTTGCTTATAAGTAAACGCGTGCAAATTTCATTATCGCGATGTAGGATTCTTTACAATAACCAATGTGGGTAGAAACCTCAGATCATGCTAACTAAGTTCCAAAAATAGGTATTCACCAATACTTGACCTTATCTGTTTGATTTAATTACTGTCTCTTGATAAGTTGCATAGAAAACCCAAACAACACATACAAACCAACAACAGTTAATGTGTCTGTCTGTTCGCAAACAGATTAAGTAAGGGAGATGTGTGAAAATCTATTTGTTCATTGAGTAAGGTTTCCGCATCTCTTCTAACTATTTCTAGCCTTTCCCAAACACTCAACTTGAACCCTTTCTCACATAACCGTAAAACTTTAAAAGTGTTACTATTGTTCAAGGAATGACCAGTGTCAAGAAGATGCTTCGCGAAGAGGGACCTTTCGGGACAACCATTGCGGGACGCCGCTCTATGTTCCTTATATCTAATATCGAAGGACCTGCCAGTCTGTCCCACATACTTCAAACCACATTCATCACAACTCAACAAATAAACACCTGATCTGCGTGAGACCGACACCGAATCCTTGCCATTACACAGCTCCCTCAAGGCATTCTGAGTTCTAAAAGCAACAAATATATTACTTTCCCTCATGATCTTAGCTATACTCAACGAGACGGGACCCACGAACGGCAAACAGGCCGTGTACTTCCTAGGTGGATCTTGAATCGGATATAATAAATGAAAACTAGCCTTTCTACGTTTTTTATTTAATAATGAGTGAACCATTCCTACGTCATAGCCATTACTTTGTGCTATGTAGCAAATGATGGACAATTCTTCACCAAATGCCTGTGGGCTCAACGGTACCGCCAGTAACCTGCTCAGTAAGCTGTGGAAAGCTGCCATTTTATGTTGCCATGGATGATTGGATGAGTAAGGAATAACTGTGTCTGTAACTGTTGGTTTCCTATAGATACGGAACTCATGAACACCGTTCCTTCTAGTAATTGAAAGGTCCAAGAACCCCATAGCCAGACCATTCCTCTGTAGAAAAAAACTGTTGTTGAACTGAAAGTAATTCTACGAATATAAAATTACTTAAAATAGAATTACTTTCAGTTCAACAACAGTTTTTTTCTACAGAGGAATGGTCTGGCTATGGGGTCGCCACTCAGTCCTTTAATAGCTGAAATATTTATGGATGCATTCGAGACTAACCACATAGTTGGGAACGTTCATGTCTTGTATTATTTTAGATATGTGGATGATATTATTATATGTTGGACAGGAACAAAACGTCAGCTCAGTGTCCTCGTCTCCAAGTTGAACTCAGTACACCCTAGAATTGATTTTTCACTAGAGTTGGAGTCAGATTCCACTCTCAATTTCTTGGACCTTTCAATTACTAGAAGGAACGGTGTTCATGAGTTCCGTATCTATAGGAAACCAACAGTTACAGACACAGTTATTCCTTACTCATCCAATCATCCATGGCAACATAAAATGGCAGCTTTCCACAGCTTACTGAGCAGGTTACTGGCGGTACCGTTGAGCCCACAGGCATTTGGTGAAGAATTGTCCATCATTTGCTACATAGCACAAAGTAATGGCTATGACGTAGGAATGGTTCACTCATTATTAAATAAAAAACGTAGAAAGGCTAGTTTTCATTTATTATATCCGATTCAAGATCCACCTAGGAAGTACACGGCCTGTTTGCCGTTCGTGGGTCCCGTCTCGTTGAGTATAGCTAAGATCATGAGGGAAAGTAATATATTTGTTGCTTTTAGAACTCAGAATGCCTTGAGGGAGCTGTGTAATGGCAAGGATTCGGTGTCGGTCTCACGCAGATCAGGTGTTTATTTGTTGAGTTGTGATGAATGTGGTTTGAAGTATGTGGGACAGACTGGCAGGTCCTTCGATATTAGATATAAGGAACATAGAGCGGCGTCCCGCAATGGTTGTCCCGAAAGGTCCCTCTTCGCGAAGCATCTTCTTGACACTGGTCATTCCTTGAACAATAGTAACACTTTTAAAGTTTTACGGTTATGTGAGAAAGGGTTCAAGTTGAGTGTTTGGGAAAGGCTAGAAATAGTTAGAAGAGATGCGGAAACCTTACTCAATGAACAAATAGATTTTCACACATCTCCCTTACTTAATCTGTTTGCGAACAGACAGACACATTAACTGTTGTTGGTTTGTATGTGTTGTTTGGGTTTTCTATGCAACTTATCAAGAGACAGTAATTAAATCAAACAGATAAGGTCAAGTATTGGTGAATACCTATTTTTGGAACTTAGTTAGCATGATCTGAGGTTTCTACCCACATTGGTTATTGTAAAGAATCCTACATCGCGATAATGAAATTTGCACGCGTTTACTTATAAGCAAACACGTTCCAACCACGAATTTTGCTGTTCTCTCTGAGACAGTCTTGATAATGCCTCGTTTAGAGGCGAAACAATTGTCGACGTTTTGTTGTCCTTTTGATTCTGCGAAAAATCAATGCTATTAATTAATGCTAAAAAGTTTTTTCTCGAAAAAAATTTTTACTTACCATTGTTTTGTCATGGATTTTCGCCAAGTAACGCCTGTTTCTATCCAATATTTATAGTATACAGCCTCTGATTCATTCGTGAGGCGAAACCGGTCAGATGCATACATTGCCGAGCGCCTCCGGTAAGCACTAGAAGAATTCCCAGTGGCACCCGGCGGTGCTCGGGTGTTACCCCGCATCTTTAGGGTCGGATTTTATCCCGCGTCGAAGAGTGAAGGCGTACAGAAGGTTATGCCCCACAGAAAGTAAATACCTACAGTGGAAAAGAATAAAAAGGAATGTGTTTTGTTCAATCTGTAGGTAGGTACTATAATTGCGGGCTGAGTCGCGGACGTTAGTTTACTATAAAAAAGTGTTTGTGATAATGATTATTTACATAGATTAAGAACAGAAGGACCTGTGACTTCACACTCTTATTGTTTTAGCCACAATAAATCATTATATCTATACAATTATTTATTTACTGAGGTTTGTACAGTTCTATAGAAAAAAAAACTATAATACTAAACTCATATACAAATATTACATCACTTCCAAACACAGAGATGATGTAAATTTTACAATAGGATAAGCTGGGCTTGAACCAGCGAATGTTTCCTTTCCATGTGGAACGTTCTACCAACAGATCAAGACAAATACACCATTAGCCCAAGACCTCTAATATTGCGATCACTATTGTATCAGTGTGCAACTCAGGTTGCTTTTAGACGGCCGTTTTGCTGACCTGTCTCCAGTGCGTGTAAACACATTCATTCATAAGCCATAGACCACCGGTGAATCCGGTGAACACAACGGTAACCCCTTTTTTTTTTTTTTTTTTTTTTTTTTTTTTTTTTTTTTTTTTTTTTTTTTTTTTTTTTTTTTTAGTTCCGCGACCAAGGCCGCGGCCTCTCTAACGTCCGTTGCCGGGCGTCTGGTTACAAGCGGCGGCGATGTCAAGAGACACCGCCACCACCACCTTGCCCTGTGAGACTGCTTCCTCCGTCAGGCTCTTGACGCGCATGATCGCGCTCACGGTGGAGCGTCCCCGACGGAAACCGTACTGGTTGTCCGCCAGATCTGGCCCCACCGTCGAGAGATGCTCGACGAGGCGTTCCGCGATAATTCGCTCAAAGAGCTTACACACCTCGTCGAGCAACACGATCGGCCGGTATCCGGACGGTGGGTCCACCGGCCGCCCCGCCTTACGAATCAGGACCAGTTTCCCCGTCCTCCACACCTTGGGAAACTGGCCCCTTTCGAGGCATGCGCTAAAGAGCCCCCTCAGTCGAGGCCCGAGTTCTTCGAGGGCCAGGACCCATGCACGGCCAGGAATGCCGTCGGGTCCGGGGGCAGTGGTTTTCCGGCGTTTAAGCCGGAGTACTGCCGCACCTAGCTCCCCCACCCTGACTTCGGGTACGTCGTCTTCACTGATGCTATCCGCGTCGGGCAGAGACGGACCCATGCGCGGAGGGACGTGCTCCTCCGCGCTCGTCGGAAACAGGGAGCCCATGACCCGCTCCAGCTGCTGCGGCTGGAGACTCTGGGTCAGTGGGGGCGCCCTAGGTCGGAGTTTCTCCCTGACCTGTAGGTACGGGCGCCCCCATGGGTTCTGCTGCAGGGTCTCCAGGAGCTCCTCGCGGGCCGCCGTCTTGGCCCGCTTTATTGTCTCCTGGAGATTACCTTTAGCCTCCCTGTAAGCCTGATAAACCTCCGCCTCTCGGGTTGCCGCGTCGTCTGGGCGGCGATGCCTCCGGCGAAACCTGGTGTACTGGCGGCGGGCGGAGATGCATGCTGCGCGCAGCTGTGCAATCTCCGGCGACCACCAGTACACCTGCTTCCTTGCCGGTCTGGGTGTAACCCTAGGCATCGCCGCATCACAGATTTGCGACATGGCTCTCCTGAACCACTACGCCTCGGCATCCACATCGGCAGGCCGGTCTGGTGCCGGAATCCAGGCCTGCACGATGGATGCCTCCAGGAGAGCCTCCCGATCCAGATGGTGAAGTGCCCAACGCGGATCCGGGGGATTTTCTACCGGCTGTGGGAGGTCAGGTGGGACGACGACATCGAATCGGATGTACCGATGGTCCGAGTGCGTCTCCTCACCCTCCTCCACGTGCCAGCCAGTAATACGGGTGGCGAGGGCAGAGGTCGCGAACGATACGTCCACGACCGAGCTGGTCCCCCGCCGCCAGAAGGTGGCGACATTCCCCCGGTTGAGGACCTCCAGACCACGTGTTCTGGTCCAGTCCTCAAGAAGCCTCCCCTTGTCCCTGGTTTCCCGGGAGCCCCACGCCTCACTCCAGGCGTTGAAGTCTCCCAGGAGCAGGACAGGGCGAGGACGGCACGCAGCGAAGACGACGTCGAGCTCAGTGAGCCATAGCTCAAACTGAGCCTCGTCCAGTGTCGGCCAGATGTAGGTGGCCACGACTGCCAACCCATCATATTCCGCCGCAACACACCCGCGGCCCCTTGCAATGATAGCAAGGCGCGAGTTGTCTGCGGCGGACCCCCCGAAGATAAAACAGGCCGAGCCGTCCTCGTCCACCGGGCTTCCCGGGTGGACGTAGTACGGCTCGGCGACCACGGCCAAGTTTATGGACCACTGCCGGATGCTCTGGTACAGAAGATCCTGAGCAGCGCGGCAGCGGTTCAAATTCACTTGCAGGATGCGGATATGGGCGTCAGACATTAATGGACGTCCATATCAGCATCCCGCCGAGAAACATCTGGCCGTGCAGTAGCGGCACCCCCACCGCTCTCAGCGGACGGACGAGGCTCTGGCCTCGAGGCGGCGCAGGTTGTGCTGCCGACCCGGTGGTCCGCAGTTTTGCCCTCCGCCTCGCATCTAAAGCAGCGAGGCGGGGCATCACAGGCACTTGCCTTGTGACCGGGCCGGCTGCAGCGGAAGCACCGATCGCCCACGGTGACTTCCGCTGTGCACTGCACTCCGACGTGCCCCACCACCATGCACCGGAAACATCTGGTTTCCCGGGCACGAAGGAGGTGCACCTGCGCCTTTAGGAAGCCCCCTACGAGGAGGCTTCGTCCGTCCGTCACTTTCAGTGCCGCCGCGACGGGGCACTGGACGACTGTCATCCCATGACCAGTGGAGCCGAAGGAGATGTCTCCAGCCTTCACCTGGTCACGGGGGCAGCCGCCCGCCTCCACGACGGCGGAGATTACTTCCTCCGTCGTGGCCGCGTCATCCAGACCCGTGATGCGCAATGCAGCGCATTTGGTGGGCCTGGTGACGCGGACGGCCTCTGCGTCCAGCGCATCCCTAAGCTGCGCTGCTAGGGCGTCAGCTTTAGGGCCGCTGGAGGCGCCGGAGACCTCGAGGAGGCGAGCCCCGGTGCGTGTCGTCTTGCACCGGAGACCCCCCTGGATATCGAGGGCTGAGAGGTTGACTGAGGACTTCACGGTCCTCAGGACATCAGCGTACCCCACACCCCTCTCCACACCCTCCGTCGTCACCGTAAGGACGACGGCTGTGGAGCGAGGAGCGCGGGGCCTCTTCGGCGCCTTCGCCGCGGCGGCTTTGGCCACTTTCTTGGCCGCTTTCTTGGCGGCCTTCGTCTTCCTCTTCTTGGCCCCCACTACCTCCCATCCCTCCCGTCCGGAGGGATGTAAAGGAGCAGCGGGAGCGTTAGAGGAAGAGGAGGCGGCAGGGGTGCCGCTCTTCTTGCCGCGCCCCTTCGCCTTCCGCGCCTGGGCCGCGGTCTCGGCCGGCAACCGGTACGCTGGAGCGGACTGGGGCGGAGCGGGGCGGCGGACAGCGGTTGTGCCGCTTGGTCCTGGAGCGGGAGAACCGCTAACAGCCGCCGCGTATGAGAACGCGGGACGTGCTAGCGGAGGGCGGTACGCCCGGTCCTCCAGGACCGCGAGGCGCCTCTCGATCGCCGCCAGGACCTGTACCATAGTCGGCACAGGCTGTGGCGGCGATCCGGGCGCCGTGTTGGGCACCGTGGTGGGCGCCATGGTGGGCGCCGTGGTGGGCGCCTTTTTGGACGCCGTGGTTGGCGCCGTCGTGGGCGCCTTGGTGGGCGCCGTGGGTGGCGCCGTCTTCGGCGCTGGTCCAGCCGTCGGAAGAGGAGGCGGCAGCATGGAACCGGGAGGCGCCTTGACCACCTTGGTCAAGTCAGCGACCTCCCGCCACAGGTCATCCATCTGCTTCCTGGAAGCAGCGAGCTCCGCCTCCAGGGTCGTCACCTGCTTCCGGAGCCTCGCCTCCTCCTTAGTGACGCTCCGCGCGAGGAGCTTGTTGAGGGAAGATTGGGCTTCATCCACCAGTGAAGCCACAATCTTCTTCCTCCCCGCCACGTTTCTGTTGCCCCGCATAGCCGCGTTCATGCGGGCAAAAACGCTCATCAGCTCCCGCGCGGGCGGCCCACCGATTTCCCGGCAACTTCGCTGGGACCGAGGACGGAGGAGGAGTTGGCGGCCGCCTTCTGTACGCGTCGAGACGCGTACGCACCGTCTTGACCGGCACCTCCTCCTCCGAATCGGTGGAGAGGAGGGACCCCCACCCGGAGCAGCTGGTGCTACGGTCACGCGGCGGCCCCCCCTACTCCTCGAGGGTCCTCTTCTTCGTCGCAGAAGAGCGGCCCTTCTTCTTCACACTGCTGGGAGCTGACCCATCGTCAGTCCCAGCAGCATCAGTTCCTTGGGGCGTCGACATCGCGCTGCAGCTAGGCGGCGCGGCGCGAGCCCCCAAATCAATTTGCATCGGAGTCCGTGATGGATGCGTAAAGTCGTCGGTTGATACTGCCCGGGAAAAGGCAGTATCGGGACCGGGGGTATCGTCGGGTTCACTATTCATAATGATCACAATTTTTATTGGCACCAAGTTCAGACTAAATACGTTCGGTCACCCAACTTGCCACTGCGTTACCGTGGTCAAGTTGGGGTCCAGGGCGGACGGCGAGGACGTAGTATCTAATCACTTGGGGCCCCGCCCCGTGAAAATTACCCTGGTCTAAAAGAGCTCTTGCGGCTTTGCTTCATTATCGCTATATTTACAAAATGGTAAGGTAAAGTAAGGTGGCAAATAGAAAAAAAGAGAGCCTATCTATCTAACAGCCTTGCCTATCACAAAAAAAGGCATTGTATATCGCGACCAATAGGTACACAAATTTCCCCCGAAGAGGCCACGCAGGGGGCCAAAGTCCGCCACTGAAAATACCTTATGCGTACCAGAGACGCCCGGCAACGGACGTGGGAGCGGCCGCGGCCTTGGGCTGCGGATCTAGGTAGATCGAAACCATCAAAATGAAAATGATAATGACTCGAAATAACTAAGAATCTTCTCCTTTTCCGAAATTCAAATTCGGAAATTGCACTCACAATTTTGACGACATTTTATGAAAATATTTATATTCATTGCGATTATTTTGGGATCATCCGATAACGATAATGTGGATTATTTTTGCGTTTTGATAAGTATTAATCCAAACAAAATTCGGTGACCACATTCATACGATACTGATCATCATTCACCGAGCCTTTTCCCAACTCAGTTGGGGTCGGCTTTCCAGTCTAACTGCGATTCGGCTGAACTTCGATATTTTCCGTGAAGCGACTGCCATCTGACCTCCACAACCCACGGGCGATATCGAAGTTCTGTAGTTAGACCGGTCGGATTTTTGATTTAGGGCTCCAATTACCCCTAACGACTGCCATAGAGGTTCGTATGCCAACCGGGACCGATGGATGGCTTAACGTGCTCTCCGAAGCACGGAGGCGTCCCGGTGTCTTAGAAATCGTCACAGATCCTAAGACCGGCCTGACTAGATGTTGCTTCACCTTTGCAATGTGTTGTAACCGGAGAGCCTGCATGGAAATACGTACGAAAGATAAGTATACCAAGAACGTAGTAAGTAGAATTCAATAGCCTCTATCTACCCCAACGGAAAAAGGGGTTTTTAAAACGTAAACATTGTATTTTTAAAACGTATTCTCAAACTAAGCTGAGCTGTAATATGTCAATAACGGCCGGTTTCTGAATTGAGAATATTAGGATGAGCTTCAGGAACAAATTTTGACATTTCACCTATAAAGAAAAAAAAGCGTTTGCTAAGTATACTTATCAAACGCTTTTTTTTTCTTTTTTTTTTAATTCCGCCCATTCCTTACTGTTTATCTATAGGCAACTACTAGTAGTATTCTCTATGGTATTTATACTAAGCAGTAGTTCTATAACATCTGCTCGCGTGCCGAATACTTAATATCCCTCATTAGTCACTCCAATTACTTAATTAAAATTACATTTCCTACAAAACACGATACACAAAGTTTCACAATTAATTTAAGCTAGCGGACTGCCGCGGCTTCACCCGCTTGACCAATTAAATACACGAAAACCTTCCTCGAGAACCACTCTATCCATTGGTGAAAACCGCATCAAAATCCGTTTCGTAGTTTTAAAGATCTAATCATACATACGGACGGACAGACAACGGAAGCGACTTTGTTTTATACTTGGTATGAAGATAAATTTTAATGTGTATGCAGTATTTTTGTCATAGTAGATCTAGTAATAAGCACGACTAAAAAAATTAAGTAATTAACGCTTCTGTTTTACGCCTTCAGGGTTAAAGCCGTCACTGTTAGTGTTGTGTATAAAGTTTAATAAATAGAGTTTTCCTTGTAGGTATAGTCTGTCCATTATAGTATTACCTGGAAGAAAGGCTCAAATAGTTTCTTTATTGTTTACAATTGAGAGTGTTCTTTAAAAATACCTTCCGCCTGCACGACTGTACTTTTGCATGTTAGAAAAACATGGATCTCCAACTTACATAATTTAAAACTTAAGTTATAAATATTTTAATTGAACAAACAATCTACTCGCCTTTACCACTGTACAATTCCTTAATTGCTACTGTAATTGTTATGTTTCTTTGGAATAAGTAACGTTTTTATTAACTACTGATATTAATCTGTGCTAAGAACAATGCAAGTACAAGCACAAGGTTATCTGACGAACACTAAATGATTTGAATAATCTTACAACTCATTAAATTGTTCAAACATATAAATTACTTTTATATTAAACTAGCGGACGATCGCAGCTTCGTCCGCTTCCATTCCACTCTATCCATTAACAACAACTGCATGAAAACGGACAGACAGACGCGGTTGAGGACTTTGTTTTATAATTATGTAATGATCAAAGGCACACATTGAAAATTAACTTTAAATTTTAAACTTAATGAGCGAATTGATCGGCGGACAGTCAATATTGACGGTCCCTGAATGAAATCGGTAGGAGTTTCATTAAAGTAACGTTTAAAACAATGCTCTGTGCAAGATCAAACTCAGCCACGTTTAATTTCTAAATAGAACTCCTGGCAAATCGGATACTGGAAGGAATTAAATTCAAAGAAACATTACGCTATTACTGGGTTAAACGGTTAAAGTATTTAATTTGATACTTAAACTTTTTATCTGTGTTATTGCAGTCCTATCTCGGTTGATTAATAAGGGTAAAATGTAACGTCAACGTATTCGTATCAAAGATAAAATATATGTCTGGGTAACTACGAGTACATAAGCGAGAAAATTTAAACAAAAACCGATTTCGATGAAATTTGGCACGAGATTAAAATTCAGACGTCAGACAGATAAATGAAATATTAACTTAATTTTTTACTAGCAAATGAAACGTAGAACTAAACTAACTAACGAAGATGTGAGAGTCAGTTAGTTGTTAACACGAGTTCAGAACCCAAAGTGTTGAAAATTAATATTGTGTAAGTGTAACAGGATTTTTGTTTATGTTAATTTGAAGTGTTTTACTAAAATTTTGTGTTCATTATCGTTATAAGAGACGAGCGTGTTTCAGTCTCATTTGTTTGTAATGATCACGCACCTTGCCTTTTCTACCATATTAATGTTTTCAGGTTCACTAAGTAGCGATATCTATAGTAAAATATAGTAAACTTCAATTGAAGAGTTTGTTTGAACGCAATATTATTATGAAGTAATGTTTAAAATTGAAAAAGTCTTTTAGTGTTAAATAACCAATTTATCAGGCTAGCCTAGGGCTATATTAACGTCTTACTTTGATCAATAAATAACTCTGAATTTTAAAAACATTCATAGGTGCATGTACATTTAAAAGCGAAACTATATAGAACATCTTTCATAAATCAATCAAATTTTATTAAATTAATTACTGTTAGTTTTGGAATGCACTTCTACTAATTTCTAATTAAGTAGATTTTTATTAAACACACTTTGCCATAACCTTGATTATAAAACAACAAGAAATATTTAAAGAAAAGAATTTTGTAAAATAAATCTCAGTGGCACAGCGCCAGCTACGCGTGAAGTAATTCATATTTTGCATCACAATAAAAACAAAATTATATTGTATCTAACGCGGCAGATTCCAAGTTTCCTGTCACTGATGGAACAGTATCGTTAGATTCCTTTACACCCATGTAAATATGATAGGACAGTTGATCACATCGCCTCACCTAGTCTCAAACTAAGCAGAGCTTGTACTAGATAACACACACACACACACACACACACACACACATATCACGCCTATATCCTCGAAGGGGTAGGCAGAGGTGCATTACACACCCACAATATGCCAGTATTTTTAGTCCCACGTAATAGGGGGCAAGCCTATTGCCGTCACTGGGCACATATGATGGGTTATACATTTTAAATAAACTCACTTGTACATTCCACAATTTTTTTTTATTCATTAAACTCCTGACCGGTTTCGCCCAATATATGGCATCATCAGAGGTATTCACTTTCACGTGAGCCTTCAGAGTGGCCATGAGTTTTTCTTGCCAGGTTCTTTCCTCACAGGCTCTACCTATTGCCTTGCGAATCTGGCAGTAAATGTAAGATTAGAAGCATTTTCTTTTTTTGACGTTCATAAGTGTTACTTTGTGACCTACATGAATAAAGATATTTTGATTTTGATTTGATTTGACCACATATCACTATCTACATAGTATATATGTGATGATAAAACCAGTATTTCTTTATCTTCCTTTGATGTAGGTAATGTTTGGTATTCTACATAACATTATAACGTATTCTACTCTTAATTACTCACGTTCAAAGATACGTCGTGTGCAGATTGAGTTCTATGAGCTCCAATAATTTCGTTTTATGAAACTAACCTGCAACAATATAATAAAGTTTATTTAATTTTATGTACGAATGTGTACAATGAGGGACTATTTAATTAGGCATTTTCTTCCAGTCAAAATTAAGGTGCTACAGAGATAAAGTTGAGAGGTACCTACATGCTAGAAGTTGGTCACGAATGGTACATATACAATTTAATAATTGGTAGTATTGCTTACCAAAAAACCTTTTATTTGTATTAAAATACATTTCCTAAAAATACTGATTGCACAGCAAATATTCAACATATTTATCTGATACCTTTAAATTGAGGAGCAACAAGCTTTTTATGTGCATTAAAATTTATTCCAAATTAAATATACATATGTATGTATACATGTATGTACATAGCATCACGCCTTTTTCCCCGAAGGGGTAGGCAGAGGTGTGCAAACACACCCACATCTCGCCAGCTATGTTAGGTCCCATGTAATAGGGGGCGAGCCTATTTATATATATATATATATATATGTATGTATGTAATATATTAATATTAGAGACTAGCTGTTGCCTGCAGCTCCGCCTGCGTGTTATAGTTTTCTTGATCACCAGTTTTTTTTATTATGTATAGCTATTGCCTGCAGCTCCGCCTGCGTGGTACTTTAGATCGACATAACTTTTTTATTTATGAACCGATTGAAATAAAACAAACCTTAAATGTTAAGTGGAATAAACCACAACGCATTACTAAAAACCGCATTCAAATCGGTTAAGCAGTTTCTGAGATTAGCGTGTGCAAACATTCGGACAAACAGACAAACAGACACACAGACAAACAGACAAAAATTCTAAAAAACCATTGTTTTGGGTACTATTGCGTTCATAAAGCCCCCCTACAACAGTTTCTCGCTTATATCTTCGATGTACAGACATCGAACACTTACAATTTTATTACATGTATTGATTGATATTAATACGAGTATAATACCCCATTTTCTGACTTCAAATTTATAAAAACACAAAGACAAATCGCAACTTGTGGCTTCAGTTAATAAATTTAAAATGCTAACATTGAAATAATCAAATAACAAGGCAACGGGTACTCAGTGAATAACAATGACAACTAAGCGAACTAATTAAAATAGGGGCCGTATTTAAAAAAATACCAACTTCAAATTAAAATTTTCATAAAGTTCTTGTAAATTTCATCGTTAACCAAGATTGTGCAAACGAGCCCCTTTAATTTGTTGAGTTGAGATATTGTAAATGACGTTATACAAAATTTAACTTTATTTTAAAAACATATTGTACAAAATCATTTGGAGAATATTGAATTAATGCTTCAGTATAACTTGATTAGATTAAGTTGCAGGCAATGTTGGATTATAAAAAAAAAATTAAAAGTTTGTGGCAGCCTTATTCGGTGGTGTTGGAAGTATCTATCTTGTATATTATATATGTCTAATGGAAGTCGTAGTATAGTCGAATGGAAGTTTCAAAGAGAACGCAAATTATAATCCCCTGGTGCTACTCTAAGAAGCGACAGAAATTAAAGCTGTAACCGGCGCACTGTGTTGCGGATGGCGGACAAAAACCAAATTTTAAAGTAGGTGGTAGAAGTAAAACAATTACTAGACATTAAAATAGAATAACCAAGCTGTACGATTACAAAAAATGGAGGGTAGTTTTCTAATAAAAATGAAAAAATATCACTCGTTAAAGTACGTTATCGCCGACTACAGTTTTAGAAAGCGAAAATTCAACGTAATTGAAAAACATACAGTTTTGATATCTATTGTTATTTGTGTAATCAACAACATGGATTCTGAAGTTCAAGGTATTGGCTTTTAACAATGATATTAATGATCATAAATGTAAACATAATGTATGTCTAAAGACAGTTTCAATTAAAGACTAAAAATATGACCAAAATAAAAATTGACAAGGCAATTAGTAGGTGTATTCCGTACCATTCCAGAATAATTCATTATTATAAATAATCTTTAGACTTTATACTATTATATTGTAAAAACAATTCTTGCTATGACATACTACCTCGGTATTTATTATTAATTGTTTTTTGTAGGACGCGTGGTTGAATTTACTCGGCGCAACCTTGCGGACTTTCTTTTTCAAGATCCTCTTAGGAATTGGATTACAAAAGGTCAAAATCTGCAACAACTAATCATTTATAAGACAAACTGCCCTCCAAACCGACAAAGTACAACACGAAACAAGGTGATAGGAATTTTTAATAAAATTAAAACGAAATATTTTGAGGCCGGTAGAAGGAAAGAATTATTTTATACGAGACATTCAGCTTGGCTAAATATAAAAGAGACGTTTGAGACATTCTATGAAGTACATTCTGGACCAGGTCGTCCAACGTCTTCTTTTGACATGGTATGCGAAAGGTCTAAACGGCGAAAAGTCGTTCATTTGGGAGAAACTTCGAGTGGCAGTGAATTATCATTTGCTGCAGCTATGGCTTATCGTAAAGAGGGGCAAAAAGAAAAAGCAAACGTTATCAGCAAAGTTTCTAACGCCTCTAACCGAAAGAAATGTAATATTTTGGCAAAACAGTCGACCATCTTCTCCAAGGTTTTGTCGACCAATACATCTTCAATACGAGCATGAAACCACTGAAATAACCAAGCAAGAAATGATGAGAGTAGAAGAGGAAATTAATAATTTAAGGCCAACTTCTATTAATGTTGGAACTAAATCTTTGGCTATTTCTCATGAATTGTATTTTACTATGACTGATGGGAAAATATGTAATGCTGTAAGTGGCAATTCTTCTACACAGAGGTGCTACATTTGCAAACAAACATCGAGTAAATTTAATTCCATAGCAGCATCCCGTCAGGCTCCAGTAGATACCGAATGTCTTCGTTTTGGGTTATCCATTCTACACGGTTGGATCAGGATGTTTGAATGCCTATTACACGTTGGTTACAAATTACCAGTATGTAAATGGCGTGTTATAAAACCCGAAGACAAGCAGATAGTTGAAGAATCGAAAAAACGTATTCAGCTGGAATTTAAAACTAAATTAGGCTTAATTATTGATCGTCCCAAACCAGGCTATGGTAATTCAAATGACGGGAATACTGCTCGCCGTTTTTTCGAGAACTTGGAAATATCTGCTGAAATAACCAGAGTCAATAAAAACCTAATTCATCGCGTCCACACCATTTTAATTACACTATCTAGTGGTCATGATATCGATACGTCAAAATTTAATATTTATTGTTTAAAAACAGCTGTAGTTTTCGTAAAACTATACCCGTGGTATTATATGCCGACTAGTGTGCATAAGATATTAATTCATTCATCGATTGTTATATCTCATGCTCTATTACCAATCGGACTTCTATCAGAGGAAGCCCAAGAAGCAAGGAATAAAGATATCAAACGTTACCGGGAACAGTACTCCAGGAAATGTTCTCGAGAAACTACGATTTTAGATGTTTTTAACAGACTATTAGTGACCTCTGATCCACTGATATCAAGCCTACGAAAACTCCCTGTAAAAAAGTGTAAGGCTTTACCTAGTGATGTAACGGAGATGCTTTTGCCATTTAACACAATGAATATTATAGAGGACTATATAGAAGGAGACAGCAGTGGAAATGACTTAAGTGTTTAATTTATTAACATTAAATATTTAGATAGAAATTATAAATGAAAAAAAAAAAAACAAAAATATGTAATACAGAAATATATTACAAAAATATTATCAATATTAATTTAAAATTATGTTTATTCTATTAAATACATACATTTCTATACAATAATCATAATAGTTAGCAAAATTTATTAAATATTGGATAGAAACAGGCGTTACTTAGCGAAAATCCATGACAAAACAATGGTAAGTAAAATGTTTTTAAGAAAAACCTTTTAAATTTATATAATAGCATTAATTTTTCGCAGAATCAAAAGGACAACAAAATTTATTAATAAATAATATTGTCCGTGCCTTACTATGATCCCGCAACACTGTGCGGCGACGCCGTAAGTCGCGATATTAACACAATATGATCACAAAATTAGAGGCTAGTGGTGTCTTTGTCACTTGGTAGAACACTCCTCCTGGAAACCTAACAGTCACTGGTTCAAGTCCAGCCGATATCTAAAGTCAGTTAGTGGTTCATATTTTAAAATTATATGAGATAAAGCTGTAGACTTTGACTGAAGACCAAACCTCCTCGTATAATATAAAAATGAATCGCTGAACGTGTTGCTAAGCACAAATCTCGAGAGCAGCTGAACTGATTTCGCTAATTATTTTTTTGTTGTGATCGTTACTATCAGGAGAAGGTACTTATGGAGAAAAAAAAAGTTAAGCGGAACATTAGAAAAAAACAGCAGACAGCTAGTATATTATAAAAAATACTATAGGTGACATTTCCCTGCTGAAGACACACAGAACAGTAAAAGCCATAAACTGTTCTAAGTACCAAAAAAGAATTTTGAGTAATTATTGTTGACGACAACTTTGGCAGATAGATGATTTTTTTAAGAATTTCTTAGGTAACTATTATTTTAGAAAAAAAGTCGCGGTTCTACAGCAGATGTGATGGTAGGACGGACAATTTTAGAGTAAAAAAAATTCTGACGGGTAATAACAAATTAATTCGCTTCAAGGAATCTAGTCTAGTAGCTCTCAGGTGGTTTCTTTGTACCCAGAACAGACCTGCCAATCAATTTTCTTTCAAACAAAATATTAATGTTGTAAGGGAGAATTCATTATTCATTCGGACAGGAGAAGTGAATATTGACGCAGGAATCTGTGATGGTAGCCAGTAGACCATGATGTGACGCCATTAATAATGAACCACTGCGCCTGACGACAGCGACGTCGACGTATGACGGACACACAATGACAACGACTAAATGAAGATTTAATAAAACAAAATTTTATTACTATACTAAAACGTGTAAAGTTTCAATATTTCCTTCAATCGACAGTATTTTTAATATTTTGTACCTACTTGCTCCGCCTGTGTGATGTTCCCTTGCTCCCCACTCCCACGGCAACACAGTTACCATTTAGGGTAGCCTATAGCATTCAAGGACAAAATACTCCAAATCGGTTCAGTAATTACGAATCATATTCAATGCAAACAAATAAACAAGCAGTCAAATCTTTCCTCTTTAGGTAGTAGGTTGAAACTTTTAATACAAACGAATATCCTTAATCGTAATAAATAAAACTAGTTATCCCGGCGAACTTTGTATCGCCTCAAATATATATATAAAAAAAAAAAAAGAATATTTTAATATTTCACGCAAATGTATGTATTATTTTAATATTTCGTGCAAATGTATGAAAACCGCGACGGACAGACAGACAAATTGTCGTATTAAATATATAATGTTATTCAGTAAGCATAAAGTTCAAAATAGAATGAAAGCACAGAAGGTTACCTTGCGTGTCCCATAGCACTATATCTGAGCGTAACTTGGGTGTAAAAATTACGCAATAAATGCGAATGGAATTTGCCTTTATTTTTACGCGATAGTAACGGTCTAGTAAAATCACGCACTAGTCCAATATTTACTTATATTGAATGTGACAGCGCGGGTTTAAATATAGGTTCGGTTTCATAAAACCTACCTTCGGTAATGGAACTTTCTCTGAAACCCTTTTTAAATTCTCCTACTGTCTGTCTATATACAAAAGTAATGAAAAGTAAATTTTATTATAGGTAAGTATTAGCTCGGGCACAATCGACGAGCGGCAAGATTATTGGTATATTCAAATGTCTAATTATGTTTAGGTATTATTTTACAATATTATCAATTAATATTATATAAAGGAGACATCACTTAAAGACAGTACAACTGCCGGCTATATCGCGAAAAGCGATCTCTTCCAGAAAACCTTTGGATGGACAGCGAGTTAAAGAACTTAAAAGGTTAATAATACCCAGAAATAACCTCGCCTGTTTCTCTGTAGTGGTGCTCGAGGCATATTCAGATTATGCATACTATACTGCTAAACAACTTAATTAGATTGCAAGAAGTTTCAGTCGGGAATAGTAGTTAATTAAATTTTGAATGCATTCATGATACTAACAGTTTCTTGTTTGTTTGGATTTGCAATCTAGGTATATGCTGTCTTTTATGTGGACAATACGACGCCATTTGTCGAAATTATTAGACGTTTTGGCGTAATCTCGATAGCTTAGTGGTTAAAGCAGTCTACACATTGACATGTCGCCTGCATGCTCACATCCGTAGATTTTCAACCTTATCGACTATCGTCCGTAGCCAGTTTCCACCTTATCCACCGTCTGAATGATCTGAGACTGCAGGCGGACTGTTACTGTGTGGAGCCCTTTAAAAATTTCCCCAGTTTTTCCAGTCAGTCAGGAAACCGAACCCAGCCTTATTCACACATATCAGTGCAAAATATTTCTTGATACATTTTTCATGAACGCGTTCACATATCAGTGTCACTTACTACTCGGTCATACTCATCACTGACACTGACTGTTCATAGAAAATGTATGAAAGAATATTTTGCACTGATACTGAACTGTGCCGGTCAGAACTGAGGCTTCACTTAGGTATACATATGTGTGAAACGACCATTAGACTTAATTTTTGCGATTGTATAATATTCTTAGAAATAAAGTAGTTATATAGTTCCACTATAACATGTAAGCATTCGAAACACGCACACTAAATATTTAAAAGACGGTACTAAAATTTGTTCCTAGATCCGTCTAGCTGAAAGAAATAGGGTTGGCAAAAACGCAGTTTAAAAGCTAGAATTTTAAATTCCAAAATTTATTGAGTGACTTATGTATAACGTCCTTTTATAGGTTTTGTTACAGTTACACATATCAGCCGGGCGCCACTGGAAATACCTTCTTCGTGTAACCAGAGACGCCCTGCAACGGACGTTAGAGCGGCAGAAGCTTTGGGCGGCGGAATTAAAAAAAACTGTTACACATTTAATTTTCTTTATCACAATTCCTGTGTACCTATTTTATATTCAAGGAAGAAAACACTGACCTAAATAAAACTTTTGCAGACAGACATTACGAAAGTAGTGCCTAGGTTATACCATAAGGCAAAATCTGGTGTGTATTGTAAGGTGGAGTTTGAATTTTGCTGAGCACGTGGCTTTTTAGGTTACCTCTGGCGCTCCGCAAAAATAGGGTTTCCAGACACTCACATACCGAACAACGTTTATTGCCGTGCACCTGGAGCTAGATAGGAATAACTAGTTCTTCTGTGCGGGGCTATCAACTAATCAAGCATTACCTTGACATTAGCGAAATCATCGATGAACATCGATGAAGCCACGTTTTTAAGAAAATAAGAAGAAGTAAGGTGCCCTAGGTGACTAGGTGCTAAGCAGCCCAAGTCATAAAAATACTCCCCAGAAACATCAATAGACACGCGATCTATTACGTGTGGTTCAACGAATCGGTGAAATGTGAACGTAATAAGCGCCTTTGTCTTCCCGTTTGGGGATAAAGACGTGATTTGTGTCCTTCTGTCTGTCATTGATTTATCTCTATTACCTCTGGATTTTTTTTTGTATATTCTTACACAAGTCCACGACATGAAACAAGAAAATAAAAAAAAAAATAACGAGAATGTTTTATTTTATGCAGCACATAAATTGCAACGTCTAAAATCTATTATTTTTCCTTTTTATTCCACACAGGTGAAAACCCTAGCGTTTGATGCCATTGTCCAAACCAACTAAATCATAATATTTTTAACGAGTCTAGCAATAAATTGTACAACGTAGTTTGCTCATAAAGTGAACGTGTGCCACTGTTGTGTTGGAATAATATCTGGTCTGTATCTAATATTGTATTTACGTATATATTATACTAGGTCAATTTTTTATTTTTTCTTATTACTTGCTGGAATTGTCACGTGCGTAAAGTAGTCTTCTAGTATAAGGTTTCCACGGAATCTTAGGGATAAAAAATAAGTCAAAAATTGACTTCCAATTACGGGATTAAATTGGGATAAAATTAAACTGTAATAGGACCACTTGGGAAGAAGTAGCTTTCAATTAAAAAAATATATAAAATATTTCCTAATGGGTTCATCCGGTCGAAAGACCTAGACATACAGTTGAATTGATAACCACCTTCTTTTTAGAAGTCGGTTTAAAAGTAACGTAATATCAATCCAAACACTCAAACTATATCTAAACATATCTAGGCTAAATTGAGTTCAGTTTTTAAAAGTAAACTCGTGTTTAATAGACAATATTTATTAGATTAGAAAGTAAAATTCAAAAGAAATTGCTTCCAAACCAAGACTATGGCAAGATAGTTTTTCCATACCCACTTTCATCCCGCCGGCAGAGAAACTACCCCTCGGCTACAGACTCCCCTGGCCAACCTGGAAGGCGCTAAATAGGCTGCATACCCAGGTGGCAGGTCGAAAGAAAATATGTCCAGATGGGGATACATTGACACTAGTGAGAGCCACTGAGAATGTGGATTGTCACCACGAACAATGAGCCAAATGTTGTCGTGTCCGGGTAGCCCAGTCTTAGGAACAAACTTAGAGGAGCTATATGAGGCCAGGTCAAATGTGATTCAAGTCGCAGAGCATTGGGCCAAGGTGATTTAGCAAAAAGGAAAAACAATAGTGTTGCCCATCGACACGACAAGAAGAAAAGAAACTGTCGAAGATAGTTCAATGTCTGCTGACAGAAGAAATAGTAGAGTTCCAGGTAACTTGGCCACTCTCTTGATTACAGATTAATAACTTTGCGTCTCGTAACTTCTACACGTAGTTGTTACGTAACTTACTCGGACGTTATTAGGAAATTGAATCGTTATTCGAAATTATTCTCAAACACGTACGTCGTGTAGTGTAACACATGACAATACTTTCCGTAGAAAATACAGAAAAATTAAAAAAGGAGTTGAACAAAATTCTGCGCTAAATAGGTTAAAATAAACTGAATAAGAATTGTACATACCTACATTTAAGAATATCTTTATCGGACCCACGTACTAGGTGGCGTACTTGAACATAAGGTTAAATTAGACCAAAGGCAAGTGCCAGAGTTTGACTATAAGATATTGATAGAACCCATATGCACCCAATCATAAGAAACATAATGCATGTTATCAATCAAGTCAATTTCAAATATAGAATCGAAGTCAAAAGTCAATAATAAGTAGGTATCCATTACGAACATGTGTCTCGTTTTACACAAACGCCAGACTGCAAATTAAACAGGAAAATGTAGAACAATTCGACATAATACTTACTTTAAACAAAGTAAATCGAGGGCGTGAGCCTAAGCAAACATTTTGACTACTCTAATGGCTGCTTTGACAGGTCTGGCTGTATGATTTCTAGCCGTGATGTGTTATGTCAACCGCCTGTCAAAACATTTAAAATATTTGCAATGTGTCACGATATCTACTGTTATGAAATTTACAAAGCTAAATTGATTTCGTATAGTTGTCATGTTCAACACTGAAGAGGATTCGAATTTTAAAATTATTATCAATAAATGTGAAGACAACGGTGCTTTTTACTTTTAAAGAAAATAAAATACTGGCCGGTGTCAATAATTTTAATACTTATAGGTACTCGTAATTATCGACACTGGCGTTAACAATGCACGCCGTTATACTAAACAAATAAAACGTTTCACCGTACACGAACTATAAGTGCATGAAACTGGCAGCTTAGTTAATTAAAAAAGAAAGTTCACTGAAAAATAAAACTAAAATTCTTTAATTAAATTCAAAAACATAACGCGTTCTTTACACAACGGTATCTTAATAAACCAGAGAGGGCACACATTCGCGCTGTAAAAGCATTTTGCATTAAGGAGATTGGCTTCAACACTGTTGTTTGTGTGACTTTGCTTTGTCTGTTCGTTTTATTTTTTCACTCTGTTTTTTTCGTTACATAGTGCACTTTGTAGTCTAACCCTATATAAAGGCAAATCTTTCTTCCAGAAGATGAAGGCAGAGGCGCTTATGCTTACATATTTCAACTGATTTAGTTGGATAATGGAAGTGAGCCTTAGAGTTAGGGTACTCGTACATCTTTCAGCAGATGCATTGCGTATTGGAAATGAAATGAAATGATTTATTTATTTGTATAAGTCATTAAATGGCTCTTACAAACGTCAGTAAGTACTTAAAATAAAAAAATGTCATTGCTTCTATATTTACACGTACTGCCAGATTCGCAAAGCAATAAGTAGAACCGCGAGAAAGAACCTGGCAATAAAACTCTCAGTCACTCTTTTTCAATATTTTCTCATTTACACATTTTCTTAAGACTAAATGTGGACGAATGTACATTGGTCTCGTGTCAAAATCAAATAGCGTGTTCAATGCAACAGAAAAAAAATATAGTTACCTAAATACAAAATATGCTACAATTACGGCATTTAGGAGGCGCCTGCACCATGCTCAAGCCAGACACGTTTATCATTAAGGTAATCAACTGTCTTATAATATGCTTTTTGACATAAAGTGGTTTTTATAAAGGTTTTAAATTTATTGTCGGGCATACAAAGGATCGATTCAGGCAATTTATTATAAAAGCGTATACCTTCCCCCTTGAAAGAATGACTAACCTTGCTAAGCCGATTACACGGAGGGAGTAGTTTATTTTTATTACGTAGATTTCTGTCTGTAACGTCACTTAATTTAGTATAGCTAGATATATTTTTCCTGACATACAGTATGTTATCAAATATATATTGGGAAGCTACAGTTAAAACATTAATATCTTTAAATCGCTCCCTAAGAGAATCTCTCTTACCTAAACAATAAATGGCACGGACTGCCCTCTTTTGTAATATAAAAATTGTTTCTATATCTGCTGCATTTCCCCAAAGTAGTATTCCATAGGACATCAAGCTATGGAAGTAATCAAAGTAAACTAGCCTAGCAGTAGCTACATCTGTCAACTGCCTAATCCGTCTCACAGCATATGCAGCAGAGCTAAGCTTATTAGCTAAAATGGTGATATGGTCACCCCATTGTAATTTAGAATCTATTGTTATTCCTAAAAAGGTAGTGTTATTTACAAATTCTAACCTTTAGCTAACCAGCACGACATGGACGTTTGCTTGTCTGACATTGGGCATTGTAAATTTAACGCATTTGGTCTTTTCTGCATTCGACAATAGGTTGTTTGTAGAAAACCAATTTAAAATATCATTTAAAATATTATTAACATTATTCGCATCTGTACTATGGCGATTTACTTTGAATATAAGTGATGTATCATACGCGAACATTACTATGCCAGCTTGTGCCTCTTAACAAAAATCAAGAAGAGAAAAGGTCCTAGAATTGATCCCTGAGCTCTCTCCCAGAGACTATGGAATCTCTTTCTCATTTAAGATTTTAGGACTTTTTCGGGATTCACAGGTTGTTGTCCAGAAATCGTTTTAAATAAAATAAATTGTTGTAAATTATAGCAAATCATCTATATATTTAATACGACAATTTGTCTGTCCGTCTGTCGCGTTTTTCAATTTACATTTTTTTTTAAATATAATATATATATATTATATTTTAGGCGATACAAAGTTCGCTGGGATAACTAGTTTTATTTAAGAGGATTATTGTATTTGTTTAACCTGTTGTATTGCAGTTGTAGGTTAAACAAATACAATAGGTAGGTACAGTTAGCGAGGGATAAACGGAGATTTGCATTTGTGTGAGTGCAGTGTATGTGACCGTATATGTGACCTCTTTTACACACACATGTGTTGTACACACAGCTACAAAAAGAGTTTTTACTCTAATTTTCGTGGTCACTCACACAAATGCAAAACTCCGCTTATCGCTCGCGAACTGTACATAATTATAATGTACCTAGGTATTTTTACCTGACGACAAACCAAGGAGGTTCTCAAGTTGACGCGCATATTTGTTTTATTTTTCTGTATAATATATAATAAATGTATTTTGAAATTATTAATGACTGAAATAGCAATAGCCGAAATTGCAGCCGATAATAATTACAACCACCACAAAAAGCCACAAATTTAATTATTTGGCACATCTTTACAAGAAAGCAAGTGTAACGAAGATATTTTATCATTATTTTCTTGTCATTCGACTATGCCTCACATCGTTAAGAACAGCCATTTGTTTCGCCACGAAAGATTCATAGCTGTGCGTGTGTCTTATATTGATGTGGTGAAAAAATCCCATAAATTATAAAAAATAAAAACCCTTTGAATACACGTAGTTTTCCCCAAGAGATACAAAACGAGTGCTTCATTTATTGCAATTTCCATTCATAATAATTAATATTAACGGAAGATAATCAGGACGTAAGAAAAAGTATTACAACACCATGCTGAGACTGAGGTTACGAAATTTTAATTTCATGTAGGTATAATAAGTAGGTACCTACCTGCTTAATTATAGTAATCTTTTGCTTTTTTATGAAACAATAAGCTGTATTCTATAATATACTTAGCGACAGGGTGTACTTACATAGTTGAAGTCCGATTTTTTCGGAACGCATTCTTTTTATATTTCTCAATTTTCCCTGTTTATCTACGAAATACTTACCTAGATCGGTAGTCATTTTTGAGGGGCTAGTGGTCTAGTGGTAACCGACAATGTTAACATATTGCAAAGGTTAAGCAACATCGACTCAGGCCGGTCTTAGGATGGGTGACCATTTCTTAAGACATTGAGACCCCTCCGTGCCTCGGAGAGCACGTTAATCCGTCGGTCCCGGTTGTCATACTAACATCTATGGCAGTCGTAAGGGGTGGTTGGAGCCCTAAATCAAAAATCCGACCGGTCTAACTACAGAACTTCGATTTCGCCCATGGGTTGTGAAGGTCAGATGGCAGTCGCTTCACGGAAAATATCGAAGTTCAGCCGAATCGCAGTTAGACTGGAAAGCCGAACCCAACTGAGTTGGGAAAAGGCTCGGTGAATGATGATGATCGGTAGTCATTTTGTTGGCTTAAACTTTTTACGTAAAAAATCCGCTTGAACTGACATATTCGTAGAGTAAAAACTTTCAGCTTTGATCTGTTTTTTTTCCGTTGGCAATACTGTTCTTACGTTAAAGTTACTACGTCACATGAAACGTCATTGCACGTGGTAACGCCATGTTCCTAATTGGCACGTGATAGATTCATGTGCTGGATGCAAAGATGTTACATACCTATTACGTAGTATTACAACGTCCTTGGTTGGAAGCAATCCACTATCGTAGACTGGGAACAAACGTCTTAAAATATATCATAATTCAGAATTTTTCACGTGACGTCAGTGCGCTCATTCAGTAATGTGTACGGAGAATAATATAAAAGATCTTTAAAATATTACATGACGTGCAAATATCTATTCTTTTCATGCTCGGAGTGCAGAGATGGCTCGTGGAATTTAAGTTCGGATTACAGAATGGTTATTGATTATATGTTGGTATGTACTTATTACGTAGGAATCACGCCTATATATCGGCGCCAGGTATCGCTAGGGGGTAACACTGAAAACCAGATTTACTGAAATAGGCAATGTGCTCGTCTCAGTACAATACGCTGAGTGTTATCCCATATTGTGCGTCGCAATTTTTACAAGTTGCTGTACGTGGGTACGTGTGAGTGGATATATTTAGGCCGATTAATACAATAAATGTAAACAATTATAAATAATATGTTGTAAAAACGCGGCACGTGCTTGCCACGTATTTCCTGCCACACATACGTCACTCAAAAGTGTCAAACGAAACCACACTGTCAGTTATTGTGACACGACCGTGTCACTTACGTCAATCACTTACGTAAAGGCGTGATGCAACAATAAAAAAAATATATTTCTTCTTTCTTTCTTTCTTAATAATACATCCGTGGGACTAAGTAAGTAGAGTTGCATTGATTAATACGGAACTTAAATTCGTTTTTCCATGGAAATTGCAACAAGAAAACTCTTTCACGCGGGCGAAAGCCTAGGGCATCATCTAGCACAATAACATTACTTATATAGAAAGGTTATGTGTCTGTTAATACCTACATATTTATTTTGGTTCACATACAAATAATATTGTTACTATCCAGGCAACGAAATACAGACGCTGGCATTACAGACGAATGTACATCACTACGTAAGCAAAATAGTCAAACCTAATGACTGGCAACATTCGTTTCTGTTCCAAATACAAGATAAAACAAAAGAATAAATTATACAAATCTTTTAAATAAAACAGAACGCAGTAACAGACATTTAAAATATCACATAGCACGTGCAGAGAAAAAAAAATTCACATGACGTGCCGCCAGTTTGCCAAAAGTAGGTCGGGACGGGCTACCAAATCCCCCTTTTAAACTCCGCTAATCCTCTAGCTTTTCAATTGTGAAACCTTTTCAGTTGTATTAAATGTCGCACAATGTGAGATCTTGAACAGGAGCTTTATAAGGGTTTTGTACGACCAATGTGAATGATGATACCGAGATCAGACTCTTCATAGAATCCGTCGTCTAAGTGGGTTAGGGTTTATCGACCTGTTGAAGCTGAAGAAGAGACAGGACCTTTGTAGGTACGGTCAGCATCTAAAGTCTATTAATACAAAGCTTGAAGCTTAGTTTGACCTATGACCTTCTATTAACGAGAGAATATACACTACGTCATCATTATCATGAACAAGTTATAAGTGGGTACATAATATAAAACTTTAAATAAATAAATATGTTAGGACAATTCAGACAACGCCATCTAGTCTCAAACAGCAGAGCTTGTGATATGAGTAAGTACTGGATAAACTGATACTAGTTCGCCGCAGTCGCGAAACGTACCGCTACGCTGCAGCATATATTTGAGCGAAGCAAGTTTTGATTCAAAGCGATATAACTCTGTCAAAGTATTTTTTGTGATTACGCTATGGGAATTTTTACCATCAATTAAATTATTTTTATTTGATCGAAATTCAAAATTCTGGCTTCGTAAGAACCTGGGTAATTCTGTAAGCTTTTGATGAGTGCAAGAAAATCCGAAATCGGCCGAGTATTCGCCGAGAAAACATTTAACACAATTTAACAAAAATCGTAATTTGAGTCACCCGTTGAGAGCTCCGCTCGCCTTCGGCTCGCTTCGCTCAATAATTACTTACATATTTTTTGTAAATACATATATATTATACATAGGAAACATCCAGACTTCGGTACAAACGTATGTTTCATCACACAAAGTTTGTCCCGACCGAGAATCGAACCCGAGACTCCGGGGTCGAAAGTGGATGCACTCATAAACGAAGCAGTCATAAACTGTAAAAAATGTTGGTTGGCATTGCGTAAAAACTGCTGAACTGATCTGGACAAGATTTAGATTTATCCCAGTAGTACGTGTCCTCGTGGGAAGTGTGTCAAATACTATTCGAAGCAGGAGGAACCGCGAGCATCAGGTAGTTAATAATAACAAATTATTATTTTTACTTACAATTTTAAACATCTAACTTCCACCATTGTTTGTCCATGTTTGATGTTTTTGTTCAATATCGGGATTTCCATCGCAACTGTTGTGAGCGACGTATTGCAATCTGATGGATTAGATTTCTTTTGTCGAACTGAGAAGGCCAGAAATTTTATGTTGATACTTTCATTTGTAAGACCTCAAAGGATACTATTTCTGCATAGCATTTCTAACAAAAAGATAATCAGGATATTGAAAGTGAAAGTAGTTCTATTATTACATGAACATAATATTGATATGTAATGAATGGATTGTAATACATTTCATTTCATTGAAATTTTGTCCCTACCAGCAATCTCACCCGAAACTCCGGCACCGAAAGCGTGTGTACTACAGACTGCAACGACGAGCACTCTTTAACTATTAATTTAAAAAAAGGCTGCAAACGTCGATTGCTAGTTGTTATCATTTTCGTAACAGATCTCAAACTTACTGCGGAAAGTACTTAGAATATTGATGTTCTGCATCAAAATATTAAATAAACATAGAGCACTCAAAATATCTTAAGCACCGGATGCGGCACTCGTAATTATTAGTAAGTATTTGTTATTTCAATACTACGGCACGTCCACCAAACGATGCTTAAATTTTATGCATTCTATTTACCAACCTGTTGCATTGATCGTATTGAAGTAAAAACATTTTTCTGGTACGACTTTTTGTACATAATTATGAGTATTGACTACTTATATAACTAGGTTTTTTTACCACCCAGACATCCATACAGAGATATTCAGAGTTGAGCTTTAGCTCTTAATCGTTGTGTTAAATTTTGAAAAATGTAGAATGCCCCTCTTCGCCGCCATCACCTCCCGAGCGAAGGAGGCGACGGCGGCCCATCATTGGTCGCTGCCGGCCATAGATTAGATCAAGACCGGCAGCGAGTTTACTCTGCCGATTGTGCCCGTGAGGGCCAACCTCTCCGCGTGCCAGGCGGCGCACACGAAGAGTGCATGCTCGGGCTCCGACAGAATCCCCACCACTTCCTACAGGAATTTGGCAAAACATCCGTGACCTGTGAGAAGTTGGGTGAGGAAGTACGTGGCGAGCCTCCTGTCTCCAGCAATCGACCTGCGTCAGCAATGGACGACGACCTCCTTGTTGTCGCAAGGTTTAGCCGGTTACACCTAGCACTAGCCAGCTACATTTAGCTTAGCCGAAAATGTATTTACTTTGTAAAATGTTAAATAAAGTAGCCAAAATATTTAGGCATAAAACATTTAACCTGTTGAATTCAAATGACCTATGTGCGTGAGACTAAAATAAATCATAGACGTCTAAAAACCAACGAAATTGCTCGTAAAATCTCTTTGAGGTCGGCAACGTCTTAATGATCGGTGATATAAAATAATATCTTTTTGTGGTAGCGGTTTTAAAAGTGACGCTGGTTTCTAAATTTTACTTTTATTGTTCTAAAAACATTTGTAGTCTGATTTTTATTTCGCCTTCAGTAGTAAATGTGTGATGTCGACAGACGAACATTTGGCAAGTTTATTTTTCTTTAACAGTTCACATATTCAAGTAACTAGGTAAATAACAAACATTAAAATAGTATTTTACTATAATAATAACAAAATAAACATAATTATAGACTAAACATATTTACATTACAAAGTATCGTTTAAAAAATCCTCCGCGTCATTGCCGACTGGGAAGGTTCCCAAAATGCTGGCTGTGTTGCCACGTTGGATGGCGATACTTATTCTTTGGGCCAGAAAATAGCAAGCCTTCTGGTCCTGAGAAGCATCAATTAGGCGTTTATCAATGTCTCTATAAAGGCGGCGAGCACTCGGACCCCATGACCCCAGTGTCTCAACCCCAAACGGCTCAAATATGTAATCACCTGCTAGGTTAGCATATTTACGCCGTTTAAGGCCTTCAGCCGATGCAGCAGCAGCGCCAGCACATCCGGATGTGCTTGGAAGGTGTGAAGGTGCTAAAGTGTCAACGCATGTAGCGTCCCACACCAAAGGCCTTCCCATCTTCCACGGTAGCAACGACATACCGTCCGGTCTCTTTCCATCGCTTCGTGCTAACCCATTTGGTTCACGTACGGCCGGAAGACCTGCGGTGGAAAGAGCCCTACGAATTATGTTTATAATAGCGTGCCGAGGTATACGACCTGCGCTTCTGCTACAAGAAAGGCCATGGTGTCCCAGATTATCGACGGCTACTCCACAGGTGCAATGATGCGAGGATACACAAGGTGTACCCAGCCGAAGGCAAGTGGCAATGCGGAAGGTTGTGTCGTCCAACATTGTACCGATGTTGGGCGATGGGAGCGCCTGGATCCATAACCCTGACTCCCATTCTCCAACAGCTAGTAGGCGTGCACGCTCTGAAATATTGACGGAAGTGTCAATTAGTGTATTAATTCTCAATTTACAGAGCGGTGAATCCCACAGTCGCTGTGAGCCTAGGCGTGAGGGCAGGTCAGTGTCGGGGCAAGACATCCTCCAAGCATTTATGGCGTCGGTCTTGCATCGCACCTCGGAATCAATCAGTGTATTTGACAAAATTTTCCTGACTAATTCTTCGGTGCTATGGACCGACGACAGAAATGCTGGCAGACTGACATCTGTAACTCTACGAATACCTAGCCCGCCCAAGCGAACTGGAAGAGACGCTTGGACCCAGGCCCAGTTATTAATATTTACATTTAAAATTTTACACAAAGAATTTTGTATTAAGTGGTCTAGTCTGCCCAAAATTTCTAAATTTTTCCAAAATTGTCCTGAACGGAGGGCATGTGTAAATTTGGGTACGAAAAGACAAAAACGGAGAATAGTGAAAGCTGAATGAATACTGATATTACATAGACTATCAATAACCTGATCAAAATGTTGATTTTTTTCCTCGATAAAAGTGGAAAAGCCATCTTCTAAAATCGGGGACCCTAGGAGGCGTAAAGAAGTTTTGTCCAAAACTTTTCTGTTGGGGGCCAAACAGTTGAATTTGGACATTGTTGTTAATTTATCTGTGTTTTCAGATATAAAAATCTCACATTTATTCGGGTTCAGTTCTAAGCCAATTGACTGAAACTCGTTCTTTATTAGGGCTAAATCTTGTAAAATTGTCTCTACTTTTCCCCCTAAAGTCCCGTCGTCTAAGTACCAAATGTTGAATTTGGATTTTATTTTTTGAATTATTGGGTTAATGGCCAAACTGAAGATGACTGGTCCCAACGGATCACCTTGCTGGCATCCAACGGCTGAATTCAAAAGGTGGTCTTTATAAATTAATTTTGTTGGCTGACATAGCATTGCCAAAGAAAATTAAATATTTGGGGGTTTCTAATTTGGACTGTGTCAGCAAGGTGTCCCTGTTTACAGAGTTGAAGGCGTTTTTCAGGTCAACTTTCAAGATGACCTCTCCATCTTCGCTACTGTCAAGGTATGTTGCAAGCGCATGGATTGCGGCCTCACAACCTCCTTTTGAACCAAAACCTAATTGAAAGGGCTGAAATTTGGTAGTAAGCTCTGTACTATAAAAACGACAACAAATTTTGGCTGCCAAACGCCGCAAAGTGCTACCTACGGCAATGGGACGAATGCCACCATCCTTCTTGTTAAGGGCACATAAATTGGCCCCATACAAAATATCTGTGATGCCACTGTCCACATTGCCTGAGAGCATGAGGTTGACTAGAGCTGTTAGCTCCCTCAGAAGTGTATCACCAGCTTCCCCAGCGCTCGGACACAACAGATCCTTAAGGTGCTGTGGTGTCAGACCATCAAGTCCACCAGCTGATCCAAAACGGAAGGAGTCAACAGCTGTGCGCACATCCTTGGCAGTAGTCTCAAGATTTTCTGTATCGTTGTTCGGAGGATCAGGGAAAGAGAGGTCAGCTGCGGATGGTGGGTGCTTACTCTGCAAGCCCGTCAAAGTTTCTACAGAATAAGGAGCCAGCACGTCGCTACTAAAAAGTAGTCTTGCCGCCCCACAATAGATAACCTCCTAATAGATTTCGCATTACTGTAATTTTGTTCCTTACCGAGTTCACCTTTTTTGGCGGAATGCGAGGGGCGCGCGGAAACATGTAAGTGGGCTATGATTGGCTGTTTCAAGGTCAATCTTCGAATGCACCGAATACTAGAGATGGGACAGGGATGAAAATGTGTCGATAAAATTTTAATAGGTACTCGTATATTATAATTATATTTTTATAATTTTATTATATCGTTTATTCCTTTATATTCTTATTTTATACATTTTTAAATACATTTATAAAAAATAATAATAATAAATAAAAAAATATTTTTTTTTATTTGTTATTATAATTTTTATAGGAATAGGTATCGGGACTTAATATAATAATAATAATAATAATAAAAATAACCTGGCAACACTGCTACAAAACAGTCACATTTTTTTCTTGAGGAGCATTTACTAAAATATTTTACCTTTAATCTACAATAATACAAAAATATCATTCAAAACATAGTAAAAGTACAAATATATATCTATAACAAAAAAATCAGCATGAAGAAAATCCGGAAAAAACACAAACAAATATTTTATAAATTATAGTACACTTTGACACATTATGTCAGTGTAACAAACTGAAAATGATAATATGAAAATAAGATGATAATCAAGAAAAAATATAATGTTGACCAGAGCTGGCGCCAAAAAAGCACAATTACCAACCCCGGACTTGTCGCACAGCTCCGCCTTACAGTCGTCGACAACTGTGACTACTGGTGAGGCGTCGAGCTCAAGCAGCGACGAGTTTTTCTCTCCGCCGACGTCGCCTCTACCTGTACGTCGGCAGGGGAGAGGCCGGCCACCGACTGGCTTGGGACCCCGAGGCCCTCCGGCTTCGATTACGGACCCCGCTACCGGTGGTAATGTGCACCGCATTCGATGGAACTTCGGTATGAATGAAAACGTGATGCGGGCATATTTTGTGGCTACAGAGGGGGGAACTAACCTCACTGCGTACCGTGTTCGCATGCTACCTCTGTTTCAGGTACTTGAACCAGATGTCAACGTATCGGCACAACGCCTATCGGATCAGGCCATACAACGCTGTCACCTGTTGGATGACGCTACACTTGAAAGGCTACGCTTAGAAGTGTGTAGTGGTATCACGCCTTCTTCATTGCAACCATTACCTGTGCCATTACAAAGTAACCGTAATGAAAGAACGCAAGAAAACATCATCTCACATGTTGGTGAAGAAGTGAGTGATGCTGCTATACCTGTAAGTACTCAATACAATGAGGAATTAAGGAGCGCTTTGGAGCGAGCGATTGGTGAGTTTCAATCTGTCCCTATTGAGTGTAGACCGCGGCTTCCGCGTTTACCCACACATAAAAAAAACGTGGCGCTAGTGTGTGCCCTAGACTCGATGTTAACATCGTTTTTTAACAACTGCAGAAACATTACTGATGCCCATTCCATTCTGTACTGTGCAGCTGTTGCAGTATGTCGAATAGCTGGTGTTAAATTTTTTAAACAAGAAACAGCTATTCGACCAAAGCCTGCTGTACCAGCTTGGCAGTGCAGAATTGAACGGCGCATCAACGAGGCTAGGGTGCTCATTGGCAAGCTACACTGCTTCAGGACGGGCAATACACGCCCGAGAGTCATGCGCTTTGTGACCCGTGCATTCGTGGGAACTAATATTAGGCCCTGTGAATACTCTGTTCGGGTCACAGAGCGCATCGATTACCTGAAGCAGAAAGTTTATGCGTGGGCGAACCGCATAAGGCGGTACAAAAAAAGAGTGGACAGATACACTCAGAATCGCTTGTTCCAAAAAAATGAGAGGTGGGTATATAGAGGGTGGGAGCGACCTAACTCGGATGTGACTGATGGGAGTCTACCTGATGCTGTTTCTACAGTTAACTTCTGGAAAAGCATCTGGTCGACGCCCGTCAGTCATACACAGGATGCGTGGATTAGGGATGTTGAGCGGGCGTGTGAACCAATTCCAGCTATGGAACCTATAACCATATCTGAAGAAGATATTGGTTGTGCAGTTCGTTCGTTGCCAAATTGGAAATCTGCTGGACCGGACGGACTGCACAACTTTTGGTTAAAATGGTTCCGTAGCTCACACGCTTGCTTGGCATCTTGCTTCCAGTCATCCCTTGAGTCATCGTCGCTTCCAGCTTTTATGACTACCGGAGTAACCCACCTCCTATACAAATCTGGTAGTACCACAGACCCCAAAAATTATAGACCTATAACTTGTCTACCTACCATATACAAACTTTTTACATCCATCCTGAGAGTAAAAATATATTCACATGTACAAAACAATAACATCTTGTCAATCTCTCAGAATGGATGTAAAAGTGGGGCACGTGGTACGAAAGAGCTCCTTATTATTGACATGGCTGTTTGCCAGCAGGTACGCCGCAACCGAAAGAACCTTGCGACATGCTGGATTGACTATAAGAAAGCGTACGATTCTGTGCCTCATACATGGCTTCGGAGGGTGCTAGAGCTGTATAAAGTTGATGCAACTCTATGCACCTTTTTGGGGTCATGTATGAGACAATGGAGTACGGTTCTTGTTTATCCAGGGTGTCGTCAGGTTCTAGGAGGTGGTGTACCAATAGGGATTGAGAGAGGTATTTTCCAGGGTGATAGTCTGAGTCCGTTGTGGTTTTGTCTAGCACTAAATCCTCTCAGTACGTTACTAGAGGGTTCAGGGTTAGGCTATCGGATGCGCAGAGGGGGTCAAATTTTGTCCCACCTTTTTTACATGGATGACCTAAAGTTATTTGCCCCTAATGGCCCCGATTTGATGGCTTTGCTAAAAGTTACTGAAACTTTTAGTAAGGCCATCAGTATGGAGTTTGGGGTAGATAAGTGTGCGGTCATGCATGTAAAAAGGGGCGGGATTGTGGAATCTGAAGGAGTCAATCTTTCAGATTTCACACGATTTGGGTCGCTCTCCGCAACCGAAACCTACAAATATCTAGGTATGTCTCAAGCTCTGTGTATTGCTGAGACTGACATGAAACAGAAGTTGCAGGATCGTTTCTTTGGCCGCCTGAAAAAAATACTGAAAAGTCTTTTATCAGGCGGTAACAAGGTGCGTGCTGTCAACGGCTGGGCCATGCCAGTCTTAGTTTACTCTTTTGGCATACTTAGATGGACTCAGACGGAGTTAGAAGCTCTGGATAGGAAGGTGCGTTGTCTATTGACTTCATATCGAATACACCACCCACGTTCGTCAGTAATGAGGTTGTATATACCACGGAAATGTGGGGGTCGAGGATTTTTAAATGCCAAGACTCTCCATAACCGTGAGATATGCAACCTTAGAGAGTATTTCCTACAGGTGGACGTGGATGTGCATCGAGATGTTGTGGCAATAGACAACGGACTGACCCCGCTGTCCCTTGCGAAGGAGAACTGGCGCAAACCTGTAATATTAAGTGTATCTGATCGGAAGGAAATATGGAAGAGCAAGGAACTGCATGGTCGATTTTATCGGGCTCTAAATGGGCCCGATGTTGATTCAATAGCATCGGTATCCTGGTTACGATTTGGTGATCTCTTCGGAGAAACTGAGGGTTTTATCTGTGCAATCACTGACGAAGTCGTGATGACGAATAACTATCGGAGATTTATTGTCAAAGATGGGACGCTAGACATCTGTCGGGCATGTCATCGTCCCGGAGAATCTTTAAGACATATTATCTCTGGTTGTTCCCGTCTTGCGAACGGTGAGTATTTGCACAGACACAACCAAGTAGCCAGGATTATCCACCAGCAACTTGCTTTAAAGTATAACCTTGTCGACGTGGAGGTACCTTATTACAAGTATGTGCCCGACCCAGTTCTTGAGAACGGTCATGTCACATTGTATTGGGATCGATCTATTATCACTGATAGGACTGTTATAGCTAACAGACCTGATATAGTGATAATGGATCGATTAAAGCGCCTTGCAGTAATTGTCGATATCACTGTGCCACATGACGAGAATCTCGTGAAAGCAGAAAAAGATAAACAAATTAAATATTTAGACCTAGCTCACGAGATTGTCGACATGTGGGATGTGGATTCGGCGATTATTGTTCCGATAGTCGTATCTGCGCATGGTCTAATAGCCAAGAGCCTCGACCTCCACCTACAGAGGCTCGCGTTAGGCAGCTGGATCAAGGGCTTGATGCAGAAGGCGGTTCTGTTGAATACGGCCCGTATTGTGCGGAAGTTCCTGTCTTTGGAGCCCTAACCACCGGTAGCTTGGTCCCTGTACCCGATGCCGGTGGGTTACTGTTTTTTATATTTTTAAATGTATTTTTTTATAAATCTATTTAAAAATGTAATAAATATGTGTTAAGTGTTAATAAAGAGAATAATAATAATAATAAATAATAATAACCTGGCAACCCTTAATATCATCGAACGTCATTTTTCATCTTAACATTATTTTAATATTTTTATTTAATTTTACAGTCTAAATTTATACTATAATTATATATTGCATAGCAAGATTTGCAATAAATTTATAAATTACATATACAACCTATATTTTATCAAGATCAAGAAAAATTACCAAATTGCAGATGTTTGACATATGTCAAAGAAAATATTAATCAAATACAAACAATATCAAGAAATGGATGGATGATGATAAAGGATAAATATGCTCACAAGAGCTAGAGCCAGAGAGAGACAAACTGCACAATTACCAACCCCGGACTCGTCGCATAGCTCCGCCTCCCATTTGCCGGAAACTTTGGCTACTGGTGAGGCGTCGAGCTCTAGCAGCGACGAGTATTTCTCTCCACCGACGTCGCCTCCACCTGTACGTCGGCAAGGGAGAGGCCGGCCACCGACCTGCTTGGGACCCCGACGCCCTCCGGCTTCGATTAGGGACCCCGCTGCCGGTGGTAATGTGCACCGCATGCGATGGACTTCTTCCATGAACGAGAACGTCATGCGGGCATATTATGCGGCTACAGAGGGAGGAATTAATCTCACTGCGTATCGTGTACGAATGCTGTCTCTGTTTCAGGAGCTCGAACCAACTGTTAACGTATCAACGCAACGTCTGTCGGATCAAGTGCGGGTTATACAACGTGGTCATATGTTGGATGATGCCGTGCTTGAGAGGCTTCGCTCAGATATACAGGGTAATCCTGGTATTACAATACCTACATCATCAGGTACACATGTTCCTACTGTTTCCACACAACGTCCCACTGATGATGATTTATTGGATACCGGGGTTACAGATGTAAGTACTCATTGCAATGTACAATTAGGGAGCGCTTTGGAATGTGCACTGAGGGAATATCGAAACGTAACACCTACCGAAAGACCTCGTCTACCGCGTTTGCCTACGCATAAGAAAAATATAGCCCTAATGTGTGCTCTGGATTCACTACTGTCAGACTATTTTAACAGTAGTGAAAATCTCGGTGATACACATTCGATTCTGTACTGTGGGGCTGTTGCAGCATGTCGAGTAGCAAATATTAAGCTTTTATCAAATGATAAAGCTACTCGACCGAAATTTGTTACACCAGCCTGGCAGTATAGGATTGAACGTCGTATTGCCGAGACCAGGGCACTCATTGGGAAACTTATTTGCTTCAGGTCGGGCAATACTCGCCCTAGAGTGATGCGCTTTGTGAACCGGGCATTTTTGGGGACTAACATTAGATCCCAAGAATTTGCTTTTCGGGTCACAGAGCGCATTGACTACCTGAAGCAAAAAGTCTATGCGTGGGCAAATCGTATAAAAAGATATAAAAAAAGAGTGGACCGGTATTCCCAAAACTGCATGTTCCAAAAAGATGAGAGATGGGTCTACAGAGATTGGGAGCGATCTGATTCAAGTGTGATTGACGAGCGCCGGCCAGATGATGATGCCACCATTGCATTCTGGAGTGGCATCTGGTCGGCTCCTGTCAGCCACACAGAGGATGGTTGGATGCGGGATGTTAATCGTCTGTGTGAACCGATACAAACTATGGAACCATTAAAATTCATAGATAGTGATGTCACCAACGCAGTCCGTCTGTTACCGAACTGGAAATCAGCAGGACCAGACGGACTGCACAATTTTTGGATAAAATGGTTCCGTAGTTCACACGGACGGTTGGCAGCTCAATTCCAATCATGTTTGGAATCAGGATCGCTTCCCGATTTTCTAACTACTGGTATGACCCATCTCTTATACAAATCTGGTAGTGCCATAGAGCCTAAAAATTATAGACCAATTACATGCCTACCAACGGTCTATAAGCTTCTCACATCTATTTTGAGACAAAAAATAACGCGCCACATAACTGACAACAACATCATGTCAATCTCTCAGAATGGATGTAGAAGTGGGGCTCGTGGCACTAAAGAGCTCCTAATTATGGATATGGTTATTAGCCAACAGGTACGCCGTAATCGCAAGGATCTGGCGACATGCTGGATAGATTACAAGAAGGCCTATGACTCTGTGCCTCATTCATGGCTTAGGAGGGTGCTGGAGTTGTATAAGATTGATGCAACTCTATGTACCTTCTTAGGGACATGCATGGGGCAATGGAAGACCGTCTTGTGCTATTCAGGATGCCGACAGACTTGTGGTAATGGTGGACCGATAAAGATCGAGCGTGGTATATTTCAGGGCGATAGTCTGAGTCCTTTATGGTTTTGTCTGGCCCTGAATCCTCTCAGCGCTTTGCTGGAGAATTCAGGTCTAGGGTACCGGTTGCGGAAAGATGGCCAGGTTTTGTCTCACCTTCTTTACATGGATGATTTAAAATTACTTGCCCCAAACAGTCACCAACTGATGGAATTACTAAAGGTAACGGAAACCTTTAGTAATTCTATCAGAATGGAATTTGGCGTAGACAAATGTGCAAGCATGCATGTGAAGAAGGGTGGGATAGTGGATTCCGAAAGAATACAACTTTCAGATTCCACTCAACTTCGGTCCCTTTCGGCAACCGATACTTATAAATATCTGGGTATGTCACAAGCGTTAGGCATATTAGAGACTGACATGAAACAATTATTGAGGGAACGCTTCTTTGGCCGCCTGAAAAAAGTTCTTAAGAGTCTTTTATCGGGCGGTAACAAGGTGCGAGCCTACAATAGTTGGGTCATGCCAGTTTTAGTGTACTCGTTTGGCATACTCAGATGGACTCAGACAGAACTTGACGCCTTGGATAGAAAAGTCCGTACGCTACTCACTACATACCGAATGCATCATCCGCGTTCATCTGTAATGAGGTTGTACATACCACGGAAGTGTGGGGGCCGAGGCTTTCTTAATGCTAAGACCCTTCACAACCGTGAGGTGTGCAATCTTAGGGAATACTTCCTGCGGGTGGACGAGGATTTGCATCGTGATGTTGCTGCAGTAGACAACGGATTTACCCCGCTCGGTTTGGCTAAAGAGAACTGGCGCAAACCTATAATACTAAGTACCAATGACCGCATGGGTGTATGGAAGGGTAAAGAGTTACATGGACGTTTCTATCAGGCCCTACATGGACCTGATATTGATTTAAAATCATCAGTATCCTGGCTACGATTCGGTAATCTATTTGGAGAAACCGAAGGGTTTGTCTTTGCAATTATGGACGAAGTTGTCATGACTAAAAATTACCGGAGGTATATTCTGAAGGATGGTACGGTTGACATATGTCGGGCGTGCCACCGTCCTGGAGAGTCCCTTAGGCATATTATCTCTGGTTGTTCTAGTTTGGCTAACGGCGAGTATTTGCATAGGCATAACCAAGTAGCTAGGATTGTCCATCAACAACTTGCTCTGAAATACAAACTCGTGGATTCAGAAGTACCGTATTACAAGTATGTGCCCGACCCAGTTCTCGAAAATGATCATATCACATTGTACTGGGACCGATCTATTATCACTGACAGGAATATTGTTGCAAATAGGCCTGACATAGTGATAGTAGATCGGTTAGAGCGCCGTGCAATAATAGTTGATATTACTATTCCGCATGACGGCAATCTCGTGAAAGCCGAAAAAGACAAACAAGTAAAGTACTTGGATTTGGCCCACGAGATTGTCGACATGTGGCATGTAAGCTCAGCTGTTATTGTACCGATAGTCGTTTCCGTGCATGGACTGATCGCCAAGAGCCTCGACCAACACCTACAGAGGCTCTCGTTAGACGGTTGGATTAAGGGCCTGATGCAGAAGGCAGTGTTGCTCGATACGGCACGCATCGTGAGGAAATTCTTCTCTCTGGAGCCCTAACCACCGGTAGCTTGGTCCTTGTACCCGATGCCGGTGGGTCACTATTTTTTATATTTTTAAATATATTTGTATTTTTTATAGATTTATTTAAAAATGTATTAAATATGTAATTAAGTTAAATAAAGGAATAATAATAATAACCTGGCAACACTGCTACAAAACAGTCACATTTTTTTCTTGAGGAGCATTTACTAAAATATTTTACCTTTAATCTACAATAATACAAAAATATCATTCAAAACATAATAAAAGTACAAATATATATCTATAACAAAAAAATCAGCATGAAGAAAATCCGGAAAAAACACAAACAAATATTTTATAAATTATAGTACACTTTGACACATTATGTCAGTGTAACAAACTGAAAATGATAATATGAAAATAAGATGATAATCAAGAAAAAATATAATGTTGACCAGAGCTGGCGCCAAAAAAGCACAATTACCAACCCCGGACTTGTCGCACAGCTCCGCCTTACAGTCGTCGACAACTGTGACTACTGGTGAGGCGTCGAGCTCAAGCAGCGACGAGTTTTTCTCTCCGCCGACGTCGCCTCTACCTGTACGTCGGCAGGGGAGAGGCCGGCCACCGACTGGCTTGGGACCCCGAGGCCCTCCGGCTTCGATTACGGACCCCGCTACCGGTGGTAATGTGCACCGCATTCGATGGAACTTCGGTATGAATGAAAACGTGATGCGGGCATATTTTGTGGCTACAGAGGGGGGAACTAACCTCACTGCGTACCGTGTTCGCATGCTACCTCTGTTTCAGGTACTTGAACCAGATGTCAACGTATCGGCACAACGCCTATCGGATCAGGTGCGCGCCATACAACGCTGTCACCTGTTGGATGACGCTACACTTGAAAGGCTACGCTTAGAAGTGTGTCGTATCACGCCTTCTTCATTGCAACCATTACCTGTGCCATTACAAAGTAACCGTAATGAAAGAACGCAAGAAAACATCATCTCACATGTTGGTGAAGAAGTGAGTGATGCTGCTATACCTGTAAGTACTCAATACAATGAGGAATTAAGGAGCGCTTTGGAGCGAGCGATTGGTGAGTTTCAATCTGTCCCTATTGAGTGTAGACCGCGGCTTCCGCGTTTGCCCACACATAAAAAAAACGTGGCGCTAGTGTGTGCCCTAGACTCGATGTTAACATCGTTTTTTAACAACTGCAGAAACATTACTGATGCCCATTCCATTCTGTACTGTGCAGCTGTTGCAGTATGTCGAATAGCTGGTGTTAAATTTTTTAAACAAGAAACAGCTATTCGACCAAAGCCTGCTGTACCAGCTTGGCAGTGCAGAATTGAACGGCGCATCAACGAGGCTAGGGTGCTCATTGGCAAGCTACACTGCTTCAGGACGGGCAATACACGCCCGAGAGTCATGCGCTTTGTGACCCGTGCATTCGTGGGAACTAATATTAGGCCCTGTGAATACTCTGTTCGGGTCACAGAGCGCATCGATTACCTGAAGCAGAAAGTTTATGCGTGGGCGAACCGCATAAGGCGGTACAAAAAAAGAGTGGACAGATACACTCAGAATCGCTTGTTCCAAAAAAATGAGAGGTGGGTATATAGAGGGTGGGAGCGACCTAACTCGGATGTGACTGATGGGAGTCTACCTGATGCTGTTTCTACAGTTAACTTCTGGAAAAGCATCTGGTCGACGCCCGTCAGTCATACACAGGATGCGTGGATTAGGGATGTTGAGCGGGCGTGTGAACCAATTCCAGCTATGGAACCTATAACCATATCTGAAGAAGATATTGGTTGTGCAGTTCGTTCGTTGCCAAATTGGAAATCTGCTGGACCGGACGGACTGCACAACTTTTGGTTAAAATGGTTCCGTAGCTCACACGCTTGCTTGGCATCTTGCTTCCAGTCATCCCTTGAGTCATCGTCGCTTCCAGCTTTTATGACTACCGGAGTAACCCACCTCCTATACAAATCTGGTAGTACCACAGACCCCAAAAATTATAGACCTATAACTTGTCTACCTACCATATACAAACTTTTTACATCCATCCTGAGAGTAAAAATATATTCACATGTACAAAACAATAACATCTTGTCAATCTCTCAGAATGGATGTAAAAGTGGGGCACGTGGTACGAAAGAGCTCCTTATTATTGACATGGCTGTTTGCCAGCAGGTACGCCGCAACCGAAAGAACCTTGCGACATGCTGGATTGACTATAAGAAAGCGTACGATTCTGTGCCTCATACATGGCTTCGGAGGGTGCTAGAGCTGTATAAAGTTGATGCAACTCTATGCACCTTTTTGGGGTCATGTATGAGACAATGGAGTACGGTTCTTGTTTATCTAGGGTGTCGTCAGGTTCTAGGAGGTGGTGTACCAATAGGGATTGAGAGAGGTATTTTCCAGGGTGATAGTCTGAGTCCGTTGTGGTTTTGTCTAGCACTAAATCCTCTCAGTACGTTACTAGAGGGTTCAGGGTTAGGCTATCGGATGCGCAGAGGGGGTCAAATTTTGTCCCACCTTTTTTACATGGATGACCTAAAGTTATTTGCCCCTAATGGCCCCGATTTGATGGCTTTGCTAAAAGTTACTGAAACTTTTAGTAAGGCCATCAGTATGGAGTTTGGGGTAGATAAGTGTGCGGTCATGCATGTAAAAAGGGGCGGGATTGTGGAATCTGAAGGAGTCAATCTTTCAGATTTCACACGATTTGGGTCGCTCTCCGCAACCGAAACCTACAAATATCTAGGTATGTCTCAAGCTCTGTGTATTGCTGTGACTGACATGAAACAGAAGTTGCAGGATCGTTTCTTTGGCCGCCTGAAAAAAATACTGAAAAGTCTTTTATCAGGCGGTAACAAGGTGCGTGCTGTCAACGGCTGGGCCATGCCAGTCTTAGTTTACTCTTTTGGCATACTTAGATGGACTCAGACGGAGTTAGAAGCTCTGGATAGGAAGGTGCGTTGTCTATTGACTTCATATCGAATACACCACCCACGTTCGTCAGTAATGAGGTTGTATATACCACGGAAATGTGGGGGTCGAGGATTTTTAAATGCCAAGACTCTCCATAACCGTGAGATATGCAACCTTAGAGAGTATTTCCTACAGGTGGACGTGGATGTGCATCGAGATGTTGTGGCAATAGACAACGGACTGACCCCGCTGTCCCTTGCGAAAGAGAACTGGCGCAAACCTGTAATATTAAGTGTATCTGATCGGAAGGAAATATGGAAGAGCAAGGAACTGCATGGTCGATTTTATCGGGCTCTAAATGGGCCCGATGTTGATTCAATAGCATCGGTATCCTGGTTACGATTTGGTGATCTCTTCGGAGAAACTGAGGGTTTTATCTGTGCAATCACTGACGAAGTCGTGATGACGAATAACTATCGGAGATTTATTGTCAAAGATGGTACGCTAGACATCTGTCGGGCATGTCATCGTCCCGGAGAATCTTTAAGACATATTATCTCTGGTTGTTCCCGTCTTGCGAACGGTGAGTATTTGCACAGACACAACCAAGTAGCCAGGATTATCCACCAGCAACTTGCTTTAAAGTATAACCTTGTCGACGTGGAGGTACCTTATTACAAGTATGTGCCCGATCCAGTTCTTGAGAACGGTCATGTCACATTGTATTGGGATCGATCTATTATCACTGATAGGACTGTTATAGCTAACAGACCTGATATAGTGATAATGGATCGATTAAAGCGCCTTGCAGTAATTGTCGATATCACTGTGCCACATGACGAGAATCTCGTGAAAGCAGAAAAAGATAAACAAATTAAATATTTAGACCTAGCTCACGAGATTGTCGACATGTGGGATGTGGATTCGGCGATTATTGTTCCGATAGTCGTATCTGCGCATGGTCTAATAGCCAAGAGCCTCGACCTCCACCTACAGAGGCTCGCGTTAGGCAGCTGGATCAAGGGCTTGATGCAGAAGGCGGTTCTGTTGAATACGGCCCGTATTGTGCGGAAGTTCCTGTCTTTGGAGCCCTAACCACCGGTAGCTTGGTCCCTGTACCCGATGCCGGTGGGTTACTGTTTTTTATATTTTTAAATGTATTTTTTTATAAATCTATTTAAAAATGTAATAAATATGTGTTAAGTGTTAATAAAGAGAATAATAATAATAAATATCTAACCTGGCAACCCTTAATATCATCGAACGTCATTTTTCATCTTAAAATTATTTTAATATTTTTATTTAATTTTACAGTCTAAATTTATACTATATTTATATATTGCGTAGCAAGATTTGCAATAAATTTATAAATTACATATACAAACTATATATTATCAAGATCAAGAAAAATTACCAAATTGCAGATGTTTGGCATATGTCAAAGAAAATATTAATCAAATACAAACAATATCAAGAAATGGATGGATGATGATAAAGGATAAATATGCTCACAAGAGCTAGAGCCAGAGAGAGACAAACTGCACAATTACCAACCCCGGACTCGTCGCATAGCTCCGCCTCCCATTTGCCGGAAACTTTGGCTACTGGTGAGGCGTCGAGCTCTAGCAGCGACGAGTATTTCTCTCCACCGACGTCGCCTCCACCGGTACGTCGGCAGGGGAGAGGCCGGCCACCGACCTGCTTGGGACCCCGACGCCGTCCGGCTTCGATTAGGGACCCCGCTGCCGGTGGTAATGTGCACCGCATGCGATGGACTTCTTCCATGAACGAGAACGTCATGCGGGCATATTATGCGGCTACAGAGGGAGGAATTAATCTCACTGCGTATCGTGTACGAATGCTGTCTCTGTTTCAGGAGCTCGAACCAACTGTTAACGTATCAACGCAACGTCTGTCGGATCAAGTGCGGGTTATACAACGTGGTCATATGTTGGATGATGCCGTGCTTGAGAGGCTTCGCTCAGATTTACAGGGTAATCCTGGTATCACAATACCTACATCATCAGGTACACATGTTCCTACTGTTTCCACACAACGTCCCACTGATGATGATTTATTGGATACCGGGGTTACAGATGTAAGTACTCATTGCAATGTACAATTAGGGAGCGCTTTGGAATGTGCACTGAGGGAATATCGAAACGTAACACCTACCGAAAGACCTCGTCTACCGCGTTTGCCTACGCATAAGAAAAATATAGCCCTAATGTGTGCTCTGGATTCACTACTGTCAGACTATTTTAACAGTAGTGAAAATCTCGGTGATACACATTCGATTCTGTACTGTGGGGCTGTTGCGGCATGTCGAGTAGCAAATATTAAGCTTTTATCAAATGATAAAGCTACTCGACCGAAATTTGTTACACCAGCCTGGCAGTATAGGATTGAACGTCGTATTGCCGAGACCAGGGCACTCATTGGGAAACTTATTTGCTTCAGGTCGGGCAATACTCGCCCTAGAGTGATGCGCTTTGTGAACCGGGCATTCTTGGGGACTAATATTAGATCCCAAGAATTTGCTTTTCAGGTCACAGAGCGCATTGACTACCTGAAGCAAAAAGTCTATGCGTGGGCAAATCGTATAAAAAGATATAAAAAAAGAGTGGACCGGTATTCCCAAAACTGCATGTTCCAAAAAGATGAGAGATGGGTCTACAGAGATTGGGAGCGATCTGATTCAAGTGTGATTGACGAGCGCCGGCCAGATGATGATGCCACCATTGCATTCTGGAGTGGCATCTGGTCGGCTCCTGTCAGCCACACAGAGGATGGTTGGATGCGGGATGTTAATCGTCTGTGTGAACCGATACAAACTATGGAACCATTAAAATTCATAGATAGTGATGTCACCAACGCAGTCCGTCTGTTACCGAACTGGAAATCAGCAGGACCAGACGGACTGCACAATTTTTGGATAAAATGGTTCCGTAGTTCACACGGACGGTTGGCAGCTCAATTCCAATCATGTTTGGAATCAGGATCGCTTCCCGATTTTCTAACTACTGGTATGACCCATCTCTTATACAAATCTGGTAGTGCCATAGAGCCTAAAAATTATAGACCAATTACATGCCTACCAACGGTCTATAAGCTTCTCACATCTATTTTGAGACAAAAAATAACGCGCCACATAACTGACAACAACATCATGTCAATCTCTCAGAATGGATGTAGAAGTGGGGCTCGTGGCACTAAAGAGCTCCTAATTATGGATATGGTTATTAGCCAACAGGTACGCCGTAATCGCAAGGATCTGGCGACATGCTGGATAGATTACAAGAAGGCCTATGACTCTGTGCCTCATTCATGGCTTAGGAGGGTGCTGGAGTTGTATAAGATTGATGCAACTCTATGTACCTTCTTAGGGACATGCATGGGGCAATGGAAGACCGTCTTGTGCTAGTCAGGATGCCGACAGACTTGTGGTAATGGTGGACCGATAAAGATCGAGCGTGGTATATTTCAGGGCGATAGTCTGAGTCCTTTATGGTTTTGTCTGGCCCTGAATCCTCTCAGCGCTTTGCTGGAGAATTCAGGTCTAGGGTACCGGTTGCGGAAAGATGGCCAGGTTTTGTCTCACCTTCTTTACATGGATGATTTAAAATTACTTGCCCCAAACAGTCACCAACTGATGGAATTACTAAAGGTAACGGAAACCTTTAGTAATTCTATCAGAATGGAATTTGGCGTAGACAAATGTGCAAGCATGCATGTGAAGAAGGGTGGGATAGTGGATTCCGAAAGAATACAACTTTCAGATTCCACTCAACTTCGGTCCGTTTCGGCAACCGATACTTATAAATATCTGGGTATGTCACAAGCGTTAGGCATATTAGAGACTGACATGAAACAATTATTGAGGGAACGCTTCTTTGGCCGCCTGAAAAAAGTTCTTAAGAGTCTTTTATCGGGCGGTAACAAAGTGCGAGCCTACAATAGTTGGGTCATGCCAGTTTTAGTGTACTCGTTTGGCATACTCAGATGGACTCAGACAGAACTTGACGCCTTGGATAGAAAAGTCCGTACGCTACTCACTACATACCGAATGCATCATCCGCGTTCATCTGTAATGAGGTTGTACATACCACGGAAGTGTGGGGGCCGAGGCTTTCTTAATGCTAAGACCCTTCACAACCGTGAGGTGTGCAATCTTAGGGAATACTTCCTGCGGGTGGACGAGGATTTGCATCGTGATGTTGCTGCAGTAGACAACGGATTTACCCCGCTCGGTTTGGCTAAAGAGAACTGGCGCAAACCTATAATACTAAGTACTAATGACCGCATGGATGTATGGAAGGGTAAAGAGTTACATGGACGTTTCTATCAGGCCCTACATGGACCTGATATTGATTTAAAATCATCAGTATCCTGGCTACGATTCGGTAATCTATTTGGAGAAACCGAAGGGTTTGTCTTTGCAATTATGGACGAAGTTGTCATGACTACAAATTACCGGAGGTATATTCTGAAGGATGGTACGGTTGACATATGTCGGGCGTGCCACCGTCCTGGAGAGTCCCTTAGGCATATTATCTCTGGTTGTTCTAGTTTGGCTAACGGCGAGTATTTGCATAGACATAACCAAGTAGCTAGGATTGTCCATCAACAACTTGCTCTGAAATACAAACTCGTGGATTCAGAAGTACCGTATTACAGGTATGTGCCCGACCCAGTTCTCGAAAATGATCATATCACATTGTACTGGGACCGATCTATTATCACTGACAGGACTATTATTGCAAATAGGCCTGACATAGTGATAGTAGATCGGTTAGAGCGCCGTGCAATAATAGTTGATATTACTATTCCGCATGACGGCAATCTCGTGAAAGCCGAAAAAGACAAACAAGTAAAGTACTTGGATTTGGCCCACGAGATTGTCGACATGTGGCATGTAAGCTCAGCTGTTATTGTACCGATAGTCGTTTCCGTGCATGGACTGATCGCCAAGAGCCTCGACCAACACCTACAGAGGCTCTCGTTAGACGGTTGGATTAAGGGCCTGATGCAGAAGGCAGTGTTGCTCGATACGGCACGCATCGTGAGGAAATTCCTCTCTCTGGAGCCCTAACCACCGGTAGCTTGGTCCTTGTACCCGATGCCGGTGGGTCACTATTTTTTATATTTTTAAATATATTTGTATTTTTTATAGATTTATTTAAAAATGTATTAAATATGTAATTAAGTTAAATAAAGGAAATAATAATAATAATCAGGATCAGCTTTCCAGTGTAACTGCGATGCAGCTGAACTTTAATATTTTCCGTGGAGCGACTGCCATCAATCTGACCTCCACAAACTATGGGTGATATCAAAGCTCTGTAGTTAGACCAGTTGGATTTTGATTTAGGGCCCCAAATACCCGTAACGACTGCCATAGATTTTCGTATAATAACCGGGACCGACGGGTTAACGTGCTCCCAGAGGCACGGAGGTCTGAATTTCTAAAAAAATGGTCACCGATCCTAAGACCGACCTGGTTAGATGTTTCTTAACCTTAGCAATGTGTTAATATACACGGTTACCACTAAGCCACGAGCCCCCCATCTCTGATGATGATACATTATAATTTTACATTTTTATTCAGTAGATGTAAAATAATATAATTTATATTAAGAAAGAAATTATAAATAGATCACAAAAACTGATGTCATCGGCGGGACCATAATTTCTTTCTTAATATTTTACGTTGTTATTGGTGGGAAACCAACTCTCCCCACGAGATGTTGCATCTACCCATTTCTTTTTCCTCGAGGCATCCAGGAAACCTATAAAATAATATATATCTCAGTTACATTGCTAATACTAAATCACGAACAAATTGGTCGCAAATAAATCGCAGCTTACCGAAATTCAAGCGGGCGCAGTCGCAGGAGACAACATGTTGCTTATTTATAGGTACTACTTTTTAAAGCACCTACGGCAATAATACTGCAAAATATCGATGACGTACAATATCATACCGATATCCCATCACTATCGATTCAAGTGCTATTGTAATGTATTGTTAGAAAAGGATAGCTATTATAATTTGGCTAATGAGTGAAAGAGTAATTTCAAAAAGACATCAACGGGTTCGAAATTGTTTGTGTTTATGTTCTATTACCAACCAGAATAAATTGAACTACGGTGCCTAGTCAATTTATATTTACATTTATGTCTAATTTGCTTACCGGTGAAATGTAATGCCATCTTTTTGGTAATTTGATGTCTTCGCCGACTTGCCACACTTACGAAACAGGAAGCCATTTAAAATGTAAAATGCTCACAAAAACATTTTTTTTAAATTATATAATCGCACGTGGTCATAGGTCGCGAAGTTGGTTGTCACTGACGTCGTGATTTTAGGCATAGCTTTATATGCTTGCGAAATCAAGTATGAGTGGCGCGCGTTTGTTGCCCTGCATGCGGAATCTATTAGGAGGTTATCTATGCGCCCCACTGATGTCGCCTTCCCTTACTTTATTCTCTACAAGTTTTAATTTCTTGGCCTGAGAATAATCAGGGGCCGAAATGTGGATTGAATTTGAATTTAAAATGTTAAAATTGTTTGTACAATTTTCTTTGATTTGGACCGTCAAAGATGTCAACGGCCTTTTCTTTACGTGTAGGATTCTATAAGGGAAGGTTAAGAGCCATTTCACAAAATGATTGCGCTTGAGTTTAGGTAAAATACTGTATAATTGTTTATGTGTGCGTAACTACTCACTCAAACGTAACATAAACAGTGTAACGCGAGAGACGAGACGGACGAAGCAATCTTGAGCCGTAATGTGATTTTATATGAGATTTATGAAAGATATATATTTAAATCGATTTAAATTTAAAAAAGTTGAATTGGTCTAGGCGGGAACGATATTTTATTTAGTCTAATGAAATTTTCAGGTTAGGTAAATAGAAAAACAAGAAGTTAGGTATGTAAAATAATATAATAACAATTAGGATAAAAACAATCACATATTATTGTCGATTAACAATAAAATACTCATTAATGCTTTATGAATAATTGGCGTAAAGGCATTGAATTTGCCTTTCTTGGGTCTATGATTTCGGGTAATACGCAGTCTTGGTAAAATCGAGTCAATTTGGGTAGCATTTTCTCCTGCCAAAAAACGTCGTCTTTCTGTACTCTTACTACTTTCAAGGAAAAATCAGGCCCAGTCCATACAGCAAATACACATATGTTGATGTCTGTGATGTTCCTTACGGAGACACAGATACGCCGCCCTGACTACACGTCTTACCTCAGTTACCCGGGTTATGTCATTGAGGAACAATTCCGCGACAAAGCCGGAGTGTGAGTGTTCGTTAGGGCGGATGTCTGCTTCCGCCGGTTGCGCTGTCTAGAGAACCCCTCCTACTCCGTCCTTTGGCTGTACGTGGATCATGGCTCTATGAGCCAGATCTACGTGTGCGTCTACCGCTCCCACACAGGGGACACTGGGACAACAAGGCTTTTCGAATACCTCAGCGAAATGGCTGACGATGCGCAGGTGCGGTTCCCGAACGCTGACCTGGTTTTCCTGGAATTTAACGGTCATCACGTTGAGTGGCTGGGGTCCCTTAGGACCGTTCATGCGGGACGATCCGCCCATGCATTCGCTCTCTCCCACGGGCTGACCCAGATGGTACAGGGGATCACCCGGATACCTGACAGGTCAGACCACACGCCCGCCTTGCTGGATCTACTGCTGACGAGTCGCCCAGCCGAGTACAGTTGTCGGTACGCGCCTCACTGGGCACTTCCGACCACTGTGTGGTGCACGCCAGCTTCCAATTGCCACCGCCTGCTCGTGCTGAGCAAATGACTCGACGACTATGGCACTACTCGTCGGCAGACTGGGACGGTCTCCGCGATTACTTTGCGTCCGTCCCGTGGAGCCAACGCTGCTTTGTAGGGAAGGCGCCTTCGGATAGCGCTGCTGCCGTTGCTGGCGAGATCAGTCTAGGGATAGAATATTATATCCCTTTCACTGATGTCGCCAGCATCCGCAAAGCTCGCCCCTGGTTCGGGCGTGAATGTGCCGAGGCTGTCCAGAAAAAACAGTCGGCGTATCGCGCCTGGGTCAGGGCTCGGGCGGCACGTGACCCGAATGTGAACCGCCTCAAAGCAGCGTACAATAGGGCCACTAGGTCCAGCAAGAGGGCCTTCAAGAGAGCGGATGCCCAGCGCGTCGCGCGGCTTGGTCAGGAGCTCACATCCCACCCCACGGGCAACCGTGGATACTGGCAACTGGCCAAAGCCAGCGTTTTCCTGATGGATCACTGGCTCACAAAGCCCAAGAGAAGGCGGACATGCTCGCAGACCTCTTTGCGGCTAATTCCCGCGTCGATGACCGTGGCCTGCAGCCCCCTGCCATCGCCAACTGTGGCCACACTATGCCTGATATTGTTATCAGGCAATGTGATGTACGGGCAGTGCTGCGGTCGCTCGACACGCGGAAAGTCAGTGGCCCTGACGGCATTCCAGCGGTGGTGTTACGAAAATGTGCTGCTGAGTTGTCTCCAGTATTAACGCGTCTGTACCACCTGTCATACTCTACAGGGCTCGTGCCGGAGGTCTGGAAAGAGGCGAACGTACAACCGATCCCCAAGAAAGGGGATCGCTCCGATCCAGGCAATTATCGACCCATAGCTGTCACCTCAGTCATTTGCAAGGTGCTTGAGCTCCTTATCAATAAGCAGCTCATGCGATACCTGGAGGATCACTCGCTAATCAATGATCGGCAATATGGCTTCAGGCCAAAACGATCAACGGGTGACCTCCTGGCATTCGTCACGCATGTATGGGGTGGGGCTATGGAAAAGTAAGGCGAGTCCTTGGCTATTAGCCTGGACATCGCCAAAGCTTTCGATAGGGTCTGGCATGCTTCGCTCTTTTCCAAGCTTCCGGCATATGGTCTACCTCCTCAACTGTGCAGCTGTATTGCCAGCTTTTTAAACGAGCGCCGAGTGCGGGTCCTCTGCGATGGCCAGGCTTCTCGCTTCTTGCAAGTGAATGCCGGGGTACCGCAAGGGTCCGTACTATCACCAACTCTCTTTCTTCTGCATATTAATGATATGCTATCCCTCGGGAACATTCATTGCTATGCAGATGACAGCACACTGCACGGTAGTTACTCGGTTCGTCCGACGGCGGCGGCGGGGCGATCTGAGATTGAGGAGGAGAGATGACGACTCGGGGCTGATCTCGACCGTAACCTCGATAGTATCTCCCAATGGGGTGCCGAGAACTTGGTCGAGTTCAATGCCCGCAAAACACAGGCGTGTGCATTTACAGCGAAAAAATCCCTTTCCTTCCCCTACCCACTCTTCAGAATGCAACATTACCAATGAAGGATAATCTAGACATCCTTGGCATAGACGTACGTCGAGAGCTCAATAACACTAAATACATTGAGAGATGAATTGGGCTAGCTTCGCGGAAACTAGGAATACTGAACAAGGTAAAGCGATTCTTTACACCGCACCAGAGGTGTCTGCTGTACAAAACGCAGATTAGACCCTGCGTCGAATACCGCTCTCACCTCTGGGACGGCTCCGCGAAGTATTTGCTGGACGCACTCGACGCTATGCAGCGACGCGCTGTTTGCATTATAGATTGTCCGGAGGTAACGGGAAGCCTTGAGCCGCTAGCCCAGCGCCGAACAATTGCTTCCTTGGCCGCGTTCTACCGTATTTACCACGGTGAGTGTTATGAATAGCTCTTCAATCTGATTCCACCCTCTCCCTTCCGATCCCGAACAACGCGTGCCGGGCAGAGATGTCACTCTCGTACCGTGGAAACCGTCTTCGCGAGAAGTGAGCGTTTTAAACGTTCGTTTCTCTGCCGAACGATGGTGGCTTGGAACGCCCTGCCCGCACACGTGTTTCCTACAACATATAACCCTGGGTTCTTTAAGCGAAGCGTGAAGAGGCACATTACTGGGTCGTCAAGTTGAGGGTCACTCTCTATAGTATTCCTGTGTACTGTGAGAGTTGCCCACAATCGCCAGACGTCGCCACAGCTTACCATCAGGCGGGTGGCGTCAATTTGTCGACCTAAATATAAAAAAAAAAATTGTATGTTTAATCAATAAATAATCAGTTACTATGTAAATAAATATTGTAAATAAACATAAATAGATATTTACCTCACTTCTGTTGCTTTCTCTAAGGCTGCAGAATTATCACGTTTCCTTTTTTTAACACAACGGTATACACAATCCTTGCGCCCCATTGCTAAAACTAATAAAACAAAAATATATATTTTTTCTTCAAACAATGAAAATCATACAGTATACTTGATAATAAACCAAAATTTACCTTGTGAAAAAATACAAAGCAGATCAAAGCTATGTGGTCGAAGTACAATAATGGTTTCACTCTACGAATGCTCGATAATCGGGACGCGGGAAAACATGACACAGGTCCTTCTCCAATGGGCGCTCGCGCCGTACTAAGCGGAGCCCACTTGTGTATCGTAATTTATTGTAATTTCGATTGAAGTTATATCAATATTTTGACAAAGTATATGCAAGAATTTCCTATATTACTGCAGAAATCGGTTCTCTAATGAATGTAGTTTATTTTGGAATAATTTTATTTTTGTAATTACTGTGTATTTAAGCCAAAAATCACGATCAAATTGCGATGATAAACTCAAAAATTGGCCGTATGGTTTATTTTTTTACTAAATAATTGTAATATAATTCAATCATCTGTTACATTAAATGACGATTAAAATATATATCCAATGCTTTATGTATTTTTTTAAACTCAATTAATAAGTATTTTTGATTGAAATACGACTCTGAAATCAACTCTGCGCCCGTTTTTCAATAAAATGCTTGGAGGAAATTGATTACTATAGATCAAATAAGTTATTTTTAGTAAATGTGTTACATTAAACGTCAACACGAAAGCTTGGCTCATTTTTTGCGCATATTCAATAACTTCTAGTTATTACAGACTATAGTAATTAAGGAGCTCAAAATATTAGAAATTCGTGCGAAAACGTGAAATGGCTCTTAACATTTGTTCCCAAGCGCTAAAGGTATTTTCCCGGACTACTTGACCAATGCAGGAGGCTAAACATTGAGCCACAGAGGGTCTCGCACCTCGGGGGATTCTTTTTAAAACCGGAATAGAATTTTTCATGGTACTTAATCTTTGCCAAAAGGGAATTTCGATATTATCAGAAATTTCTTGTTGATTTAAAATATTGAATAAAAGAATATGTCAAATAGAATATGCCTAATATAAAAGGAAAAATAACTTATAAAGAGTCTGCACTACAAGAGATTAGACTATCTACAACAGATACATACACACACACCTGAGCGTTCCGGGAATTGGTCCGATACCTGGCGGCAACTCTGCAGTACGGGGGGGGGCATTATCACGACTTATTTTAATAACAATATTATTATTATAAATGTAAAAGAATGTGAAAATATTTATTACCCAATTAGATATTTGTTAACTGTTCAACAGATATGAATGTAAATTGACACACACGATACATACCATATTTTATATTACCGATAATGGTTCTCATGAGAATTGAACCAGAAAACTATTCTAGGTGGGTGGAGCCGAGTGCATCAGCTAGCCACTTATAACTAGTATCAAGAGAGTCTGTATAATAGATATTCGTCTATTCACAATTCAAAAATGCATGAAACATTTTACTGGACTAGGAAGCTCGCTAACGTCTCGTGAATTTGAAATACAGTACCGTTGAACTGGAAAATTCTCGTCAATAACTGTAGTAACATCCCAGTAATATAATATGCTTTGATTTATGACATCAGACTATTTCTCTTCGTTATGTTCAACGAATATTTCGCCTGTTCCCGATACATGACTCGACCGTTTCCGCGGACAGTGGTGAAGTCATATATCACTATCAAATTCTTTATTGGATACTGTCCAGATTCAGTTCAGAAGCTTGGTTAGTTATTAAGTGCTCAATATTGACAGCGAGATATAGATTTATGCAACTATGCAATGATTTTAAAAGTAGCGAATATCAATTTATATCATTTGCGAGGTTCAAGAACGGTCTATGCTTCGAAGAGCTGTTAAAAAACGGTTACATTTGTTCAACTGCAACTCTGGAAACTGTTTGGCCAATGAAATAATTAAAATAACATCCACAGCTCTCCACATATGTTAGTTTCGGAGTTTTGGTGTTTTCTATATATGTTTGTAATTAGAAATATATATAGTATGTATGTTTATCAGATGTCTAGAACCCATAGCACGAGCTTATAGCTAAGTGACGTTGTGTAAGAATGTCCAAAACTGTACTGGTGGCATAAACACAATACTAAAACAAGACTAGATGAAAGAAAAAAAAAGACTCCCTAATTGTCTCTATTTCTTTCCACAGCCCAGTTCTCTAAGCTCACAAAATAATAGATGGTACAAATATAATCAGTAGAAATCGACGAACAAATCCATTATTCGGTTAATTAATGTCCATCAACTACTACTACTTATTGGGTTCACAGTACGAACAATATCTAATATGTAGTACGTCTATTCTGTATGTATTCTTTTCTTATTAAGGTATTAAGAAAATAATAGTATAGTTTGATTAAAAAAGTGTTGAACAATTACTGAACACAGCTTCTTCTATAGCACGAAGGGTTCCGTTTTCATAAAAACAGGAAATTAATGACGTTTGTTTTACAGAAGCCCCCTGAATGTCTTTTTGATTCTGTTTTTTAGTAAACCTACCTAGGTATACAAATTGTATCATTGATATCGGGTTCATGTAGGTATAATGAATATGATTTATCGCATATTGAATTTAAAATACATGGTAGCATGTCCTGGATCTTGTTTTTATAGCGGCAATAGAAATACATTACATACATACATACATATGGTCACGCCTCTTTCCCATTGGGGTAGGCAGAGACTATGGAATTCCACTTGCTACGGTCCTGGCATACTTCTTTCGCTTCTTCCACTTTCATAACTATCTTCATGCACGCTCTCCGGTTCTGGGTGCTCTTGACCTAACCTTTGTTCAAAACATCTCCGATTTGGTCGAAGTACGTTCGCCTAGGTTGACCCTTACCTGCCTGTCCATTCACGCCCGCCTTATGTATCTGTTTCGTCAATCTTCTTTCATCCATCCTTTCTACGTGCCCGAACCATCTAAGCATCCCTTTTTCTATCTTACTCACTACATCTTCTGATACACCGCAAAGTTCTCGTATCTCGCTGTTCCTCACTTTCTCAACCAATGTCACCCCAGTCATACTTCTCAAACTTCTCATTTCCACTGCATTTATTTTACTTTCATGCTTCTTCTGCCAAAACCCAACATTCACTTCCATACATAAGTGTAGGGACCAGCACTCCTCTATGAACAGCCAGCCTAGCCCTCCTGGAAATCTTCTGACTGTTCATAAAGTTATGCAGAGCCCCATTCACTTGATTTCCTGCCACAACTCTTCTTTCAATGTCGTCGTCACATCTTCCATCCCTTGTAAACTTGGACCCTAAATACACAAACTCTTTCACTTGCTCCACTCTTTCTCCTTCAATAACAATCGCACAGTTCGACATGCTTTCGTCTCGTTCAAATACCATTACTTTCGTCTTACTTGCGTTCACTTTCATTTCCTTCCTTTTCAAAGACTCATTCATAATATTAACCATCACCTGCAACTCCTCCGCCGATGACGCAAGTATTACCTGGTCATCAGCATATAAGAGGCACTTGATAGTCAATTCATCCATTCTTAAACCACACACACTCGCTTTCAGATCTTTCAGACAGTTATCCATGTATAGGTTAAACAGCATTGGTGACGCTACACAGCCCTGCCTGACGCCTCGTTCGATACCGAACCAGTCCGTGTAAGTCCCGTTTATGCGGACACAAGCACTGGAACCCTCATAAACTGATTGCAGTGCTCGTATCAGATTGCTGCTTACTCCATACATGGACAGCGCTGACCACAATTCGCTCCTCACCACTCTATCATAGGCCTTCTCTAAGTCTACAAAAGCGCAGTAGACCTTTTGTCTTTTTGCCAGGAACTTTTCGGCAATGCTGCGCAAAGAGAAGACCTGATCCATGCATCCTCTTCCTTTCCTAAATCCAGCTTGCACATCCCACAATTTGTCATCAGTGTCATTCGTCAATCTAGTAATCAGAACCCTTGCATATAACTTGCCGACGACGCTGAGCAGACTTATCCCGCGGTAGTTTTTGCAGTCTCGCTGTGACCCTTTCCCTTTGTACAGCGGCACAATGACGGCTTTGCACCAGTCTCCTGGTACACTACCGCTTCTCCAACAAAGGTTAAAAAAGCGGTACAGCTGACTTGATACTACGCCTTGTCCTGCTTTCAGCATCTCTGTCGAGATCCTGTCATATCCTGCTGCCTTTCCAGCTTTCATGCCATTCAGTGCATCCATAATCTCTTTCACACTTATTTCATTCTCCTCTTCATTCCCACTTTTATTCTTGTCCTCTATACGAGATTCCGCTTGCGCATCCTCTTTCTCAAACAGACTTTCAAAATATTCCTTCCATCTCTTTAAAACACTTTCTTCCCCACTCAGAGAGCTTCCATCGTGGTTTCTGACTTTGTCCAGTTGCGAGGATTGGATAGTGCCCCTGGCTGTTCTTATAGACTTCCAGAAAAGTTTAACATTTTCCTGGAAGTTGTCAGATAACCTCCTATCAAATTCATCCCTTTCATTCTCTTTCTCTTTAGCTATCACCTTCTTTACTTCTCTTTTACGCTTCTTGTATTCCTCTTTTGCTATTGAGACATCCTCATCTGTCGCCTTATTCATTCTGTGATTGGCTTTGATTGCCAACCAGTCCAGCCACGCTTTCTTCTTGCACGCTACAACGTCCTTTTTTCCTTTTGCTGACACCACATACTTTCACAGCTACTTGTACAAGTCCTTCCTTTAACTGCACCCATAACTTTTCCATATCATCTTCTTCATCCATATTCTCATACTTCTCTCTCAAGCTATTTCGAAATTCTTCTCTTTTATTCCTTTCTTGCAAGCTTTCTACTTTTATCCGTTCAAGCTCGGTCCCAGACTCATGGGCGTAGTGTCGCCACCGTTTAAATAAACCTCTTAACCGGCTTACAACCATATAGTGGTCTGTTTCGACACCAGTGCCACGATAAGCCCGGGTATCCATCACTGTCTTTCTCAATCTGTCGTCCACAATCACAAAATCTATCATACTTCTCTGTTCTCCTTCTTGTCTAGTATACATGTGGATATCTTTGTGGTTAAACAGAGTGTTTGTTACCACAAGATTCCACTCCAAACATACATCAAGCAAACTTTTTCCATTCTCAGTCACTCTATCGAAACCAAACTTACCCAAAACACTTTCATATTCATCACGCTCCACTCCCACCCGACTATTAAAATCCCCTAACATTATGATTCTTTCATTCGGCTTGCATTTACCCAAGGTATCTTTCATGCTGTCCCAAAACACCTGCCTTTCACTCTGTGCTTGGTTGGACCGGTCCCACTGCGCATCCTGTGGGGCATAAACTCCCACTACAAAGATGCGCGAAAGACCGATCTTCAGCCTCATCCACAGTAGCCTTGGGCTTACACATTCGAAGTCAATCAAACACTCATTCATTCTAGCAGAAAGGATAATCCCAACACCTTGACTAGTGTCAGCCACCCCTGACCAAAAAGCTGTAAATGGCCCATGTGTGGTTGTGTCACACCCTTTCCGCTTAGTCTCGTTCACACACAAAACATCCAGTCGTCTTTCACTCATCAACTTACACATTTCCCCCATTTTATCATTCATACCTCCTCTTACATTGATCGTCGCAAAGCGGCTTTCCATAGCCCATTTTTCGCCTACCCTGGGACTGAGACGTGATGGGTGGCGAACCACATCGCCGTCCTTCTTCTTTAAAATCAGTACCATATTTGTTCCCACGATCAGCTAGGGAAACAAAGGTCCACCCAGACAGAGCCCCGCATGTCTGAGTAAGGTTAGCCGTCATCTGGGGTCACCCGGTCCCAGGGCAATTTTTTTTTTTTTTTTGCACTATTGCCACACTTTTAGGGGGTTTTTAGTTCCCCTTGGCCTGTGTTGTTGCTCGTTTTGCACCACCCGGGGGGCACGTGTAGGGTGGGTCAAGGAAAGGTGGTAAATCCTACGGACGCGAGCAACAATCACCCCCCAATAAAACACATTATCTGTGAAATACATTATCTGTGAAAATTTAAATTGATGGACTATCACGGTTTTCTGTAATAAAATAAACTTACTGAGAAAACTAATACTTAAGCCGTTACCGTACTTAAGTGTTGGTAATGAAATTTCAGCCTTCAAGTCCTTTGAGCATACGTCAACAATGACAACATATCCAAAGCTGTACGCTTGCCGGGATACAAATGTTCTATTTCAGCACTTTGAATGCAAGTCACGCGGGTATTATATACCCCAAATCTCGGGCAAACTCATTCGCATGCAACATTCATCTTATTTGCTTTTTTTCTGTGACAAAATTGTCCCTTGTCGGTTGATAAATTAAAACTGTTATCAAACACAATTATCTTGAACAGTATTTTCGTTGGGTCCTCTTTTGTGTAACGGCTGGAAGAGTAAGGGTTAAATTTTTTGCCCAATTATGGTTGGGCTAACGAGGTCTATTTTCTTTTATTTATCTCGACCATTTATTTTTCAGTTGAGTTGAGTAATGTTTGGAGGAGTTTGACAATATTTTATTTAATTTTTTTAAGCAAATTATTTTCAAATGTAAAAATATCCACTGTTACATAACAACGGTGCATACTTTTATAAAATTAAACGAGTAGTTACATTTACCTATGTGTGAACATGTTTGCATGGTTTACCAATGTGTAATCCCCTGAACTAATGTGGTGGATAGCTGGCACATAGAAGAGAGCACATCTACTGGATAACCCATAGGATTTTTCTATAACAGTAATGTGTTTATGTGCTATAATATAAAATTAAATTCAATAAAAAATCCATGAGAAGTTTAAATATACATAACATAGCATCACGCCTTTTTCCCCGAAGGGGTAGGCAGAGGTGTGCAAACACACCCACATCTCGCCAGCTGTTTTAGGTCCCATGTAATAGGGGGCGAGCCTATTGCCATTTACCGGGCACAAGTTCCAGACTCTGGGATAATTATCTGGGTAAAATTCTAAAGAGAATTATACATTATCCACCAGACCCGGGAATCGAACCCGAGACCTCGAGCGTGGCAGTCCGTACATAGTACCATTGTGCCACCGAGGTAGTCGTTTGAATATAATTCAGTTAATTTCTCGTATTTTTTAATCATATCTACTTATAAACCTTATTGTTTTGACATTACATATTCTATATGTACAATACAAAATACAAAATATTTATTGAATAAACAAAAGGTTCATACAAAAGGTTTCCACAGGTTTTCACATAGATAAAACAAATGCTGAACCGATTTCGTTAATTATTTTTTTTGTAGTGTTATAATAATATCAGGAGAAGGATCTTCTGAAAGAAAAAAAAAGTTGCGCTATACATTAGAAAAATTAATGCGCTATGAAGTTCGTCCGGAGAGCTAGTTTAATGGTAAAAATAAAGTGATTTGATTTGACTATCATCTACATAACCTATTCGGAAAAAAGAAAATTATACTGACTGCCTCGGTGGCTTAGTGGTATGTGTATGCGACTGCCGCCCCTGAGGTCCCAGGTTCGATTCCGGGTCGATTCAAATTATTTGTGTGATCCACAAATGTTTGTTTCGGAGTTTGGGTATTTTCTATGTATTATATGTATGTATTTAGAAATATATAAGTATATTTATCAGTCGTCTAGATCCCATAACACAAGCTTATAGCTTAATTTGGGCTAGATGACGTTGTGTGAGAATGTCCAAAAATATTTAAATATTTATTTATTTATATGTTGCGAGTGGCGCATACGCTAGTAATTTATACAAATACTCATAACCACATTGTATGTACAAGACCCCTCTATAATCTGGCTTTTCCTTTTGTTTACTATCGGAAAATTAATAACAATTTATAAGATTTTATCGCGATATAAAAACAATTACGGTATAATGGAATTAATTTTTACAACGGTCATAAAACCGTTATTTATAAAGTTAACATTAGATTTTGATTAACAAGACTGTTTTTGAACGCCGAACATTTTTGATCGAATTGATGTTGCCAAATTGGTTTCGCAGATATCAACATATTAAAAATATGACTCTCAAAAAAGAGGGTTACCTCAAAAAATGTGATTGGTAGAATTTTTTTATCCCACACAAACCTATTTTGGATGTACAGGATAAATTTACTGTACCTATGTAAATTTATTTGTACAAAAAAAAATTAAATAACATGAGAGAATTTTTCCATTTTTATTTATTATTGTTTAACTTCTACAAATTTGGTGCGTTTCTTGCTTTTATGATATTGTTGTAACTGTGTGCATGAACTAGTTCCGATACAATCCAGAACAGATCTGTATTATTTTGAGATTATTTTTATGTTATTGTATTGTGTTTTCTGCACCTAAATAAAATAAAATAAAAAATAAAAAGAAATTCCACAAATTTTTTATTTTTTTTTGTTTAAATATATTTATTTTACAAATTCATACTTATGTTACAGTATCCAAGTTGCCAAAACCTTTCCAGGTTTGTCCTGACGACAGACAGACATTCAACACCGGGCACAATAAATAATAGGCGTATTCACAAAAAAACAAATACTCATTTCATAAATAACAGTACTTATACAAAACAATATCCCTCGGCCTACAGATCCATCATCAATTATTTTATTTATTTGTACCCGATACATAAATTGTACCCGATCGAAAATCGGTATAATATTTTTCTTTCGTACATTAAACCGATAAAGTCATGGAAAAGTAGTACACAGCATCTTAGTTATAGTTACTCCCTAACTAGGTCGCCGCAGTCGCGAAACGTACCGTTACGCTGCAGCATATATTTGAGCGAAGCAAGTTTTGACTCAAAGCGATATAACTCTGTCAAAGTATTTTCTGTCATTACGCTATGGGAATTTTTACCATCAATTAAATTATTTTTATTTGATCGAAATTTAAAATTCTGGCTTCGTAAGAACCTGGGTAATTCTGTAAGCTTTTGATGAGTGCAAGAAAATCCGAAATCGGCCGAGTATTCGCCGAGAAACAATTTAACACAATTTAACATAGATCGTAATTTGGGGGCGGGGCCCCAAGTGATTAGTGACTACGTCCTCGCCGTCCGCCCTGGACCCCAACTTGACCACGGTAACGCAGTGGCAAGTTGGGTGACCGAACGTCCTAGTCTGTACTTGCGATTGGCCAAATTCTTTGAGATTTTGTGTTCCTGATATGGATAAGCCCGAAGAGACCTCCGGTCCCGACACTGCCCTTTCCCGGGCAGTGTCAACCGACGACATGATGCACGAACTATTGATTCCGATGCCTATCGATTTGGGGGCTCGCGCCGCGCTGCCTAGTTGCAGCGCGATGTCGACGCCCCAAGGAACTGATGCTGCTGGGACTGACGATGGGTCAGCTCCCAGCAGTGTGAAGAAGAAGGGCCGCTCTTCTGCGACGAAGAAGAGGACCCTCGAGGAGAAGGGGGGGCCGCCGCGCGACCGTAGCACCAGCTGCTCCGGGTGGGGGTCCCTCCTCTCCAGCGATTCGGAGGAGGAGGTGCCGGTCAAGACGGTGCGTACGCGTCTCGACGCGTACAGAAGGCGGCCGCCAACTCCTCCTCCGTCCTCGGTCCAACTGTCCCAGCGAAGTCGCCGGGAAATCGGTGGGCCGGCCGCGCGGGAGTTGGTGAGCGTTTTTGCCCGCATGAACGCGGCCATGCGGGGCAACAGGAACGTGGCGGGGAGGAAGAAGATTGTGGCTTCACTGGTGGATGAAGCCCAATCTTCCCTCAACAAGCTCCTCGCGCGGAGCGTCACCAAGGAGGAGGCGAGGCTCCGGAAGCAGGTGACGAGCCTGGAGGCGGAGCTCGCTGCTTCCAGAAAGCAGATGGATGACCTGTGGCGGGAGGTCGCTGACTTGACCAAGGTGGTCAAGGCGCCTCCCGGTCCCATGCTGCCGCCTCCTCCTCCGACGGCTGGACCAGCACCGAAGGCAGCGATACCCACGGCGCCCACCACGGCGTCCACCAAGGCGCCCACCACGGCGTCCACCAAGGCGCCCACCACGGTGCCCACCACGGCGGCCACCAAGGCGCCCACCACTGCGCCCACCACGGCGCCCACCACGGCGCCCACCACGGCGCCCAACACGGCACCCGGATCGCCGCCACAGCCTGTGCCGACAATGGTACAGGTCCTGACGGCGATCGAGAGGCGCCTCGCGGTCCTGGAGGACCGGGCGTACCGCCCTCCGCTAGCGCGGCCCGCGTTTTCGTACGCGGCGGCTGTTGGCGGTTCTCCCGCTCCGGGACCAAGCGGCACACCCGCTGTCCGCCGCCCCGATCCGCCCCAGTCCGTTTCAGCGTACCGTTTGCCGGCCGAGACCGCGGCCCAGGCGCGGAAGGCCAAGTGGCGCGGCAAGAAGAGCGGCACCCCTGCCGCCTCCTCTTCCTCTAACGCTCCCGCTGCTCCTTTACATCCCTCCGGACGGGAGGGATGGGAGGTAGTGGGGGCCAAGAAGAGGAAGACGAAGGCCGCCAAGAAAGCGGCCAAGAAAGTGGCCAAAGCCGCCGCGGCGAAGGCGCCGAAGAGGCCCCGCGCTCCTCGCTCCACAGCCGTCGTCCTTACGGTGACGACGGAGGGTGTGGAGAGGGGTGTGGGGTACGCTGATGTCCTGAGGACCGTGAAGTCCTCAGTCAACCTCTCAGCCCTCGATATCCAGGGGGGTCTCCGGTGCAAGACGACACGCACCGGGGCTCGCCTCCTCGAGGTCTCCGGCGCCTCCAGCGGCCCTAAAGCTGACGCCCTAGCAGCGCAGCTTAGGGACGCGCTGGACGCAGAAGCCGTCCGCGTCACCAGGCCCACCAAATGCGCTGCATTGCGCATCACGGGTCTGGATGACGCGGCCACGACGGAGGAAGTAATCTCCGCCGTCGTGGAGGCGGGCGGCTGCCCCCGTGACCAGGTGAAGGCTGGAGACATCTCCTTCGGCACCACTGGTCATGGGATGACAGTCGTCCAGTGCCCCGTCGCGGCGGCACTGAAAGTGACGGACGGACGAAGCCTCCTCGTAGGGGGCTTCCTAAAGGCGCAGGTGCACCTCCTTCGTGCCCGGGAAACTAGATGTTTCCGGTGCATGGTGGTGGGGCACGTCGGAGTCCAGTGCACAGCGGAAGTCACCGTGGGCGATCGGTGCTTCCGCTGCAGCCGGCCCGGTCACAAGGCAAGTGCCTGTGATGCCCCGCCTCGCTGCTTTAGATGCGAGGCGGAGGGCAAAACTGCGGACCACCGGGTCGGCAGCACAACCTGCGCCGCCTCGAGGCCAAAGCCTCGTCCGTCCGCTGAGAGCGGTGGGGGTGCCGCTACTGCACGGCCAGATGTTTCTCGGCGGGATGCTGATATGGACGTCCATTAATGTCTGACGCCCATATCCGCATCCTGCAAGTGAATTTGAACCGCTGCCGCGCTGCTCAGGATCTTCTGTACCAGAGCATCCGGCAGTGGTCCATAAACTTGGCCGTGGTCGCCGAGCCGTACTACGTCCACCCGGGAAGCCCGGTGGACGAGGACGGCTCGGCCTGTTTTATCTTCGGGGGGTCCGCCGCAGACAACTCGCGCCTTGCTATCATTGCAAGGGGCCGCGGGTGTGTTGCGGCGGAATATGACGGGTTGGCAGTCGTGGCCACCTACATCTCGCCGACACTGGACGAGACTCAGTTTGAGCTATGGCTCACTGAGCTCGACGTCGTCTTCGCTGCGTGCCGTCCTCGCCCTGTCCTGCTCCTGGGAGACTTCAACGCCTGGAGTGAGGCGTGGGGCTCCCGGGAAACCAGGGACAAGGGGAGGCTTCTTGAGGACTGGACCAGAACACGTGGTCTGGAGGTCCTCAACCGGGGGAATGTCGCCACCTTCTGGCGGCGGGGGACCAGCTCGGTCGTGGACGTATCGTTCGCGACCTCTGCCCTCGCCGCCCGTATTACTGGCTGGCACGTGGAGGAGGGTGAGGAGACGCACTCGGACCATCGGTACATCCGATTCGATGTCGTCCCCCCACCTGACCTCCCACAGCCGGTAGAAAATCCCCCGGATCCGCGTTGGGCACTTCACCATCTGGATCGGGAGGCTCTCCTGGAGGCATCCATCGTGCAGGCCTGGATTCCGGCACCGGACCGGCCTGCCGATGTGGATGCCGAGGCGGAGTGGTTCAGGAGAGCCATGTCGCAAATCTGTGATGCGGCGATGCCTAGGGTTACACCCAGACCGGCAAGGAAGCAGGTGTACTGGTGGTCGCCGGAGATTGCACAGCTGCGCGCAGCATGCATCTCCGCCCGCCGCCAGTACACCAGGTTTCGCCGGAGGCATCGCCGCCCAGACGACGCGGCAACCCGAGAGGCGGAGCTTTATCAGGCTTACAGGGAGGCTAAAGGTAATCTCCAGGAGACAATAAAGCGGGCCAAGACGGCGGCCCGCGAGGAGCTCCTGGAAACCCTGCAGCAGAACCCATGGGGGCGCCCGTACCTACAGGTCAGGGAGAAACTCCGACCTAGGGCGCCCCCACTGACCCAGAGTCTCCAGCCGCAGCAGCTGGAGCGGGTCATGGGCTCCCTGTTTCCGACGAGCGCGGAGGAGCACGTCCCTCCGCGCATGGCTCCGTCTCTGCCCGACGCGGATAGCATCAGTGAAGACGACGTACCCGAAGTCAGGGTGGGGGAGCTAGGTGCGGCAGTACTCCGGCTTAAACGCCGGAAAATCACTGCCCCCGGACCCGACGGCATTCCTGGCCGTGCATGGGTCCTGGCCCTCGAAGAACTCGGGCCTCGACTGATGGGGCTCTTTAGCGCATGCCTCGAAAGGGGCCAGTTTCCCAAGGTGTGGAGGACGGGGAAACTGGTCCTGATTCGTAAGGCGGGGCGGCCGGTGGACTCACCGTCCGGATACCGGCCGATCGTGTTGCTCGACGAGGTGTGTAAGCTCTTTGAGCGAATTATCGCGGAACGCCTCGTCGAGCATCTCTCGACGGTGGGGCCAGACCTGGCGGACAACCAGTACGGTTTCCGTCGGGGACGCTCCACCGTGAGCGCGATCATGCGCGTCAAGAGCCTGACGGAGGAAGCAGTCTCACAGGGCAAGGTGGTGGTGGCGGTGTCTCTTGACATCGCCAACGCGTTCAACACCTTGCCATGGAGCTGCGTTAGGGAGGCGCTCGTGTATCACGAAACGCCTCTCTACCTCCGTCGTATTGTCGGGGCCTATCTCTCTGAGAGGGCCATAGCTTTCCCCAGCTGGCTCGGGCCAGCTCGGCGAGATGTGTCGTGCGGTGTTCCGCAGGGGTCGGTCCTGGGGCCGCTTCTGTGGAACATCGGCTACGACTGGGTGCTGCGGGGTGCGTTGCCTGAGGGCGTCGGCGTAACGTGCTACGCCGACGATACCCTCGTCACGGCGCGGGGTGCAACGTACCAGGAGGCAGCACTCAAGGTCACGACGGGTGTTGCTCAAGTCGTGGGTCGGATACGGCGGCTGGGACTGGAGGTGGCCTTGCACAAGTCCGAGGTTCTGTGTTTTCACAGACCTCGGAACGGTCCACCTGAAGGTTCCAGCATAAATGTGGGAGGCGTTAGCATCGGCATCAAGCCCTCGATGAAGTATCTAGGGATCGTACTTGATAGCCGATGGAACTTCGGACCACATTTCCGAAGTTTGGTCCCCAAGGTGACACAGGCATCGGTCGCGCTTTCGCGACTGATGCCCAACCTAAAGGGACCCAACGCTTCCTGCAGGAGACTGTACCTGGGGATCGTGCGGAGTATGGCCCTATACGGGGCTCCCGTATGGGCGGCGCGGTTGACGGCCAACAACTCAACGCTCCTTAACAGACCGTTGAGGACCTTGGCCGTCAAAACAATAAGGGGCTACCGCACGATCTCCGGAGAGGCTGCATGTCTCCTAGCCGGGACCCCTCCATGGGACCTGGAAGCGAGAGCCCTTGCGTCATTGTTCCAATGGCGCAAGGAGGCGCTGGAGCGGGACCACAGGCCTGCGTCTCGAGAAATCGATGACCGGCGGTCCCAACTCCGCCAGGATCTCATGGAGTCATGGAGGGTGCGACTTGAGCAACCCAAGTGGGGTGCCACCATCATCGCGGCGGTGAGACCGATCATGGACGATTGGCTGCAGAGGCAGCATGGTGACCTCACGTATCGTGCGACGCAGATCGTTACCGGGCATGGATGCTTCGGTAGCTATCTGTTTCGCATCCATCGTGAGGTCACACCCCGGTGTCAACACTGCGAGGTTTCCGACGACGACACCGCACTCCACACGTTGGTGGAGTGCTCAGCGTGGGCGAGTCAGCGCCGGGACCTCGTAGTGGGTCTGGGCGTGGATACCCTCTCGCTGGAGACCATGCTTCAAGCCATGGTCTCCAGCGGGAGTAGGTGGAACGCGGCCGTATCCTTCTGCGAGCAAGTCGTGCTCGCGAAGGAGGCGGCCGAGAGGGAGAGGGAGCGTACCCTCCCCGCCGAGTTCCGTAGTCAGCGGCGAGGGCGCCGCAGACTCATCTACGCCCAAGACCATCGACCTCCATGATCGGGGCCTGAGGACGGCGGGATCGCCACCCGTCGTCCTTACAGAAGCAGGCTAGAAGGGTTGCGTGCTGCGGAGCTTTTGCCCCATAGCACGCAACCAGATTCACTCACTGACGCGGGATAAAACCCTACCCCAACGACGCGGGATTCTCATCCCGACCCAACCCCCGCAGAGACCACAGAGGTGGTCAAAGTCCGCCGGGCGCCACTGGAAATACGTTCTGCTTGTAACCAGAGACGCCCGGCAACGGACGTTAGAGCGGCCGCGGCCTTGGTCGCGGAACTAAAAAAAAAAAAAAAAAAAAAGATCGTAATTTGAGTCACCCGTTGAGAGCTGCGCTCGCCTTCGGCTCGCTTCGCTCAGTTATACTTTACGACTTCAAACTATAATTAACGTAGGTAACTATTAGTATAACTATTATAAGTAAGTATAAGAATAATAAATGCAAGTCAATATCTGCAAGAAACTCGTGTCTAAGATCAGCTTATTGACAACGGTTTACTTGGGTTCTATGATCCTGGCATCTGTTTCAGTTCAAGTAAAATCTTTCACCCAATAGTTCAAATGTATGGAAAATATTCAGCAAGTATAAAATATTCAACAAGTTCAATTTGTTTCAATCCGTTTCTGTCAACTTTGAGAGGAACGAGAATTGTAAGAACTTAAGTTGTAACAGTTTTCAATTGTCGAACTATTGAAACCAATTTTTGTAATTTGATTTTTAAATTTAAAGAAGAAGACGTGTTTTTTCCCAAGGGGGTCGCCAGAAGTGTTTTGTAGAACTCTGCAATATTTACCCGAGTTTCAACTGGTTTTTACCAGTGTTCAGGGAAGCATGACTTGAGTAACGTTACGAGTAGATAAATCTTAGGTACCAACACTAAATTCACTGTAGCCCAAGACAATCAATACAACATCTGCCAGTGGACAGAAGATATTAATAAATATAGTCCTTACGGGAAGTAAGGACTATATTTATTAATATCTTTTTTAAGTTCATTCATCGGTAATCGTGAAACGAATGGCACGCCTGTCAAATTTTAAGACGTTAAGCTTTCTTGGGTAATCTCCGCCTATAAAGACGGGGTGGCTAGAATCATTTGTTACCGTACCGGTTGGTCACCGTAAAACATGGTCGTCACAGCGAATTATTTTTCAAATAGTTGACAATACCTTGTTGAAATATTAGGTAGATAATATTATAGTTGTAAAAAGAATATTCCACGTAGTGTTGAAGTAGGGTAGAATACTTGAAGACAGCGGTATTACGGACTAGGTTGACTATAATATTCTTCTTTTGTGTGGATAATATGCTTTCCGTTTGTAAATGCACCATGTTTACATTCTTTCATCGGACATTTAAAAAACAATACGTATAAATACTACTTTTTGCGACTAATCTGAAATGAAGGTAACGTTTTTCAAACTTTTGTAGTATACTAGCGGACGCCTTCGGCTTCCCCCGTGACAAATTATATCTCTATACCAAAATCTTTCTCGAGAATCAGTTCCACTTGAACAGCGCCTCGAGCCGAACGTATCGCCCGTCGTAATATATTTTTTTCTTTATACCTCCAAAAAAAATATATATAATGGGAAAGTGTGCGAAGTGTACCAAAAAATTAGCTGGACTGCAGTGTGGGAAATGCAATAAATGGTGGCATGCGAGTTGTGCATCATTGACCACCGAGCAGTTGGCTGCGTTAACTGCTGTGGACTCCGTGGATTGGAAGTGTAAGCCATGTTGTGGCCAGAATAAACACAGACGCATCTCAGCCATCCTTCCAGAGGAAGAAGAGGAAAATACAGATTCCGAGGGATTAGCAAACCAGGACAGTATGATGCGGGAAGTACGGCGTCAAATCAGAGAAACAATACAGGATGAAATGAAAAGAAGTCTACAATTTTTCTCTGACAAATTCGACGAATTTCAAGAGGTAATAAATAGTTACGAGCAAAAAATCAAAATCATGGATAGACATTATCAAGATTTAAATAACAAATATACGCACATGAAAAATAAATCGGAATTGCTTGAACAGAAAATAAATACCCTAAAAGTAGTAATGAATGCGAGTATAATGTGTAAGTCTGTAGGTGTTGTGTCGATTTAGTATTGATTTTTTTTTAATGTTGATCAAGACTAGTTTAAATATTTGTCAAACAACCATAACAAACATAAAAGTCATATATAGATTATTTAAACCAAAGAATTTTTAGGTATTGTTCAGTTCATATACCAGAAATTTACAAATTAAAAACAGTACAAATTTGTCACAACGGGAAACTACGTAAAAATACATTTTTAATACCTTCAGAAGACTGTTTTGAAAACTTTCTACCGACTCATAAACCACCGTCTACTTTTTAATTCTCTCAATTTATGACGTCATAAACGTGAACTCGGGAAACATTTTCAATAAACTAAACGGATATTGAACGTAAAGTAAAATAAATGCGCAAAATCTTCTCTGTTTATGGGAAATATGTAAATTATATTTACTTCGTTCTCTCTTCCAATAGCAAAACCGTCAATTTTAAGTATAGTTTAAGCTCACCGTGTCACGTCAATTTTACGTGGCCATCATAACCACAGATAAGTTATATTTTTCTTCGTGTAACGTTGAGTGTTAAGTTGTGATACAATAATAAGAATATTCTTTCTTTCTTTCTTCTCACTTCTCACTTCTCTCAGGGGTATATTTGATTTCAGAAGTAGGGTTCTCACTTCCAATTGTTGCAAAACAAAAAGATTTTTTATTAGATAGGATATCATAATCCCATAATTATGTCATCATTCACCGAGCCTTTTTCCCAACACAGTTAGGGTCGACTTTCCAGTCTAACTGCGATTTGGCCGAACTTCGATATGTCACGTGATGCGACTGCCATCTGACCTCCACAACTGGGCGATATCGAAGTTCTGTAGTTATACCGGTCGGATTTTTTATTTAGGGCTCCAACTACCCCTAACTACTGCCATAGGTAGCTGTTTGTATGACAACCGGAACCGACGGCTTAAATTGCTCTCCGAGGCACGGCAATCACATAATTATGTATTTTAGTATAATTTAGACGACGCATCTGTCTAAATCTAGTCAACGGATTTTAAAGCAGTTTTTAGTAGATAGACTGACCAGTGAGAAAGGTCTTAAGTACATGTATATAAAACGCCGCGTAAAAAACAATAGCAGCACTGATGGTGCAACGGTGAAAAACATTTCAATCACATGGAAAATTAATTACCTTTGAGAGCCTTTAAAAGAAACGGTTCTCTATCAAGGATAAATATATTTAAGACTCATGAACGGTATAAGTAATCTAAGGTTTATAAGGTATAAAATATATTAGAACTCATGCATGTTAGTTCGAATGAAAATTATTTGGATGAGTTCTTACAGCTTACAGTGTATTTTGTATCTTAAAATAAGTTTTCTTAGAAATAAGCTAGTCTAGAATATGGCGATGTAATTTCTGAGAAACATAAATCCAGTCTGTTTATCGGATAGAATTTCTCACAAAAATGGTCACCGTACTAAAGTTTATTCTGCACACAATTTAAGGAATCTACGATTTGTTGGCCTGAAGTTCATTCAAGTGGTATTGTTATTTGTTTAAATGGAATCGTTCGAATTTAAATCAGTCACTATCGAGTTTACAAATTGAATATGAACGTTTGTTTACTAGATTAAAATCTGCTGGGCAATATAGTAAGCTACGAGATAAATAATGGTATTTAACAATATCAAGTCCACAAGGGACTCAGGGTTCTTCATTACAAGTATTGTATCTATTCTTTTATCTTCGTTACTTAATGTATTGTAATTTCATACTATTAGAAAAGAATGGCCGTGACTTTTATTGCCAGGTTCTTTCTCTCAGGCTCTACCTATTGTTTTGCGAATCTGGCAGTAAATGTTACTTTAGAAGCAATTTTGACTTTAATTATAACCTTTATAACTGACTGACTTTCAAGTGTTACCTTGTAACCTAATTAAATAAACGTATATTTCATTTCATTTCATCTGTGCCACGGATAATGCTACTTTCTTTCCAATGATAATAATTGTATCTTTTTACCAAATTGTATCAAAATTGTACCTATACAGGGTTATTTGTAATTAACTAGCATCATCCCAGGGGTAGGTAGCAGACATCATAAGTAACAACGTTTGTTCTACGACTTTTTATAAAACTGAATATATTACTTAATAATGAGTTTTCAAGTTTTTATTGTTATAACGCGACACTATTAAGTGTATGTTTCATTCATAAAGTGAAGGTCGACGCACGCACGTTCGCGCGCGCTTGGTCGGTGAGTTCTAGGACACGATGAAGATGGAATGGATATTTGCCTTCGTTGTGAATGACACTCCACGCGAAGAACTCTCCGATACATTAAACCGTAGCGCGGCGTCATTGGTGCTTGCGGTGGGATTATCCTCAAATAACTCCAGTATCCTTTCTTGTTCCCGGACTGAGTGCCTCGGTGGACGACCACTATCACTGATCCTGGGCTGGAGCTGTCCGTAATCGCTGTGTGTAGGTAGATTTGGAAAACTTACTGCATATTGGTGGCAGGCTTCCGCCACATATCATCACTCCAAGTAAGCATCTAACGAGCGAAATGGGTTAAGGTCAAAGGCGCTAGCGCCGCGACCGCCGCCCCGCGCCCCGTCCCTATTCGTGCATTGCATGAATTGATGACACGAGTTTGTTTACCTAATTTTTACGGTGCGCGTAAACTGCGGCGTTGAGTTAATAACTGTCAGACGCGAAACTAAATTAATATTTATTTTTATATGAAAGTAAAATTTAACGAATTATAAAAAGTCGTAGAACAAAAGTTGTTACTTATGATGTCAGCTATCTACCCCTGCGAGGATGCTAGTTAATTACAAATAACCCTGTATATTGTACGTATGTGAAATCACTTTCGGAATTATACTAATATAGCATAGATGCACGGTAACATACCTATGAATTGTTTTCTATTGTGTGTTTCTGAGTGAAGTTGTAAGCGTCGTCAGCTTGTTACGTTGCTAACTGATGCACAACTAGGGCACAACTGTTGCCGTGAAGAGCACTTGGGCTGTAAGTTCGTAACGGCACGGAGCCAGGAATGGCATGCAAGGATCTTCTCAACTATGAGTGCTGTTGTGTGCTTCTAAATATATAAACGAGCCTTAAGGTGTTCTTTTGGAAGCTTTCAAACGAAATGTTTCGTCTTCAAAACGTCTGACTGTTTTAATATTTTTACCAACCACCATTTGTACCAAATCACCAACCAAAATTTAAAACGAAATCTCAAAAAATATTTTCTAGAAAATTAAAATAAATAATTACTAAATGTGACTTTTTAGTTATGGAGCAGCCTGTATAGTCACAGCTATGCGCTTTACTATGGTACCTACATCTATGTGTGGCTGTTGCTCGAAGTGGCGGCGGCGGTTGCGTCCAGTGTGGTGTCGACTCACTCGTCACCGATATGGGCCAACTTTATATTTTTCTACCTCCCATAATAATATTCAGTAGGTCCTTAAGGTAAAATATTGTGCTCAGAATACCTGCATTAGAATGAATAAGATTGACGACCCGAATGCACGGTAAAACTCGAAGGAGTTTTTGTTGCATCGCAATGTTTCAATTTAAATGTATGTGTTTTTCTTGTAAGCTTTATATAAATAAAATATAAATTACCTACTGTAAGTATTCATGTGACCAACAAATGAAAATATGATAGATATTGACCACTTCTGAGGGTAAATTTTGTTTAAAACACTATTTTTAACTACTACTGTTCTGTCACTATTAATGAAGCTTGGTAAGTCAAAGCCAACATCATAAACATTACGTAAGGTCAAGTCTTTATGTGATAGACCACCTGACGTCATAGATGCAGGCATTTTGTTCACAAGGGTGGCACTTGAGGTGGCATTAATATCTCCATGTTCCAAGTCATCCTCATTTGCACGCGGTGCACCTGTTGACAAACGTAAATTATCCAAAGTACCCGTAAATAGTTTATCTCCGATAACTAACTGATAAATAACTGGCGATATCTTGGCGTATTAGTTTTTTCACTTCTGTCTACCCCTTCGGGGATAAACACCTGATTATGCGTGCGTATGGGTGTTTTGTTTTGTTTGAGGTATGTTCCCTTATTTATCGTCAACTACTCGGGTACATTACTTTACTTACGTGTCTTTTTCATTTACAACACAAAGTAGATTTCAGTATAAATCCATACAAAAACGTATTTTAGTATTCGTGTCCAAATATGTGTATATTAATTCATAATTCAGTGTCGCGATAAAACCTTAGCCGTTGACAACGCAGACCACAATAATTGTGGATTAAAAGCTTTCTGAGGGAATAAAAAAGTTACGAGCAATCCAGGATCGTGTGCACTTAAGAGGATAGCGAGTTACGTCTGTTTATTAAAAGCGTTGGTATTTGCAAGCTTAAAATTCTTGGTCTTTTCATTGAATGTATAATTTCTTGATTAATTACATTTTTGCGTAAGCTATTTTAGTATGTGACATACTAAAATAGCTTACGCAAAAATGTAATTAGTTTCACTCTCGTCCAAAACTTACATAAAAGCTGAACATGCGAAAGAAGCCAAGATCGTAGCAAGTTGACATCTGTGGCATCTGCCTACTTCAAAAAATGAGGCTTAAATATAATTATGGACAAAATAAATTACAGAACTATTGAGCTCGATCAACATCTCCAGGTCATGTCATGCGTCTGTCATCATCTGTCAGACGTGCCAGGTTCTAATTACCTGAAAATGGTAATTGACTCGCTCCTTATTACGTGGGACCAATGGACTGTCTACCTCTTCGGCAATAACGTCGTGATATTATGTTATGTTTAAAGATATTTTTTTAATATTTGCGATTTTCTTTTCGTTCATGAACGTTATACCACATATAAACCTAACGCACGTAACTGTAAACATATTTCGGGAACTAAGCTATTTGACTGATGGTAACATTAGATCCACCACATCTAACACGTCTAGCAGACATGCCCGCGTTACGAAATCCAGATTCAGTGCCGAAACAGATGCATAGTCATTTGATACAGCCACGTGAATACGGAAACTCTTTAAATCTAATGTTGCTACAGCTTAGACGCTGGCGACGTAAATTGAAAATTTTACAATATCGTGTTTCTTGCTCATGGTTATGTTTGTTTTTGGTGAATACTCAAAAATGTAGAAATCCGGAATTTAAGTAAAGAGGGATATCTTCTTGACACTCAAAGAGTGGGACTGTTTTAATATTACCACACTTGCTACCCGATAAGTGGATAAATGTACTCGTAATATAATACATCTTACATACATACATATGGTCACGCCTCTTTCCCATTGGGGTAGGCAGAGACTATGGAATTCCACTTGCTACGGTCCTGGCATACTTCTTTCGCTTCTTCCACTTTCATAACTATCTTCATGCACGCTCTCCGGTTCTGGGTGCTCTTGACCTGGCCTTTGTTCAAAACATCTCCGATTTGGTCGAAGTACGTTCGCCTAGGTCGACCCTTACCTGCCTGTCCATTCACGCCCGCCTTATGTATCTGTTTCGTCAATCTTCTTTCATCCATCCTTTCTACGTGCCCGAACCATCTAAGCATCCCTTTTTCTATCTTACTCACTACCTCTTCTGATACACCGCAAAGTTCTCGTATCTCACTGTTCCTCACTTTCTCAACCAATGTCACCCCAGTCATACTTCTCAAACTTCTCATTTCCACTGCATTTATTTTACTTTCATGCTTCTTCTGCCAAACCCAACATTCACTTCCATACATAAGTGTAGGGACCAGCACTCCTCTATGAACAGCCAGCCTAGCCCTCCGGGAAATCTTCTGATTGTTCATAAAGTTATGCAGAGCCCCATTCACTTGATTTCCTGCCATAACTCTTCTTTCAATGTCGTCGTCACATCTTCCATCCCTTGTAAACTTGGACCCTAAATACACAAACTCTTTCACTTGCTCCACTCTTTCTCCTTCAATAACAATCGCACAGTTCGACATGCTTTCGTCTCGTTCAAATACCATAACTTTCGTCTTACTTGCGTTCACTTTCATTTCCTTCCTTTTCAAAGAGTCATTCAAAATATCAACCATCACCTGCAACTCCTCCGCCGATGACGCAAGTATTACCTGGTCATCAGCATATAAGAGGCACTTGATGGTCAATTCATCCATTCTTAAACCACACACACTCGCTTTCAGATCTTTCAGACAGTTATCCATGTATAGGTTAAACAGCATTGGTGACGCTACACAGCCCTGCCTGACGCCTCGTTCGATACCGAACCAGTCCGTGTAAGTCCCGTTTATGCGGACACAAGCACTGGAACCCTCATAAAGTGATTGCAGTGCTCGTATTAGATTGCTGCTTACTCCATACATGGACAGCGCTGACCACAATTCGCTCCTCACCACTCTATCATAGGCCTTCTCTAAGTCTACAAAAGCGCAGTAGACCTTTTGTCTTTTTGCCAGGAACTTTTCGGCAATGCTGCGTAAAGAGAAGACCTGATCCATGCATCCTCTTCCTTTCCTAAATCCAGCTTGCACATCTCACAATTTGTCATCAGTGTCATTCGTCAATCTAGTAATCAGAACCCTTGCATATAACTTGCCGACGACGCTGAGCAGACTTATCCCGCGGTAGTTTTTGCAGTCTCGCTGTGACCCTTTCCCTTTGTACAGCGGCATAATGACGGCTTTGCACTAGTCTCCTGGTACACTACCGCTTCTCCAACAAAGGTTAAAAAGGCGGTACAGCTGACTTGATACTACGCCTTGTGCTGCTTTCAGCATCTCGGTCGAGATCTTGTCACATCCTGCTGCCTTTCCAGCTTTCATGCCATTCAGTGCATCCATAATCTCTTTCACACTTATTTCATTCTCCTCTTCATTCCCACTTTTATTCTTGTCCTCTATACGAGATTCCACTTGCGCATCCTCTTTCTCAAACAGACTTTCAAAATATTCCTTCCATCTCTTTAAAACACTTTCTTCCCCAATCAGAGAGCTTCCATCGTGGTTTCTGACTTTGTCCAGTTGCGAGGATTGGATAGTGCCCCTGGCTGTTCTTATAGACTTCCAGAAAAGTTTAACATTTTCCTGGAAGTTGTCAGATAACCTCCTATCAAATTCATCCCTTTCATTCTCTTTCTCTTTAGCTATCACCTTCTTTACTTCTCTTTTACGCTTCTTGTATTCCTCTTTTGCTATTGAGACATCCTCATCTGTCGCCTTATTCATTCTGTGATTGGCTTTGATTGCCAACCAGTCCAGCCACGCTTTCTTCTTGCCCGCTACAACCATTTGTGCCTCTACACTCATTCTTTTGACCATACGTCCTTTTTTCCTTTTGCTGACACCACATACTTTCACAGCTACTTGCACAAGTCCTTCCTTTAACTGCACCCATAACTTTTCAATATCATCTTCTTCATCCATATTCTCCTACTTCTCTCTCAAGCTATTTCGAAATTCTTCTCTTTTATTCCTTTCTTGCAAACTTTCTACTTTTATCCGTTCAAGCTCGGTCCCAGACTCATGGGCGTAGTGTCGCCACCGTTTAAATAAACCTCTTAACCGGCTTACAACCATATAGTGGTCTGTGTCGACACCAGTGCCACGATAAGCCCGGGTATCCATCACTGTCTTTCTCAATCTGTCGTCCACAATCACAAAATCTATCATACTTCTCTGTTCTCCTTCTTGTCTAGTATATATGTGGATATCTTTGTGGTTAAACAGAGTGTTTGTTACCACAAGATTCCACTCCAAACATACTTCAAGCAAACTTTTTCCATTCTCAGTCACTCTATCGAAACCAAACTTACCCAAAACACTTTCATATCCATCACGCAATACATCTTTATAGTCAAAATATTCCTTTTCATGTCCAGTCCGACTTTAGCCACCTATGCCGTAGGTAGTGCTATTCCCTATTCTATGGCTATGCGACCTGTGTCGTCAAGGTGGGGTCATATTCATCCCGCATGATCTAGTCACAAACCGCATCACAACGAGAACGTAAGCTAATATCAATTTTGTTACAGACTACCAAAATATTGACATTGTTCAAATAACTTCCGAACAGTTATTATTAGTTATTATTACACACCGTAATTCATAATACACCAATATAATATCAGGATTAAGGTTAATATGTTCAACATTGTGTACTTACTTGCGCACATTTAATATTCGGTTTGCTCTATAATTATGTTTACGAGTATAATATCAACAATATCAGATATACTATGTATTTGGTTTGTCAAGCTCAAATATAAGTGGAATAACGATAACGATATACGTATTTTACGTGTATCCTTCCAATTATATTGATAACCCAGGTGCTTTGTACATTACCTAATCAATAATTCTACATTTAGCTCCATTTATGACTTTTTACTAGGTACAGGCTTCGGAATACAAGAATCAAACTTCATATATCGATTACGATCGCTTGATAAGTTATATACACAAAAACTTTCCTCGAGGATCCATTGAACATTGTGAAAACCGCATCAAAATCCGTTGCGTAGTTTTAAAGATCAAAACATACATACAACGGAAGCGAAGTTGTTATATACTACTAGCTGACCCGGCAAACGTTGTTTTGCTTTAGAGGTGGACTACCCTTAACATTTAGGGGGATGAAAAATAGATGTTGTCCGATTCTCAGACCTACCCAATATGCAAACAAAATTTCATGAGAATCGGTCAAGCCGTTTCGGAGGAGTATGGCAACGAAAACTGTGACACGAGAATTTTATATATTAGATGTTATGATTATAATACTGGTAATACAGTTTGATCAATGTTATATATACTGGTCGATCTTGATGAAATTTGAAAGAGGTTCTACGTCGATAAGAGGTTAGAGTGGGGGCTATGATCTTTTAAGTATAGTATATCATTGAGTGGGGGTTAATATCGAGAAAAAAATAAATACAGAAATTGCTATTTTTGTTGCTTAATCATGCTGTAACCACTTTTATTTTGCTGAAATTTGGTAAAACAAACGTGTTATAAACAGACACAGTAAAACTAAACCACGCGAGCAATGCTGAGTATGCGAACATGAAAATTCAATTCCACGCAAACTGATCCAGTTATTCCAATAACCTAAACTATTGAAGCATTTCGCTATAAATCCATTCTCCTTGAGCGTAATCTAGCATTCCTCATTCCTCACTACCACACACGTTAAAATGATCAGCGGTGCACTTCACATACTTGGAAATCTGCTAAGACTGGTCAGACTTTGGCAAGCCCATTGAGATTTATGGCCATTCATTGCGGAAACATTCCAGGTGGTGAGGTCCAGTTTGATGCTAAATACCGTATGACGAACGTCACAAAACGGTTCTATATTCGGATGTTTTATACGAATTCAAAAAATAGGTGGATGGTCGGCTTTTTCATTGTTTAAGAATAACTTTATAATTACCTACAGCTAGTAGGATATAAATATTTGGTGTCCGATAAAACGTATGAAAGTTTGACGAAGGTCTGTAAATCTATATTTTTTAAATGGCATCATTTGTTGCCGCAAACGGTAGAGTCGTTAAAAATAAAACCAAGAACCAGAAATTGCACGCTTTTTCCTAGAATCTTAAAATGTTATTTTATGTTCAGGCAGGTTTGCCGAAAGAAGTTAGAAATTAAGATGTTCCTAATACCAAGTCCTGATGAAAAGGTCTTGATCTGGGATCTTTTCATCAGGACGTGATCCACAATCTGATTCACAAACCTGATCCACAAATCGTTGATACAGATCTAGGGAATTGAATCACTAGATATATACATGGGGCACACTAAAAGTTTTGCACTTCTAGCTAACTATTTGAATTTCGAATGTTATATTTTTTTAAACGTTGCAACCTTCTTAGTAATAAAAAAAACAATTGGCGGGAAATCATTTGGCAATTGTTTTTTATCAGACATCAAAGTTCTACGTATGCAACTGTCATAATATTATATTAGCTTGTAAGCTATAGCTTAGTTTAGTCTATGCTTAGATTATATCAATATTGTCTTGTCTATGTTCACTTCCTTTTTTCTTCACTTTGTAACATGGCCGACTGAAATACACGACACGTATTATTACGAGCTCCTGTCTTTTATTCCAAAAACCAACAAACATCAGGTGTGGTGTAAACTGGCGTGTCTTAGGAAGAACTGGATCAACCAAAAGAAAAAAATGGACGAATCTTCAACGTCGTCGGGTCGCCTCAAGCACATGGACGTTCATGCATCCAACATGCCGCTCACGTGGAAAAATTGGATCACCAAATTCAAAATATATCTCAAAGCATTTAAATATGATCAAGAAAGCGAAGATAGGCAAGTTGCACTTTTATTACATTATATAGGACCAGATTGCCTTCACATATTTTATTCTTTCAACCTAGATGTCGAAACAGTCAAGCTACAAGTGTTGATCGACAGATTTGCAGGTTATTTCAGCCCAAAAGTCAATATAACCATGATAAGGCATAAACTTTTTAACAGAAAGCAACTGCAAAATGAACAGCTGGACAGTTATATAACAGATCTCAAAAATATAGCCCATCAGTGTAATTTTGGTGAATTGCAAGACGATTTACTAAAAGATATATTTAGTTGGAATCTAAATGATCAGAATCAATACATTAAAGAGAAAATTTTGCAAGAATTACCTACCACTTTAGATGCCACTATAAATATTGCTAAGTCACTAGAATCGTCCCGGAAGGAAGTTCAAATATTATCAGGCACAAATCCCAATTCATCTGTAGCTAGTATAGATAGTATACATAACAGAAGTAGTCAACAGTCCAGTAGAAGTCATTCACAACATAGTCAGTCAAGAAATCAGTCAAGAATTCATAGTCACAGTCAACAATCAAGGTATAATCCGCAGTCACAGGATCGTCAATCAAGAAGTCAGAGTCACAGTCAACAGTCAAGGTACAATCCTAACCAGTCATACAATACATCCCATTCATCGAGTTATAGCAGTCCCAATGGTTATAAAGGTAACAATCAGTCTATGAATAACTCAATGTGTCCAAAGTGTGGTCAAACATATCGTTTTAAATGTCCTGCTCTTGGTGCAAAGTGTAATTTCTGTCAAAAACTTAATCATTATTCAAAGATGTGTAAGTCCAAGCAAAAATATGTTAATTATGTGCAAGAAGATTTTTCTAATGATGATCAAGCTTTTTTAGGTGCTGTTTATCAATGTAATTCTGTAAATTATAGTAACCAATGGTCAATAACCCTAAGTATCTGTAGTCAATCTGTCTGCTTACTTATTGATTCAGGTGCAGATGTGAATTTGATGTCTAAGAAAGCATTTGAAAAACTAGCGTTGCAAGAGATAAATCTTATACAAACACCATTTAACTTGACAACATTTACAGGTCAAAGTATACCTACAATCGGTTATTGTACATTACCATGTAAGTATAATGACAAATCATACAACTTGTGTTTCCATATTACACAGTTAGATTGCAAAAATATTCTGGGTAGACAGTCATGTCAACAGTTAAAAGTCATAAAAAGAATACAGTCAGTAACCTTTGATGAAAACATATCTGAACACAGTCCAAACTACACACTTAGTCAGCATAGCCAGAACAACAATTTACAGTCAATGTCAAGTCAGTCTAACAGTCAAAGTCAAGTCATATCACAGTCAATGTGTCACAAAGTCCCTACAGAGTCAAATAAGTTAGAAGTCACTGGTATTATTGCTCGAGTTGATGAACCAACTGCTTGGGTCAACTCTATGGTAATTGTCTCTAAAAAGGATGAAAGCATTAGATTATGTTTAGATCCACGTAAGTTAAATAAAGCTATTAAACGTTCACATTACCCATTTCCACATATTGATGAAATTAAAGCAGAACTAAATGGTTCATGTTATTTTTCAAATTTAGACGCTAAGTCAGGCTTTTGGAATCTTGTCTTAGATGAAGAATCATCCAAACTATGTACTTTTATAAGCCCCTATGGCAGATTTCGTTTTTTAAGGCTACCGTTTGGTGTCAATGCATCTCCAGAAATCTTTCATAAAGAAATGATTTCCCGGTTTGGTGACATACAAGGCATTAAAATAATGATGGACGACTTTCTTATACATGCTAAAACCATTCAAGAACATGATCAAATTCTAGAAAAAGTTCTTTGTCGTGCAAAAGATATAGGTCTAACATTTAATAGTAATAAATGTAACATTTGTCAAAGTAAAGTCAAGTATTTAGGTTTTATATTCAATAGAAATGGAGTGTCTGTAGATCCATCTAAAGTAAATTCAATTTGCAACATGCCACAGCCTAAGAATGTCACAGATGTCCAGAGATTCCTGGGCATGATTAATTTTCTTGGCTCATTCATAAAAGATTTATCAAAAGAAACATCAAACATAAGACAGTTACTTAATAAAAACACAATATGGTCATGGAATGACAGTCATGAGAAAGAATTCAATAAATTAAAGTCTCTAATTAGTTCTTCATATGTCGCAGACACATTGTCCCGTGCTGCATTACCAGAAAATGCATTAGTAGAATTGGATGAAGATATTAAACTTCATGTTAATTTACTCACTGCTAATTTGTCACTTAGTCCTTTCAAGTTACAACAAATTGAACAAGCTACCAGGTCTGACCAAACTCTTCAAACTCTTATTAATTACTGTAAAAATGGATTTCCAAATTCAAAGCATAAAGTAGAAGATTGTATTAAACCTTTCTTTCCTGTTAAAGATGATATACATTATGCTAATAACCTTTTATTTTTGTCAGATAGAGTTATTATACCTATTTCTTTAAGCAAAGATTTCTTAAAACTATTACATGAAGGTCATCAAGGCTTGAATAGTTGTAGAAATTTGGCAAGACATACAATTTACTGGCCTAATATTAGTCAAGATATAGATAATTACATCAGTAATTGTGAAATTTGTCTCACTTTAAGAAAGAGTAACACTAAAGAAAGTTTATTACCACATGATTACAAATACATTCCTTGGCATAAGGTTGGTATAGATTTCTTTGAGTTCAACAAGCATACATACTTAATTGTAGTCGATTATTTCTCAAAATATGTTGAGATAGCAATTTTAAGTAATGGTTACAGTGCAGACCAAGTCATAATCAAGTTAAAATCAATATTTGCTCGTCATGGTATTCCCCATACATTAATGTCAGATAATGGTCCACCGATGAATTCCAAATCTTTTCATGATTTCACACAAGATTGGAATATTCACCATGTCACTTCCAGTCCCTATCACAGCCGTTCAAATGGTATGGTAGAACGGACAGTAGGCATAATTAAAAATATGCTTAGAAAATGTTTACTTGATAATACTGATCCATATTTAGCATTACTGCAATATCGCAATACTCCCAAAAACAATTTATGTTCACCAGCACAACTTTCCATGTCACGTAGACTTCGTACAAAGCTACCTATAGTAGAAAAACTTTTAAAACCAAAATTGTGTAACTATAGACATCTTAAACAAGTCAATAATCAAAATTTACATAAGATGAAAGAGTATTACAACAAAAATTCCAAAGATCTTAAACCCTTGGAGGTAAATAGTCATGTTATGTTTCAAAAACATCCACAATCGTCTTAGTTTCCAGGTATTATACAACAAGTTAGTCCTGAACCTAGGTCGTATATCATAAAAAGTAAATTTGGTACATATCGTCGCAATAGACAATACATAACACTTAGACCAAAGTCTCAATATTCTTTTCATTCACATAACACACAGACTAATAATTTTCACACTCAACCAGTCAGTTCCAATCAAATTTATATCAGTTATACTCCTTGTTATACAAATGATTACTCTAAAATTTCTCATAGTCAATCTCCTCAATGTACTAGCAGTCAACCAATTAAGAAATATTCTAGTTCAGGAAGAGAGATAAGGCAACCACAACGTCTTATAGACACAGTCTTATAAACATTGTTTCGTATTCATTGTCATGTACTTAGTTATAAGTAATTAATTAGTAAACTAAAATGTTGTAAACCATTGTTTGTTTACATTTAGAAACAATCGTCAAATTGACAACTTCAAATTATGTCAACTGTCAGAATCTTTTAAAACGTCAAATTGTCTCGTGTCAAAACACTAAAATGCGTTTTGTTATTTTTATATAAGAATCTAAAATATAAGTTATAATATAAGTTACTTAAAGGGAAGATGTCATAATATTATATTAGCTTGTAAGCCATAGCTTAGTTTAGTCTATGCTTAGATTATATCAATATTGTCTTGTCTATGTTCACTTCCTTTTTTCTTCACTTTGTAACATGGCCGACTGAAATACACGACACGTATTATTACGAGCTCCTGTCTTTTATTCCAAAAACCAACAAACAGCAACGAAAATGGAATTAAGTCGAAAAGATTTTAGAGCGATGATTTTTTATGATTTTAAAAGTTCTGTCTCTCCGCAAGACTGTGCCGCTCGTCTTCAAAATACTTTTGGGAGAGAAGTACCTTATTTGAGCACCGTGAGGCGATGGTTTGCTGAATTTGAGAGAGGTCGAGTTTCTTTACATGACGAATTTCGTGAAGGGCGGCTTTCAACTGCCGTCAACGAAAATGATGTGGCTACTGTTAAGCGGTTAATTGAAGAAAACCCGCGGATTACCTATGAGACAATTCGAGGACTATTGGGGATTGGTATGAGTCAAATCCAGAAAATTATACACGTTCACAAAGTTCGGAAACTTTGTTGTCGTTGGATCCCTAATGAACTGACAGCGGAGCAGAAGCGGGCTCGCGTGGAATGGTGCTCACAGATGCTACAGAAGTACGACCACGGACATTCTAATGCTGTTTTTGACATTGTCACAGGAGACGAAAAGTGGATTTATTGTTTTGAACCCGAAAAAAAAACAGCAATCTTGTGAATGGGTGTTTGAAAATGAGAACAAACCAGCAAAAGTGAGGCAGGCGAGAACGACCCAAAAGCCGCACATCATGAAAACGCTTCTTCACACACGGCCAACAAAACAAAGTCATTTTTAGCTTCTGAAAAAGTACAACTCGTCACCCATCCTGCGCATAGCCCCGACCTAGCACCCTGTGATTTCTGTATTTTCCCCAAAATCAAAGATTTGATGAGAGGTTTCACTTTTACCAACTCCGAAGAGGCAGTGATAGCGTTTGTGGTCCTCCTGTTTTAAAAAATGGTTCGATCGCATGAAAAAATGTTTAAAATGTAAAGAAGAGTATTTTGAAAAGCAATAAACATAATATTTTGGTTTTAACATGTTGTTTTTTTAAGTTACGCAAAACTTATAGTGTGACCTACGTATAACAAGAAAACGAGACGCATTGGTACGTAAACGCATAAGACCAAGATTTCATGGAGTCAGAATAGAGGGTCAGGTAGTATCGGGACAGACATTTGTAGGTCTCATGAATGTTTGATTCGACCTGGCTTTATGTTCAACTGTCAGTGGATCTTCCTATTAGGAGTGAAATGATTGTTTGTTATAATACTACAGGTCTATGAATTTGTGGGATTATAAAACTAAATTTGATTAGGTATTTTGTGTCTGTGGGATTCCAAATCTAAACTGGAACCCAAATTTTATGATAAATTGTGTTATAAAGTTTGTGACCAGTAGTCAGAATTTGTCAACTCAGGGGGAGGATTCGCTGATGGAGCCAAGAATTATTTCTGAGTTTACTTATCTCATTCTAACTATTGGACATTAATAAATTTTGCTATTTGGCTCCTTTTCTGCAACTGTTTTTGGTGCTGTGGATACCTACTTGAATTTGGTTTTGTTAGGGATTATTAGTTTATTTAAGCCTTATTATTATTATGTACTACCACCAGTTGTAAGAATTCTTGTTTTGTTATGGTCTTACATAAATAAATAAAAAAATAGAGGCTTTCCTCCTCTTTTTTACCAAAGCCAAAGAAGAGCCCTTGGGCATTATTAATATAATATTGTGACTAACAAATACTGTCTGCTCAGACACACGTAGGGATACACAAAGGCATATTACACATTTACATTGTTGGTCTATTAACTGGGAACTCTTCGGTTTGTGAGGACCTAATCCGTTGGCAGAAGCACCGCTAGCAGATGGGGTTGGCTGAGACTCGTAGGATCTTGTCAAAATCCCATAGCAACCACTAGAACGTCATGTTGATTTACTTTCTATATATATCTTTATATACTGCTTGCATGAATTTTTATTAATACAAATGATGTTATTATCTCTGGAAACGATCCGTCGTTTCCGTCGTATCGTCGTAGTGTACTTGTAAAATTAGGGTCGTTCAAAAATATTACAAATCATATTTTCTTATAATGCAAAACGTTATCTAAGTTCAAGCATATAAGAATATTCGAATCTATTTTGGGAGCATAAAATTTATTGCAACTGGAATACAGAACTATGCTAGACAAATCCATTAAAAAGGATTCCATTTCTTTGTCCAAATATTTGTCGAGTCTGTAACAGTTGATTTGCTTAGGACCGTTTGTGAAGGTGTAATGTGATTGAGTGCGTTGTATCGAGAAGATTAATGAATAGAGCAAAGTCCTTTGTTGTATCGGAATTACGGTTTGTTTTTGTTACTTGTTTGTTGTTGATTTTGACTTTACTCTTATCTGGATACAAATTTGTTAGACATCGAAAGCAATTTGTTTGAAATTTGGCTTGGGAAACGGTATAAACAAATTAGGCAATACTTGTTTGATTACATTAAAACTTGGTTAACAATGCTTTAGTGATGTTTCTTATGACTTTAAATTGTTGTTATGATTTAATTAAATTGATGTAAATTTCAATTCCAGTAAAACAATTTAATCGAGCTTTACGAAGCAGTTGAGAGTTTTTAATATTTTTCTTTTACTGCTGTTTTAAAACAATTTTATCTACTGATAATACTTTTTATTGAGACTTTAGTTTTATATAAATTCTCTAATATTGCTTCTTTGCCTAAATATTTCACGATGACTTGCTGTACTTTGGTCTTAGATCAACTGATAAATGACAAGAGCAGTGTTTGACCCTGTGTCACATCACATTAAATTGAATGAACCAGCGGTTTCATTGTATGTCTTATCCTAATTATTTACAAAGTACTTTCTATAAGAAGTGGACAATAGCAAAAATATTTTCAGAATATCTTCGGCCGGTGAAATAATTGTTAATAAATATTAAGTTTATTTCAACTTCTAAAAAACTTTACCATTTACCTTATCCTGTCTCTTTTCCAGTCGAGGTAACACAAACTTCAAAAGACTAACTGAAATAAATGAAAATCCGCTTACCTGAAAGAAAGAACAATTATCTGAGTCAATTTTCTTAACTTACTACTTAACTTTTGTTCATGGGTCAATAAAGATAAAATGTAGATACTTTCTCTTTTGTGTCAAGTGTCAACGTAAATCTTAAGTGTAGCTTAACAAGCTTATAGCTTCTCCGACCAATTGTTTGATATTTCACCACGCTGCATGTCTGCGAATCATTAAACTGCCTCGGTAACTGCCACAAAATGTTTGTTACCGAGTTTGGGTGTTTTCTATGTTTAAAATTTATGTATTTAGAAATATATAAGTATGTTTATTGAGCTCCTTATCAGGTGAATCCAATGCAACTCGATGTGAAATTGTTTCTCGACAACTATCCAACCGAATGATATTAAAAAAAAAACATCTCCTGCTTTAGTTTATGAATAGATTATACACATCTAGATGGAACTGTAAAGCTAAAATCAATAGTTCCGAAGATAGCAAGTTCTGACAAACAAAGCAACTCTCACCAATGAAATTAGTAGGTACCTATAGATGTAGAATACATAAGGTACGGAACTACTTCGGTGGCGTGATCGGTAGTGCATCGGCTTTCAACTCCGGAGTCTCGGGTTCGATTCCCGGGCCGAATCAAAAATTTGTGTGATCCACAAATGTTTGTTTCGGAGGTTGTGTGTTTTCTATATATATTATGTATGTATTTAGAAATACATAAGTATGTTTATCAGTTGTCTAAATCCCATAGCACAAGCTTATTATAGCTTAGTTTGGGTTGTACAACGTTCTGTGAGAATGTCTAAAAATATTTATTTATAAATTTAAAAAAAAAGGTACCATACAGTTTTAACCAACACATACAACCCACAAATATATCCAACAATATGATATTTCTGACGACGTCTTCGTCACATAATCATAGGCGAACAAACAAAGCAGCTTATTGTCATATTTATGGTTCAATAAAACTATTTTCACACAACCGACAGGAAACAACTTTACATCCTCGCAGACAAATACACAAATTAACGGATGATAATGATGAGATGTGACTGTGTGACATCGCAGAACAAGACGTTACCACATCATGAAAGTCTGTTTTATTGTTTACATAAAACTGGACAGAACGAACACTATTTGACATCATATCTGAGACGATATTTTAAGTTCCTACCTGAAAACGATAATTTTTTGACAAATTTTACGTTTAGGTCAAATATTATATAATTATAATTAGGAGTAGTATTTTTGAGCAGAGCGAAGCTAAGCTCAATCTTAGACGACAAGTGTAAATCGTTTGTGTGCCAACTCCTCCGAAACGGCTCGACCGATTTTGACCAAATTTGGCATGCTGGTCGACATCATACCCGAGAGTGCATATCTCTCGATCATGAAATCATGAAAATGGAGCATAAAACTAATTAAATAATTAAGAAAATTTGCTCCGCTCAACATTTGCAATTAGTAGCATGCGTTGGATACCTAGTTAGATTTGTTTCGAGGGTTTGCCAGAAGAAAACAAATAGTTGTCAAATAAAGTAAAAAAAAAACGTTGAAAAAGTATATTAGATTTCGTAAATCATATACAGGGTTATTTTAAAAGTAAGCAAGACTTTACGTGAGCGAAATCCTGACATACTACTAAACACCTACATATATGTTTCACACTTTTTACGAAAGGTTATAGTAATACCAAAAAAGCCATTTCATGTTTTGGATTGAAATTGTAGTACTTCTTAACTCTATGTTACAAACGTTCATTCAAGCAGTTGCGGTCCCACCACCATAGCTATACAACTTGGATCTGACACAATAACAAACATTATAATTACGCGTGTTTACACACACACAAAGCACATCTTTATCCCCGTAGGGTTCATTACAGTACGTCCACATTTCGCCAGACATACGTGTAGTAGAGCCTGGAAACATCAATAGGCTCGCTAGGCGGCGAGCCTATTGATGACGACTCAATACTTAATATTCGTGCCAGAGTCTTGTCCGTGTGTCAACAGGTGCACCACGTGTACGCGACTTGAGCAGAGGCAGAAGCACTGTACGATATTAATGTTCTGCGCCGCGTAATATCGTGTATATCAAAATTTTGCAAACTCGTAAAACAAAACTTGCTACATATGACCTTCAGAAAGTCCTAAGAGGTACCTAAAAGGTCTGTGGTACTTTTAAAATAACCCTGTATAGTTTGTTTACAATGAAGGCTTTGAAACGTGTTGAACGACATTGGTCAAATCTGATATTCGTCAAATCGGCATTTCGTCCAATGTGACAATGGTCAAAGCTGTAGATCGTCAAATCGTCTGTTTGTCCAATTATGAAATTTGCCAAATACGCTATTGGTCAAGTCTGTGTACTGTCGATGAAAACATGCATTTTGAATTACATAATTTGTAAGAACTTACAAAAGGAGAAGGCGCCCGTTATATGTACCCAAATTGTGACCATTTTTAAATATTTTTGGGAAAAATTTAACATGGTGGGTATACAAATTATTCTGAACAAACTGTTTTATTTACGCATGTTATATTAAAAATAATATTGGTTAATTAAAATGTAGAATTGAAGTTTTCTGAGGTTTAATTTGGATCAATTGTTACCTCCTTTGTATGTTTGCGGTATAGAAATAGCGTTAAATACGGATTAGATTTTTGTAGATGGCACTTTTAGAACCGTACCGCGGCCTATTTTTCAAATTTTATCAGTACAAGTAGACGTGGGCAGTACAAGAGCAAGCACCAATAATATTCCCATATTTTTTGCCTCATGCCTAATAAAACTCAGCAAACCTATGAGAGAGTATTCTCAGTTTTGCGTTTCCAATTCAAGCTTGATGTGCATTTTCTAAAATGTGATTACGAAATGGCAATAATTAACGCGGCAAAAAGCATTTTCCCTGATGTACTTGCCAAAGGCTGCTTTTTTCCATTTTAACCAAGCAATTAATTAGCACTTGGGATGATGGCTGACGACAATCTGAAAAAGATTGTTAGACTAACTACGAATCTAGCGTTACTGCCCTATCAGTATATCCCTGAAGCATGGTTAGCTATACTTGAGATGATGCCAGAAAATTATAGCAGGGCGGAAAATTTTCAAAAATGTTTTACTGAGCAATGGCAAAAAAGGATTTCTCAGGACATGTGGTGTTGTGCAAATGAACACCATCGTACTACTAATGCGGTCGAGACTTGGCATGGGAGATTTGGGATTAAAGTTCAAGAAAAACATGATATTTACATGTATATAAGTATTTTAAAAAAGGAAGTGAAATATTATTTAAATAAAGTCAAAATAGAAGATGAGAAGCAGAGGAAAACATCTAACATCATAAAATATACAAAAATAGAAAAAATAATAGAAAAGTTATTGCGTGGAAAATCAGACACGTTACAGTGTTTAAAACAGTTGTGTTGGGTATGAATTCTGAAAATAAAAATTAATTGAATAAGTAATTAAAACTACTACGGTACTTTCATTTTTGTGGTTGGTTGTACTAAAATAATTTGACCAATAGCGTATTTGGCAAATTTCATAATTGGACAAACAGACGATTCGACGAACTGCAGCTTTGACCATTGTCATATTGGACGAAATGCCGATTTGACGAATATCAGATTTGACCAATGTCGTTCAACCCTTTGAAACTACTGAACATTATCCTTGAGTGCTATAAGCTTGCTTTAGGCTACTTTTTATTCCGGATATATTATTGTGGGAGTTGAGAGCGAGAAAAAAATATAACACTACTTATATATACTCTACTTATTTAGTTATAGTTTTATTATTATATCTATACTAATCAGCTTAGTTATGTATATATTATGTATAATGGATTACGAGTCCTCTGATGAGGACAGCTTTTATTCTTGCTCTCCATCTAACGTAAGCTTTGTCAGCACTGACAGTGACCATTCTATAGCCTTGACTTTACATGACCGGTTATCCTATCTGTTTACCGAGTTTCCTAAAAATCTAAATATCGTACATATTAATGCCCAGAGTGTATCTCATCATTTCTCTGATCTTCTGGCAACCTTAAGCAACAATCGTGTCGATGCCATATTGATTTCTGAATCTTTCTTGAAACCGTCCCTGCCCTCCTCGCTCTTTGCTATTCCTGGATTTGTACTTATTCGCAAAGACAGGGTTGGCAAGGGATGCGGAGGTGTGGCGATTTATCTACGTGACGATATTCCTTATAGAGTTATCAGTGCCTCCCCTCCAGATGCTATTGGTTCGGCAGAGCATCTTTTTCTTGAGATCACTATTCATTTTACTAAATTATTAATCGGTGTGTTTTACAGTCCGGATCTCAGAATTAATTACTTTGACTCACTTAAGGCTTTGCTGAACAACCTTTGTCCCGATTACAGCCGCGTGGTTCTAATGGGCGATTTTAATACGTGCCTGATTAAGGATGATCACCGCACCCATTCTCTTCAGTCACTTTTGTCTTCTGTAAACCTTCACATTCTACCTCTCTCTCCAACACATCATTTTCCCAACTGTATCCCCTCTCTTTTAGACTTGATCGTTACCTCCTCGCCCGACCTTGTGGCCACACATGGGCAACTAACGGCTAGCTACTCCTATCACAACCTTCTCTATTTATCTTTTTCTATCCGTCCTCCTAAGCGTAGGTCCGTATGTCCGTATGGTGACACGGAATTACGGGGGTATGGACCTGGGGGCATTACAGCGTGACGCGAATGACATCGATTGGACGTCTGTGTATGAGAGTGATAGTGTTGATCAGAAAGTTACCATCCTGAACACTACAGTTACTGCTCTCTTCGACCGGCACGCGCCGAAACGTAGAATAAAAGTGAAACACTCACCGGCCCCGTGGATCACCGATGAGATCAAGGCAGACATGGCTTGTCGAGACAAGGCCAAACGTAGGTGCAAGCGTCACCCGACAGAGGTAAATACCAGTGTCCCCTTCGTTTAAGCTAGCTGCGATCGACGAGAGCGATGTAAAAAAGTCGCTCCTGTCGATCACCTCTACTGCTGTAGGTAACGATGAGTTATGTACAAAAATGTTCTCTCCCATACTTCCTGCCATACTCCCCATCCTCACCCATATATTTAATTCCTCACTATGCTCAGGTTGTTTCCCCCGCGCCTGGAAACAAGCGCATATTATTCCACTACCCAAGTCCCAAAATCCAACACTCTTGTCTCAATTTCGCCCTATTTCCATCCTTCCTTTCTTATCCAAAGTCAGTACAGAACAGCTATTGCTGCCGTTAATCACGACTTGAATGCCATTAGAAACTGGGCAAAATCTTTCGGTCTTTTAATAAATCCCACTAAATCTCAGGCCCTGATCATTGGAAGCAGGCAGATGAGGGGTGGTCTGGATGGAAATGGTCTTCCCCCTATCTTGCTGGATGGTGCTCCAATCGTGTACGCTGATACTGCGAAACATCTGGGCGTGGTAATGGACAACACTTTATCCCGGGAGACACATGTTGGCGAGGTCAGCAAAAAGGTGCACTACACTTTCCTCACGCTCAAATACCTGCAGAGCTTTTTGCCCCTAGATATCAAGTTCTCACTTGCTCAGACTATAATTCAGCCTATTTTGGACTACGCGGATGCTTGCTATTTGGATGCTACTGAGGAGCTTTTAAATAAGCTTGAGCGCTTGCAAAATTTATGTATCCGTTTTGTTTTTAATCTACGTAAGTATGATCATGTTTCGCAATTTCGCAAGGAACTCAAGTGGCTCCCAATCCGTCTTCGGAGAGACACTCGGATATTATGTCTCCTTTATAATATCCTACCTAATCCGGCGTATCCTTCCTACCTGCGGGAGCGGTTCTCCTACATGAACACTCCCGGTACTCCTTGTAGATCTCACCTCATGTACCGCCTAAACTTTCCCTCCCACAAAACCGATTTCTACTCCTATTCTTTTACCGTTCATGCGGTCAGGCTGTGGAACTCACTACCCCCTGATATACAAAGCTGTAAAACTCTTTAAAAGTAAAGTCAAAACACATTATCTGTCCTCTTTACCCTAGCTATATGTAAGTATTGTATATATATAGCTCAGTATATATTTATCTATGTATATATTATAGCACCCATAGTTGAGAGAAGCGAGCCGAAGGCGAGCGGAGCTCTCAACGGGTGACTCAAATTATTTTTCAAACGATTTATGTTAAATTGTATCTCGGCGAATACTCGGCCGATTTCGGATTTTCTTGCACTTATCAAAAGCTTACAGAATTACCCAGGGTATTACGAAGCCAGAATTTTGAATTTCGATCAAATAAAAATAATTTAATTGATGGTAAAAATTCCCATAGCGTAATGACAAAAAATACTTTGACAGAGTTATATCGCTTTGAATCAAAACTCGCTTCGCTCAAATATATGCTGCAGCGTAACGGTATGTTTCGCGACTGCGGCGACCTAGTTTATGTCGGTTTATTTATTTACTTGCACTGCACACACTTAGCCTTTTCACTCTTACTTCTCCTCTCAGGCCTGCTGGAAGAGATTCCTTTAGGAATAAGTAGTGCCCTTGTACTATGCTCACTTTATTCTTTTGTACTTCTGTTTCTTGTTTATGTTTTTGTGTGTATGTACAAAAATTATAAATAAATAAAAATAAAAATCCTCTGGCTGTTTCCCTAGTGCTTGGAAACAAGCTCAAGTTATTGCACTACCTAAATCATCGAACCCGTCTCTTCCATCCCAATTTCGTCCTATATCCATACTTCCATTCCTATCCAAAGTCCTTGAGCATTTAGTTCATCGGCAGTTGACAAGTCACCTGACACGCAATAATCTCCTTAGCCCCTTTCAATCTGGGTTTAGGCCAGGTCACAGTACTGTGACGGCACTCCTTAAGGTGACCGATGACATACGTTGGGCTATGGAGAATAGGTCTCTCACGGTATTGGTGCTACTGGACTTCAGTAGTGCCTTTAACTCTGTAGATTTTGATGTTCTCCTAGGGATCCTTAAGTCGTTGAATTGTTCCTCGGAGGCTGTGGCCTGGTTTAAATCCTATCTTCAGGGCCGCTCGCAGTGTGTTCGAAGCGAGCCGAAGGCGAGCGGAGCTCTCAACGGGTGACTCAAATTATTTTTCAAACGATTTATGTTAAATTGTATCTCGGCGAATACTCGGCCGATTTCGGATTTTCTTGCACTTATCAAAAGCTTACAGAATTACCCAGGGTATTACGAAGCCAGAATTTTGAATTTCGATCAAATAAAAATAATTTAATTGATGGTAAAAATTCCCATAGCGTAATGACAAAAAATACTTTGACAGAGTTATATCGCTTTGAATCAAAACTCGCTTCGCTCAAATATATGCTGCAGCGTAACGGTATGTTTCGCGACTGCGGCGACCTAGTTTATGTCGGTTTATTTATTTACTTGCACTGCACACACTTAGCCTTTTCACTCTTACTTCTCCTCTCAGGCCTGCTGGAAGAGATTCCTTTAGGAATAAGTAGTGCCCTTGTACTATGCTCACTTTATTCTTTTGTACTTCTGTTTCTTGTTTATGTTTTTGTGTGTATGTACAAAAATTATAAATAAATAAAAATAAAAATCCTCTGGCTGTTTCCCTAGTGCTTGGAAACAAGCTCAAGTTATTGCACTACCTAAATCATCGAACCCGTCTCTTCCATCCCAATTTCGTCCTATATCCATACTTCCATTCCTATCCAAAGTCCTTGAGCATTTAGTTCATCGGCAGTTGACAAGTCACCTGACACGCAATAATCTCCTTAGCCCCTTTCAATCTGGGTTTAGGCCAGGTCACAGTACTGTGACGGCACTCCTTAAGGTGACCGATGACATACGTTGGGCTATGGAGAATAGGTCTCTCACGGTATTGGTGCTACTGGACTTCAGTAGTGCCTTTAACTCTGTAGATTTTGATGTTCTCCTAGGGATCCTTAAGTCGTTGAATTGTTCCTCGGAGGCTGTGGCCTGGTTTAAATCCTATCTTCAGGGCCGCTCGCAGTGTGTTCGCTATAATGACCAACAGTCTGAATGGTGTAATCTTGCTGCGGGTGTACCTCAGGACGGTGTACTTTCTCCTCTTTTGTTCTCCATCTTCATCAACTCTGCAGTTCGGGTTATTTCTTCCAAATCCCATCTGTACGCAGACGATCTACAGCTTTATTGGCATTTTACTCTTAACGAGTGTCGGACTGCTATCGCTGCCACTAATAACGACCTGAGTGCTATCAGCTTATGGGCAAAGTCCTACGGCCTTCACATTAATCCATCCAAGTCTCAGGCTATTGTTATTGGCAGCCGGCAGATGTTGGCAGGGCTGGATACGGGATCTCTGCCAGCTATATTGCTGGACGACATTCCAATCAAGTACTCCGATACCGCTAAGAACTTGGGAGTTTTCTTTGACGGCAATTTGTCTTGGGTTGGTCATATTAATGAGGTCAGCAAAAAGATTCACTTTACTTTTCACACATTAAAATGTCTACAGAGTTTCTTGCCTCTAGACACCAAAATTACACTGGCCCAGACGCTTATTCTGCCCATCGTAGACTATGCGGATGCTTGCTGCTTGGATGCTACTGAGCTAAACAAACTTGAGCGGTTGCAAAATTTAAGTATTCGATTTATTTTTAACTTACGTAAGTATGATCATGTCTCAAAATTTCGCAAGGAACTCAAGTGGCTACCAATCCGCCTTCGTAGGAATACTCGGTTATTATGTCTCCTCTTCAATGTCCTACACAATCCCTCATATCCTTCCTACCTGCGGGAGCGGTTCACTCTGACGCGCGCATCAGATGAAACCGTACCGGCCTCACCTCTCCTACCGCCTCAACTGTCCTTCCCATAAAACCGATTTCTTTTCCTACTCTTTTTCTGTTCATGCTGTTCGGCTGTGGAACGCTCTTCCGGACGATATAAGGAACTGCAAAACTGTTTTTGTCTTCAAGAAGAAAGTGAAGGAACACTATCTCGCTTCCCTTCCTTAACTATTTGTATGTTAATGTATGTATGTTTATGATAAGTTAATATGTATGTATTTGTGTATTTGTGTAGTTATAGTGTATGTAAGTTTATTAACCTTAAGTTTACAACCGTACCAACCTGCACACACACCACCAACTGATTGAACTCACTTCTCCTGTCCTAGGCCCATTGGAAGAGATCTCTTTAGAGATAAGTGGAGCCTTTGTATACATGTTTATAATATCTCATATTCACAATATTGTTTATACTGTGTGTACATAAATGAATAAATAAATAAATAAAAATAATAAAAATAAATAAATAAAAAATAAAAAACACTGGCGGAGCTGGGATAATAAGCTAGGGTTTTAAGTAAGCCCCACAGCACGCAACCAGATTCACTCACCGACGCGGGATAAAACCCTACCCCAACGATGCGGGATTATCATTCCGACCAAACTCTCGTAGAGGCCACACAGGTGGTCAAAGTCCGCCGGGTGCCACTGGAAATACCTTCTGCGTGTGAACCAGAGACGGAAGTAAGAGCGGCCGGCGGAATTAAAAAAAAATTAAGAAAAAAAAAGTGTCTTAAGTAAATGTTATATCCCATTGTTCTTCTAAACTAAACAGTTGGTCAGATGCTGATATACATTTCCACCATGAACAATAGAACGTTTGAGAAGTTAATGGAATGATTTCGGGTGTTAAACAGTTGAACAAGATTTGTCGCATTGTTCTCTGAAAAAGTAAAAGCAGCAATAGAGAATATAACTCACAGTACGAGAAATTTTGAGAGTTTGAAACAACTAAACTCAACTACATTGTAAAACGCTGTAGCTCATTAACCAAACCACAGCGAGCTACCTACTTGTTTAAATATGTACTTAAAAGAAGTATGTAGAGATCCCATCTTATACCTAGCTACCTAAGAAGCTAAGTCTTCTTTAACCTAGATGTGTAAGAAGGTCCGACCTGGCGGACAACCAGTACGGTTTCCGTCGGGGACGCTCCACCGTGTGCGCGATCATGCGCGTCAAGAGCCTGACGGCGGAAGCAGTCTCACAGGGCAAGGTGGTGGTGGCGGTGTCTCTTGACATCGCCAACGCGTTCAACACCTTGCCATGGAGCTGCGTTAGGGAGGCGCTCGTGTATCACGAAACGCCTCTCTACCTCCGTCGTATTGTCGGGGCCTATCTCTCGGAGAGGGCCATAGCTTTTCCCAGCTGGCTCGGGCCAGCTCGGTGAGATGTGTTGTGCGGTGTTCCGCAGGGGTCGGTCCTGGGGCCGCTTCTGTGGAACATCGGCTACGACTGGGTGCTGCGGGGTGCGTTGCCTGAGGGCGTCGGCGTAACGTGCTACGCCGACGATACCCTCGTCACGGCGCAGGGTGCAACGTACCAGGAGGCAGCACTCAAGGTCACGACGGGTGTTGCTCAAGTCGTGGGTCGGATACGGCGGCTGGGACTGGAGGTGACCTTGCACAAGTCCGAGGTTCTGTGTTTTCACAGACCTCGGAATGGTCCACCTGAAGGTTCCAGCATAAATGTGGGAGGCGTTAGCATCGGCATCAAGCCCTCGATGAAGTATCTAGGGATCGTACTTGATAGCCGATGGAACTTCGGACCACATTTCCGAAGTTTGGTCCCCAAGGTGACACAGGCATCGGTTGCGCTTTCGCGACTGATGCCCAACCTAAAGGGACCCAACGCTTCCTGCAGGAGACTGTACCTGGGGATCGTGCGGAGTATGGCCCTATACGGGGCTCCAGTATGGGCGGCGCGGTTGACGGCCAACAACTCAACGCTCCTTAACAGACCGTTGAGGACCTTGGCCGTCGCGGCGGTGAGACCGATCATGGACGATTGGCTGCAGAGGCAGCATGGTGACCTCACGTATCGTGCGACGCAGATCGTTACCGGGCATGGATGCTTCGGTAGCTATCTGTTTCGCATCCATCGTGAGGTCACACCCCGGTGTCAACACTGCGAGGTTTCCGACGACGACACCGCACTCCACACGTTGGTGGAGTGCTCAGCGTGGGCGAGTCAGCGCCGGGACCTCGTAGTGGGTCTGGGCGTGGATACCCTCTCGCTGGAGACCATGCTTCAAGCCATGGTCTCCAGCGGGAGTAGGTGGAACGCGGCCGTGTCCTTCTGCGAGCAAGTCGTGCTTGCGAAGGAGGCGGCCGAGAGGGAGAGGGAGCGTACCCCGCCGAGTTCCGTAGTCAGCGGCGAGGGCGCCGCAGACTCATCTACGCCCAAGACCATCGACCTCCATGATCGGGGCCTGAGGACGGCGGTATCGCCACCCGTCGTCCTTACAGAAGCAGGCTAGAAGGGTTGCGTGCTGCGGGGCCTTTGCCCCATAGCACGCAACCAGATTCACTCACTGACGCGGGATAAAACCCGACCCCAACGACGCGGGATTCTCATTCAGACCCAACCCCCGCAGAGACCACAGATTGGTCAAAGTCCGCCAGGCGCCACTGGAAATACGTTCTGCTTGTAACCAGAGACGCCCGGCAATGGACGTTAGAGCGGCCGCGGCCTTGGTCGCGGAACTAAAAAAAAAAAAAAAAAAGATGTGTAAGAAATGTCCTAAATAAATTTATTTATTACTTTTGCTCTCAATAACTTTTACTCTAATTAAAGATATAAAGAAAACCCAGAAACCAAATTCATTTACTAAAACAATACCACTTAAATTTACGACAGCATACATCACATGGTGCGGTTAACGACACACTTTATAAACGGTAATTACTCGAAATGTAAGCTGTACAAAGCGATTTGTACCAAATGTTGGCTGGTTTTTATAATAGCTGGAAACTCGGCAGTCAAGGCTTTTATTTGACAACGTTACCTATATGTTTACAAAATGTAATTGTAAAGCAAACCTTTGATCTTATTCAAACATTGTAATGTAAATACACGTTACACAACGTGATGCTTCAAAGCACACGAGTGTATGTGTAGGCGGATGTGGTCGAGTTGTTGTGTGTGTAACTAACAGTATATTATAGAACAGGGTTTTTCAAATCATTGGCTCCTCGAACCCCTGTTTAAGTTTCTAGAGGACAGCGAAACCCTTAACAAATTAATTAAATTCACCGTTTTGAGTGTGAGTTCGCGATACTCTTTCTACCTAATACCTACCTACCATAATTCTATTAAGGACTTACTTTTGAGATCAACTCTTTTCATGTGCCACACGCTGCCAGTCATCAGGGTGACTTGCGTAAATCTTATTGTGGACCCACTACCGTAGAATGATGCACTCATAGGGGTTCACGTATTCTTTAAGATACCTGTTTAGAATAATGTGTTGGTGTATATAAAACAACATTATATGCGGAATATTCTAATTGTTTTGATGGTAGCAGATACAATGATTATGTAACTGTAAGGGTGTTTTTTATAAAATTCCGCAGCCCTATGCCGCGGCCGCTCCTACGTCCATTGCCGAGCGCCTCTGGTTAGCACACAAAAAATTTCCAGTGGCGCCCGGCGGACTTTGGCCACTAGTGTGGCCTCTGTTTCGGGTTGGGTCGGGATTTATCCCGCGTCGTTGGGTTCGGATTTTATCCCGCGTGGTGAGAGAATCCTTCTAGCCTGCTTCTGTAAGGACGCGAGTGGTTATCCCGCCGTCCTCAGGCCCCGATCATGGAGGTCGATGGTCAAGCAAAGGGGTAACTTAAACACGTAGTACCTACTATTCACTATTCTGTGACTGGCCCAAGCCAACCTCAGCTAAAAGCGGTGCACCTGCCGATCAACAAACGCAGCTCTGGCAAAGATAATAGCTCCGGGTAAGCAACTCGTCCCCTATTACGTGGTACAGGTAAAGTTACCGACGAGAAGTGGGCGTTTAACATGCCTCTGGCCTACCCCTTCGGGGAAGCAAATATTCAACTGATTAGCCTTGGTTTTCTTTTGAACAGTTGCGCGAACGTGTACTTAACTTATTAGTTCTCTTACTTGTGATTATTAATTTGTGATCTACATCAAATAAAATAGCTAATGGTGTTACGCAGGCGGGGTTATCCTCCCAAGGGAGTACCCGGGGCGTCTGGTAGTATACGTTAGGGTAGACTTGTTAGTACCTGGGATGATCACTTTCCTTTTCTCTCTTCATTTGCGTAGGTACCAACCATCCTCATTACTTACCTCTTACCTTTCTACTTAACTCTCCATTCGTCGCCTTTACTTACCATTTCTAAATAGGTCACAGTAACTATTTATATTTACCATCAAATGGGTCGTATGCTGAATAACTATCCGACTAGTAAGTATAAAAAAAGTTCAATGACATGACAAGTAAAAGCGTTGAGCATTTTTATTGGTAAGAACGACATCAAGTTAATACGTACTGCGTACTGCGATGCCATAATGTCATCAGGTCATTAGCAATTGTCGCAGTCATGGGTAATATCGCAGCATAATGCATATCAAAAATGGTTTTAATAGTAGGTAAAGCCATCTCATTACATGATGTTACACGAGTCATTTGCCGTATAAAAGGTATTATTCGTTTCATACCACGAAACGGGAACAGATATAGCTATCCACGAGATCGCAGCTAAGTTCTAGTAATATCACAAATAGAACCTTCAAATATGTCTATCAACCAAGATACTGAAAAATCACAAGCAAATATATTCAGAAGTGTAAAGGTCTCTTAATATCTAATTGAGAATACGATCTTTACAGAAAATTTTATTACTTACAAGTCAAGCTTTTTATAGTTTTTCCACTATAATTTACTTTTGTGTATTCAGTGGTCCGGCTAAGTCTGAATATATGAAGACCTGTACACTAACAATTAACTACGGCGAAGATAGCATTGTGTAGATTCTCTATGTTTTGTTAAGGTTGCGTACAATGGAGATAGCTAAACTAACAACTAAACAAAGTTATTTCTTTATATCTCATCTTCGCTACATGTTATTAAATTTTATTGTAAAGCATGTTTGCATTTTACATCCATGGGATATAAATATTTCAGTAGATGCACCGTGTTGAAGTGGACTGTGCGTGCATCAAGTTGTACCGCAATATAATTACTTAGGACCAAGTTACTGGCAAAAAATTAGCGTACTTATAGTGTTTCTGTATATCTGACTACATTATTATGTTGAAGGTATTAAATGTAGCTTCAGCGCGAGACTGTTTATTAAGCTGTCTATATCAATTGATAAAACCCGAGGTCGTTGTTTACATCATCAGTAACACCTATAAAACCAAGTTACGCACATCAGCTGTCTTTTAAAGAGATGGTAGGTACTATAAACGACATGTGGCATAATACGGGTCTACATAACAGCACAGAATAGGGAATAGTACTTACATACAGAACTTGCACTCCGACGTTAATTAAAGCACATTCTTTTGTTTACAGAGAACGTAATTCGAACGTTAGGGTGACAGGAAAGTACCAGCATAATTTGACCAATAATTATGACGTTACTGCCTCAATATCAACTCTATGGTCTATGCCGTGTCACAAATAAGAGACAACCCTTACTGACTTACAACTTCAAGTTGTAGCTGACGTCACGTATTTTTTGCGATTGTTAGGCGAGTGACATAGCCCTGATAACGGTAACATAGCCTACACGCTTTATATTTGTATTATATTCTACGGTTACCCAACAAAAAGTATCCACGAATGAATCTATATATTTAATACGACAATTTGTATGTCCGTCTGTCCGTCCGTCGCGTTTTTCAATTTACAAACTTTTTTTTTATATTTTAGTCGATACAAAGTTCGCTGGGATAACTAGTACTCTTTATTGTATTAGGTCAGAGAACGGAATTAGGTAAATAAAATTATAATAAACGAAATGGACACTTAATTCTATGCTGAGCACAATGTACAACCTTATTGGATACAGCAATCGCTTTCTGCCAACTTTAACTGGAAATCGAAGAATACTACAACCGATATCGCGGCTTTATGGTGATATTTGCTAGTATGCCATATGTCATCATGATTACAGACTTACATCAAGATTTCAGAGATCATATAATTAGGGAAGGAACAGGAAACAGGAGATTGCCAGCCCTGACGGAGTAAGTGACGCTGAAAATACCCGCGCCCGTTAAAACAGCAGAAGATGAGTCCTAGACCCTAATTCCTTTTCTTTATTACTTCATTTCTAGATTGGTTTTATAATCCCTGTAAAATACAGTTCACTTAAACCCGCACCGCTAGAACCAGCGCATACAGAAAGTAATGAATAAGTCTATGCAGTTTAGTCGTCCAGTCGCTAAGTCATTGCTGGTTGGTAACGTCCTCAGAATGCTGGCAGCGTTGCCACCTTGAATTGCGATACCCATTCTATTTTTGATTCAGGTAATAACCAGCCATCTTGTCCTGAGAAACATTGGTCAGACGTTCAGAAATAGGTATGTATAATGATTATGCATAATAGATGATTACATGGGGCACACTAAAAGTTTTGCACTTCTAGCTAATTGGAACTATTTGAATTTCGAATGTTATATTTTTTTAAACGTTGCAACCTTCTTAGTAATAAAAAAAAAACAATTGGCGGGAAATCATTTGTCAATTGTTTTTTATCACACATCAAAGTTCTACGTATGCAACGAAAATGGAATTGAGTCGAAAAGATTTTAGAGCGATGATTTTTTATGATTTTAAAAGTTCTGTCTCTCCGCAAGACTGTGCCGCTCGTCTTCAAAATACTTTTGGGAGAGAAGTACCTTGTTTGAGCACCGTGAGGCAATGGTATGCTGAATTTAAGAGAGGTCGAGTTTCTTTACATGACGAATTTCGTGAAGGGCGGCCTTCAACTGCCGTCAACGAAAATAATGTGGCTACTGTTAAGCGGTTAATTGAAGAAAACCCGCGGATTACCTATGAGACAATTCGAGGACTATTGGGGATTGGTATGAGTCAAATCCAGAAAACACGAAGAATTGAAAGTTCGGAAACTTTGCTGTCGTTGGATCCCTCATGAACTGACAGCGGAGCAGAAGCGGGCTCGCTTGGAATGGTGCTCACAGATGCTACTGAAGTACGACCACGGACATTCTAATGCTGTTTATAACATTGTCACAGGAGACGAAACGTGGATTTATTGTTTTGAACCCGAAAAAAAACAGCCATCTTGCGAATGGGTGTTTGAAAATGAGAACAAGCCAACAAAAGTGAGGCAGGCGAGAAACGTTGGTAAAAAAATGATCGCGTTTTTTTTTCTCAGCTACGGGTCCCATCTGTACAATTCCACTTGAAGATCAAAAGAGTGTTAATGCCGAGTGGTATTCTACCATTTGTTTACCCAGGGTGTTAGAAAAAGTTCACGAAAGACAACCCAAAAGCCGCGTTCTCCTACATCATGACAACGCTTCTTCACACACGGCCAACAAAACAAAGTCATTTTTATCTTCCGAAAAAGTACAACTCGTCACCCATCCTGCGCATAGCCCCAACCTAGCACCCTGTGATTTCTGTTTTTTCCCCAAAATCAAAGATTTGATGAGAGGTTTCACTTTTACCAACTCCGAAGAGGCAGTCATAGCGTTCAATCAGCACGTAGAAAACATGCCTTCAGATCTGTGGTCCTCCTGTTTTAAAAAAATGTTCGATCGCATGAAAAAATGTTTAAAATGTAAAGGAGAGTATTTTGAAAAGCAATAAACATAATATTTTGGTTTTAACATGTTGTTTTTTTAAGTTACGCAAAACTTATAGTGTGACCTACGTATATGAAGCGTCGTCAGTTTAATTGTCAATTAAATCAACAACAGTCGTCGATATTCACTTGACATCATACAAATTGCTACGAGATTTATCGTTTTTACATTTAATAAAAAGAAAGTTATTTTACTTGCTAGTCAACTAGCCTGGAGCTTTGTGATGGCAACGAGCAAAATAAAAATGTTATTGCGCAAAGTATTTTATAATGAAGAGCGCCCAAGACTTGATTCCAGCGATAGCAATTTATTTGAATAACATTTTGTGTTTGTATAACGCTCATTATTTCTGTCTTGCTGTATAATTATTCTTGTAACAATAATTTTTCACGTACAACCTTGACAGTATGTAAGTGTTTAAACGCACATAATTAATTAAAAACGGTGAATACAAGTTTGAATATTGGCTCCCCGAGGAGAGCCTAGGCATTCAACCCTTTGCCAAGTCGCCGTTCTAAATATTGTTAGACTTTATCTTCAAAACAAATACCTTCATAAAAGCAAATTCCAAAGGATCTCAGAATTAATAATTTTTTATTACTTTCTCAAAGCATAAGCGGGTATATAAGTATTTGCACTCGCAGCCTGCAGTCAAGATCGAAATGGCACATTAATGGATATTCGACCTCCTTCAAAATATAACTAATTAAATCCATTGCGGGTTTCAAAATAGTTTCTCGGCGAAACTCAGCGATTGTCAAGCTTCGCATTCTTGTGTGTCATTAGGTACCATTGTCCCGAGTGTTCCCCAAACTTGTGGGGAAACTCCAAACGGCCGGTAACCCTAAGTGGGGTTATTCCGAACATTTCCCTAACGTGTTTGTGTTGTAACGTGTTTAAACATTTTACTATGAACTCTAAACAGTAACAATGCCCAAACTACACAGTTACGGCGAAGCAGTCATTGAATAGGTTAATTAAATGCGAAGATTTATGCACTACACATGAAAATAAATTTAGAACGAGGGAATTATTATGGGAATATTTAATTAAAATGCAGTCAATATTCTTGTAAACGGTTGAACGTTACTTACGTTTATTTTAATTACGTCTGCCGTGATAAGATCCCGCGGTCGATTTCCAAGTCGAGTCGAACACAACATTATTTATATTTCTACGATTTGAAATTATAAGGTTGGAACTTGTGTGTTTCATGTTTGACAAGTCCTCATTTTACAATTATTGTTTTAGGTTCCATCCTATAGGGGACAAGGATCTTACAGCTAACACGCTGCTTCACTGTAAAATCATAGTTTTCTAACTGGTAATCAACTATTAAGGTAAAATAAATTCAATTTACGACGAAGAACAACAACGAAACAAAAATTTTCACAAACATTTCGAAGCATACATTAGTAAGATTATTTGACGGTTTGCTATGTCTAGCCACATCGGCAATAACTCATTAGTTATTGGCCATATTATAATAACACAATTTAACGGACGCTGATAAATTAATATCCGTTCGGCCAACATACGCAAGCATCAATCAAAATATCGTTATAGATCACATCCATTGGTGTTTAGTCTGCGGATGTTATGTTGGTTTTCTAATAAACGATTCAATGAACGATAATCTAATAATATAATGTTTGAAATGAGTTTATGGAGATGAGATTGTAGCCTAATAAGGTTTTATTATTTAATTTTATTATCTCACTTGTAACATAATAATATTAAGTAGGTTCATACAAGTTTAGTTTTTCGGAATGATGTTTTTTTATAGAAGCAACCCGCCTCGCCTTGATACGCTGTACTATTTTAATAAATCTATTTAAACTTATATAAAAACACTTTATCAATTGCTGAAAACTGCATTAAAATTCGTTGCGTAGTTTAAAAAATAAGCGTACCGACAGCGGCAGTGACTTTGTTATATATTATACTAGCGGACGCCCACGGCTTCGCCCGGTTACCAAATTATATAGGTACTAAAAACTTCCTCGAGAACCACTCTATCCAATGGTGAAAACAGAATCAAAATCTGTAGCGCAGTTTTAAAGATACATGGGATGGACAAACATCGGGAAGCGAGTTTGTTTTATACTATGTTAACATAATTATAACACACACACATATCACGCCTAGGGGTAGGCAGAGGCGCATTACACACCCACAATTTGCCAGTATTTTAAGTCCCACGTAATAGGGGACAAGCCTATTGCCGTCACCGGGCACACATATAATGGGTTATGTCCAAAATGGCCGAATGAATTTAATAAAAAGTAGCAGCTATATAGTAATTTTGAAAAAAAATAATTGAAACCCCTTGCGATGAAATGTTGATGAAAGGCAACAAAATCTTACGTGCTAGCCGCTATGGCACAACCAATTAAAGACCTGGGCGTCTCGGACTATATCATATAACAAGTAACCTATTGTTCTTGAGTTTTATATTTGGACGGACCAGAACTACAAGTTATAGTAATGATAAAAATATTACAGGGAGTCAGCAAAAATCATTACATATTCGCGATAAACTCAAAAGCTACTGCACCGATTTTTATGCTGCTTTCACTAACGGATAGAATAGTTCTCGAGGAAGGTTTCAGTATATAATTTGTCACGGGTTAAGCCGTGTGCGTCCGCTAGTGTATTATAAAATATGCCACCATGAAATACTAAGGCTGCTAGATTTAAAATGTGCTCGGTGTGGTTATTGAGTGTGCTCCGTTCATCCATATTCAATGATATAAAGAGTAGGAAGGCTCAAAGTGGAATGAAAGCGTGATGGTACAAATGGACATTCAAATCATTCAAAATTCGTGTCTCGCATTGCCTGGATTTGAACCATAAGCTTTTACAATAATATTGACGTACTAACATTTTAATAATAATTTGAGACCTACGCTCGGTCCACTTCTTGACGATGAAATCTACCCTTTATACAGCAAATAGCAGCGCATCCCTCCCTCGTAGGGGTGTTAGGTGTAATAAATTACTAACTAAATAAAATATAGCCTACGTTACTCAGTGATAATATAGCGTTATAATAGTGAAAGATTTTTCAAAATTAGTCAAGTAGTTTATGAGTTAATTCTCTACAAATCTTTCTGTTTCTGATCTGATCTTTCTGTTAGAGATTTGTGATAAAAGTTTGCCTAACTTGAAAGAATAATGTAAACTATTTAAATGGTCGTTTACATCAGTATTATACCCGTTAATTATCGGGATATTTGCCATGTAACGTTGGTTTGAGTTTCCGATATTTCGGCACTGTTGCAAGTGTTCTGTGGTTGCAAGCGCCATGATCACGGACACAGTGCCAAAATATAGGCAATTCAAAACAACGTTACAATGGTAAACATCCCTTTATTATAATACTGACGCAAGAATTAAGCTTTTAAATTCGGGTTAGTCACTAACTCGACACGAAGGACTGACAGGTGTGGTCAGTTGGCGAAAATTAACTATAGAACATCGTATTCTTTCGTCATCTGGACATACTTTCTCATTTCATCCAAAGTCGTGAAGTACAGTCGCATACGACAGACATACAGATTAAAAAAACAATATTACATCTACTTCCCATGTACCTACTACCTACAGATACCGCTCGTTTACAATTTTATAATACCTACATAATATGGATTCAATAAGAGAGAGATGGCTAGAAAGGTAAAATGAGAAAGTAGTAAAAAGGTGGTATTTTCTGATTTGTTGTATTTTTTGGTAAAACAGAGTGCCCCCCCCCATCTAAAATCTAAACGAATGGCTCGTTTACAATTACAATTACAAAACATATTAACCGAAAGCTCCAAAGACAAGTTAAAATTGATATACGTAATAAAAGACCAAAAGACAGTAAAACAGTAATGTCACTATAATTCAGTTATAAATATTTACAGCCTACGGAATCGTCGTAATTGTTCTTCGAACAGTAATAAGTTAACGATAAGCGAATTTAGCTATTAATCTCCGAGTCCAACTCACAAAGTCGTAAACCAGAACTGTAAATCGGTTATTTCCATGAAAGAGCCGACTAACCAGTTAATTTTGAATACTACACCGAAATATTCAGGTACCGATTGGGTTATATGATTTCAAATGAAATGGAGATTAGGTTTAGGTTAATTTAATAGAGAGTTCCTAATATATCCAATACTACTAGATCACTACACATTATAAAACAAATTTTGACATTTGACGTGCTTAACTGTACTTAACTTAAAAGTCTCAATTCAGAAACCGGCCGAAAGTCGCCCGTTCCGTATGTATGCTTAGATCTTTAAAACCGCGTAACGGATTTGACTACGGTTTTCACCTATGGAGAGTGGTTTTCGAGGAAGGTTTTTGTGCATATAATTTGTCAAGTTGAAGAAGCCGCAGGATTATGATACGGGATTATGGATCGTTTTTATTCTTTCATGTGAATACTTTCAGGATTATAATGAATCTTAGAATCAGAATAACACCTAAGCTTTCATTTATAAAATATATTGTGTAAATTGGCCAAAATATAATAATGTCACGTAATTCGAAAATAAAAACCATTTGCTAGCCATTTTGGCGTGCGCTGCAAAACAATTATGGGACCTACGGAAAATAATATAGGTTAAGAAAAATAAAATAGGTTACTAGAAAGCCTAATTAAGGAAAATAATATAGGTTACTAGAAACACTAATTAAGGAAAATAATATAGGGTAAGGAAAATAATAAAGGTTACTAGAAACACTAATTAAGGAAAATAGTATAGATTAAGGAAAATAATATAGGTTACTAGAAAGACTAATTATACGCAGACGAAGTCGCAGATGCACTGGATATCAAAAAACGTACCAGCATGTTTGCTTGTTTACAAACAATATTTAGGCAGTTGAAATTTGTTACAAAGGTAGCTAATGTTTTAGGACAAAAACAAAGGCTTCTTTTCATACTGGTAATAGATTCCTGTGGTTAGCGGGTCAACTCTTCGCCGCGGGCAGAGCTAAATTTACCTTCTTTGTGTATTATAAATTGTCCAATATTATGTACCTACCTATATAATCTCGGTAAAATTACAACAAAACAAGAAGTAAAACCACAGAGTCGCATCCCTACAAGCACGCGGGGCATGTGTGGGTGTCCACTTGCCGCATATCACGAACGCGGCAAGAGTATAGTTTTCACACACACACTCACACTAGATAAACTTGACTTGTGCAATAAAGGTAGCAAGGTAGCGTTGTAAGGAAGCTGAAATTCTGTTTGTTCTACTCTGTGTCCGAACCGTTATACTTTGTTTACTGTAAAAACTGAACTGCGCCCTCATTAACCTGAAGCGGGAGGCTCTTAAATGAGAGAGGGTAACAGAGGAATGAGGACGAGGGAGGTGAAAATATTATGCTACCTTTATTGTTTTTGTGTTCACTTTTAAACAAGTTGGAACGTCACGGATTGTTTGTAGAGGTTTATGCTAAGATAATAAAGTTAGACTACGTAATTAATACAACTTTTTAACGTCTCTCGGGATCGTTCTGTAGATTGCGAGTGTTTGTTACAATCATGGACGTATTATAAGAGAGGACATGCCATAAGCAACTGTGCACAGTGCAATCTTTAAGTGAGCACTGACGTCATAAAATTTGCGCGTGATTTCAAAAAGTGGGCGTGGCTTATCAGTGTACTATCAGCTTTCGTACATGTATATTCTGTGACAGTTCAGTAATTTTTGTGGAAATAAAAGGATAAAAGAAGATAAAAATGAATTATTGTGTTCTATCATGTAAAAAATATTCAGATAGACGTTCTGATGCTAAGAATCGCATCACATTTCATGCGTAAGTAATTTTAATTGTATTTTTTTTAGAATTGTTCTAGAAAAATCTCTCACTTTTGACCTTTTTGACATCTTCAAATATATTACTACTCGAAGATAGATGGCGGCGTTTTGTTTCACGAACACGTAATTTAAATAGCTACTTATATTTTACTATTAACATTTTATACTAATTAAACATACAGGAATTCGTTCAACGTTAACTCGTAAGTGATCTTTAATTGCTAAAATATTTCTCTGTAGTTTTTATAGAGCCGTCCGCGTCTAAGTCGCCATCTATTGACAACTGGCAACAATAAACATAAAACTTCAAAAATACAGGGCCGCAATTAGAAACAGATAATTTTACAAGACAAGTTTCCTACGACTGTTTCATAATGGGCTGTACAATTGAATATTATTATTCAAAGTATAGTTCAATATTAAATTTAATTCAAGTACTGGGTCAGGCACATACTTGTAATAAGGTACCTCCACGTCAGCAAAGTTATAGACTAACATAACTTAACATCACGCTAAAAATGATAGGAGCGGAGCAGCAACGAAATATGTATGTACGTATGTAAAACGAGAAAATAGTATATTTTGAAACCATCCAGTTTTAATTCCGCGACCAAAAGCCGCAGCCTCTCATACGTCCATTGCCGAGCGCTTAAGGGAAAAGTGTTATGGCGGTGGGTGGCTATCCCGCCGTCCTCAGGCCCCGATCATGGAGGTATCGTTGGTCCTGGTCGTAAATAAGTCTGCGGCGCCCTGGCCGTTGACTACGGAACTCAGTGGGGAGGGTACGTTTCCTCACTCTCTCGGCCGCCTCCTTCGGCGAGCAGGTCATGCTCACACGGCCGCGTTCCACCTACTCCTGCTGTAGACCATGGCTTGAGGCATGGACTCTAGCGAGAGGGTATCCACGCCCAGACCCACTATGAGGTCCCGGCGCTAACTCGCCCACGGTCAGAACTCCACCAACGTGTGGAGTGCAGTGTCTTCGTCGGAGGCCTCGCAGTGTTAACACTAGGGTGGACTCACGATGGATGCGAAACAGATACTTAATGAAGCCAAGGTTATCAACGGTCTATTTAAAATAGACACGTTGTTGGCCGTCAATCTACCCGCCCATACGGGAGCCCCGTATAGGGCCCCATTATACCTTAGACGTGGATATAACCCCTACGGCAAATTTCGACAGTTCAGTTTGAGATAGGTATATTTGCAATTCAAAAAATATAAAACTCCTTTGTACCAAAAATCTGAGTACGTCCCTGTCACGAGTGTGAGATAGTTAAAACTACGTAGTAAACTGACATTTTATGAAGTAAGTAGTTTTGCTATTGACCGCGAGATGGAAAATAAAGAAGTGGGCGGGACTAAGGTTCCTTATAATCCTCCTCACCACTCCTTCACACCCGCGAAGAGTCACACTTTGTCTAATAGGAAAATTGTATTACACCATCTCTACTCTTATAATATCTCTATGGTTACAATACTCAATTTTTTTTTATTTTAACTGCTGTCGCACTTTTGCAGTGGACACATATCACGCCTATATCCCCGAAGGGGTAGACAGAGGTGCAATACACACCCACAATTTGCCATTATTGTTAGTCCCACGTAATAGGGGGCAAGCCTATTGCCGTCGTCGGGCACATTTATAATGGGTTATGTCCAAAATGGCTGAATGAATTTAATAAAAAGTACGTAGCAGCTATATTGTAATTTTGAAAAAAATTTAAACCCGTTGCCTTGCGAGGAAATGTTGATGAAAGGCAACAAAATCTTATGTGCCAGCCGCTATGGCACAGCCAATTAAAGCCCTGGGCGTCTCGGACTAAACCTCGTCAAAATCCGTTACGTAGTTTTAAAGATCTAAGCATACATACGGACGGAAGCGACTTTGTTTTATTGAGCGAAGCGAGCCGAAGGCGAGCGGAGCTTTCAACGGGTGACTCAAATTATTTTTCAAACGATTTATGTTAAATTGTTTCTCGGCGAATAGTCGGCCGATTTCGGATTTTCTTGCACTCATCAATAGCTTACAGAATTACCCAGGTTATTAGGATGCCTGAATTTTGAATTTAAACTCGCTTCGCTCAAATATATGATGCAGCGTAATGGTACGTTTTGCGACTGCGGCGACCTAGTAATATGTAGTGATATCTAAGTCCTAAGTCACATAAATCCATGCCTCGAAGTTTAAAAAGTAAAAAAAAACTGTCAGGATGAAAGATTGAACAGAAACCACTAGCTTTCATGTGAAAATGTCTAGAAATAAAATCAGACTCGTTAACTGGATGCACTGCAGCGAACCTAACGTAGTGAATGGACTTTGTAGGCTAGTACTGGTTTAGAGCTAGATTAAGAGGGCGAGAGAGGTCCGCCTCCCATTTTCAAGTCTAAGGATTAAGTATAGCAGTGCGAAAAGCGTAAATAATGTTCGTCTTGTTGAAACTGGTCTCGAACATAGATAAGTCGCGTTGTTGACCGACCAATTACAGCGAACGAAGCGTCTGCATTTTAGAGATTGGACAAAATTTCCTTTCGTCCGTCTGTCTCTTTGCGTGTTTCGCGCTACCGGCCACATTTTTTATCCGATCTCCACAAAACTTGACACAAGTGTTACGTAAGTGTTGATTTAAAACTTTCATCGCTTCTATTCAAAGAGTGGCGTTTTGTTTTATTTTATTTGGGGAGCTTACAGCTATAGTACACATTAGTTATGAAAATTATACCAACTACAAGCTTCCACATTACTTGTCATAGGTAGCTCTTTTTTGTTCAGAGACTTTTTAGCGGGCAATAATAAGATTTGAATTTGGAACATGAATCTTTCATAGTAATCCAACCTAAGAAAAAAAAAAAAACGCGCGAACTTTTTTCATCGTTAGTACATTTCTTTTTTCTCAGGCGCGGTACTTTGAATCCTTCGCTACGTTCAGGATTCTACTTTAAAAACCCTCGCTACGTTCGGAATTCTACTCTAGAATCCTACGCTTCGTTCTAGATTCCAAAATAGTGCCTTCGACAACAATATATAATTTTACTCCCTTGTCACTGAACACTACTATTTCATGGTGAGATTTTTTCGATTGGGGGAAATGGGGGGTAGAAAATCCCAACACTAATGTTTTTAATATTAACGAGTTCTAATACTGTTAGGGAGACCACAAGTTTTAATATACTGCAAAAAGGATGGAAGGGGAAGAGGGATATAGCGTCGCGATAGTTATCATGACACATGCCGCATATAGGTGAGGGTGATTTAATCCACATTTGAACGTTTATGGTCTCTCTCAAATTTGGTCAAATAGGTACCAATGTAGTCAATTAAAATCGGATAGGGAATGCGGAAGTTAATAGATATTAAAATTTCATTCCACTTTCATAGAACAACCACCAATTTCTATGCTGATACGGAAAAACACCTCTTATATCCACCATGCTAAGATAGAAATTAATAAAAAATAAATCTTCATTTTCAAATTTAGAACATAATTTTAATATTCCCTCGTTTTGATTAAATTTTAAATTTAGAACGCGTCTCGACAACCGTTTTCGGAGACAAATTTTCATTTAGGTTGCTTGTACAATTATTGCGTAAAAAGCTTTTTCGCTAAAGTTTCTATGGGCGAGCTACAAAAAAGCTTACAAATTGTAACACTTTGTTCGTGTAAAATTAGACTGAACACGGCACGTGAGTACTACTTGCGAGTAACAGCACCCTCGGGGCTGTGTCGACCTTGGCAATATACAATGACATTTTAGATAACATTATTTTCGAGCCCATTGGGACATTTCCCAGTTAGTTTGTCATGCGTTCTAAATTTAATATAGGTACGTACACAATTTCTGTCCTACTTTTTGCACAGCGAGTAAGGCAACCCATAACCGTAACTAAAAGTGACCAGTCTTCATTCATCACCGTTCTTTGTAATACGTCAAAAGTGAAACCCGATTGCTATAAGTACAGACGACTGTGTAGCAATCGGGTTCAACTAATAGCCACGAGGCTAGATTGCCAAGGGGTCCTATAAATATCTTCAAGGCCCAGGTTACCCTCACCTGCACGCAGTGCACCCGCTGACAAACAGACGAGGCTCTGGCAAGAATTCTCCAAGCGCTTACAATCGCTAATAGATTCGCCCGTAATTTCGAGAGAACAAGAGTGACTGGCAAATTATGAGCGTATTGAAGGCCTCTATCAACCCCTTAGGAAATAAATACCTGATTTTGAGTGTGTGTGTGTGTGTGTGTGTGTGTGTGTGTGTGTGTGTATGTGTCTGTGTGTGTGTGTGGTTATCTACTAACCACAAATAGGATGAGAATAAAAGAAAAATCGAACTTGTTAGAATGTTCTTGTTATTCAATATTTTAAGTAGCACTCATTCTCCTATAATAAGTGATATAATAAAACGCTTACTTACTTGAAAAGCGTTGCTACAAAATAGAATTTAAAAAGGGAAGAATGGGTTTGGAAAGTGTAGATCAATCACTGTGAGTTACCAACTTAACGTAAAATTTTAAATGATCTTTAGGAATAATCTAAATATTAAATTGTAAGTTTCATAATAATACGCTGGCTGGTCGAAAATAAATCTATGTAGGTATGTATGTAATATTCCATGTTTGAAAATTTCTGCTTCATATTCAGAACCATCTGGAACGAAAACAAATGGAACAGTTTTTGAATTTTGATACTTGAAGTTTCTGATTTTGTTAGAAAAACAAGAACACTTGGTTGACTATTATTGAATGAGCCACAGATTATAATATAGGTAGTACCTACCTAGTACAAGTCTTAAGCTAAGGTTATACTGATGTGATGTTTCGGTTAGTGGAATCTTACCAAAATATCGGTAAATTTTATTGAACTCTAGCAAACGCCAGCAACATCGTCCGCTTGACAAATTGTATACTAAAACCTTCTTCGAGAACCATTAAACCCATTAAAACTAGTGGTTCTGTGAACCGTAGACTTCGGGAGCAGCTTTGTTTATTCTTAAATTATATTTATTTGCATGACTTTTGATTTTATTTATATGGGTTGCTATGGTTACGGATTGTATTCTTGACAGACCGTAGACTTCGGGAGCTTTGTTTAGAAATTTTATTTTTCAACTTTCTTTATTACTCCTTAATTTTTCATCCAATCCAAAAAATATCATTCACATGTTATTCATTGTAAGCAAGGAGTGTGTGTGTAAAGTTTCATGAAAATCGGTTGATAAATACGGCCGCAAACATGATCTGACAGAACCCGTAGATGTAGAGATGTGTACAGACGAAAGAAATTCTCCCCAGTCTGCAAGTTGAAACGGAGTTGCAAAAACCGGATCAAAATCCGTTGCGTAGTTTAAAAGATATAAGCATACATAGGGACAGACATACAGCGTGCGACTTAGTTTTACACTATGTTCAGATTTTATTGACAACAGTTCAATACTTTAACGACCTAAACAAGTCAACAAGTAAAATCAATGACGGTTTTATAATTACATTACATTACATAATATATCATTGAGAAAAATAGTATGAAACATTCATAGATACTGTCACATCTTATTATTTGTTTTGTCATATCCTTTTCTCCGAAAGGGTAGACAGAGGCATTGTGGACTTCGACTTTACAAGTTATTAAGTTGATCTCACGTAATAGAGGGTTTAACTGTTTTACTACAAGTTCCTTTTAACATTTTGTCTACATATTGAATGGAATCAGGCGTTACCTGGCGAAAGTCCATGATAAAACAATGGGGTAAGATGTTGATTTTTTTTTTGCGTGTTCTCTTTGAGACTGTCTTGAGAATGCCTCGTGAGTAGGTGAAACATATGTCGCCGTTTATAATGTCTTCTATTCAGCGAAATTAGTGCAATTATATAAAAAAAAAAAAAATTCAACATCTTACCCCATTGTTTTATTTTGTCTATATTTTTTGTGCCCGAGGATATTGTAGAATGTAACTCACTAATGATCAAAGTAATTGTCCTGGTTGTTAGTATTGAGGTTCGGATTACAAACTGGTTCTTTATTTTCTCTTGTACAGGGTTTCCGGTAATGGCTTGCCCCTATTACGTGGGGCTGAAAAAACTAACCTCCTCGAGATTTTCTTTTCTAAACACACTTATATATTATCTAATACAAACTAAATATACATAGAAAATACCCAAACTTCGAGACAAACATATAATATTGTGGATCACAAAAATATTTGGGACATGGAAATCGAACCCGGATCTCAAGAACGGCAGTCGCATACACATACCACTGCGCCGCCGAGGCAAGCAGGTGCACCACGCAAGTAAAGGTGACTTAGAGCTAAGTCTAGCATAGGTTTATTATTCCACCTGAACTCATACGAGAGCTTAAAGTTTGGTAACAAACCCGTTTGACGAGATACTCAAAATGCACATCATATAATATGAAAGCCTTCGTAGTTACATCGCAATAGATAGAGCAGATAGTAATCATATAGATATTTACGACATTTGTACCAAACTCAACCCATCGATTTTATTCATATTCAAGTTTTATCTCTTAGGGCTGCCTCTTGCAATTTCTGTTAAACTACTAGCAGGTCTCTCAAGCAATAAATCGATGGACTTAAATGTATAATTTACCTGGAATACTCTGCCTGACGGTTAATAGAATAGTATTTATTTATTTTTATTTATATTACACCAACTGATTTAATGAGTTAGTTATCTACAACTAATTTGCAATGCATTTGGTATTTTCTGAACCATATTGTAAATACTAGTAGGTTCCTAATGATAGGTCTTGTTATAAAATGATCAATACATCGATATTCGGTCCATAAATATTGTATATATAATAAAATTACCAAAACGATTTGGCTAGTTCCTATCTGGCAACTAAAGAACTGTTTCCACATTAATTATATATTTGGAAAAGTATACTTCTTTCTCAAAAGGACACATAATTGAATCTATTACTTTCTTGTTTTAAGTCGGTTGCAATGGACCGCAAAAAAATTGTAAATTAATTTCATGATTAAAATTTGTACTTGAATTATTGTGTCCTATGTGGGTAAACTAGTAAAAAATATTTTACTAAAAAAAAGTTACATACTCAGTGTGCCAACCCTATAACGTTATCCTCAATGGAGTACTCTCCAAGCCTACGCTGTTTCCAACTGAACCGGAAAAATATTTGCACACATGAGTTTCATACAAGTTTGTACTGAAAGAATGTACTCGATATGCTAAAAGCATTTCACTGAATAGGAATCTCGAATTAAAGCGAAACATAATAAAAATATAAAGTAAATAATATACGTTCTTTTATGAAAACATATGGAATATGAAATATAGTGTTATTCTTTATTTGTTGAATAAACCACGGAGTGGAAAGTTTTAGTTCAATTCAGAATACATGGGGTACACTAAAAGTTTTGCACTTCTAGCTAATCGGAACTATTTGAATTTAGAATGTTATATTTTTTTAAACGATGCAACCTTCTTAGTAATAAAAAAAAACAATTGGCGGGAAATCATTTGTCAATTGTTTTTTATCACACATCAAAGTTCTACATATGCAACGAAAATGGAATTAAGTCGAAAAAATTTTAGAGCGATGATTGTTTATGATTTTAAAAGTTCTCTCTCTCCGCAAGACTGTGCTGCTCGTCTTCAAAATGCTTTTAGGGGAGAAGCACCTTGTTTGAGCACCGGGAGGCGATGGTTTGCTGAATTTGAGAGGGGTCGAGTTTCTTTATATGACGAATTTCGTGAAGGGCGGCCTTCAACTGCCGTCAACGAAAATAATGTGGCTACTGTTAAGCGGTTAATTCAAGAAAACCCGCGGATTACATATGAGACAATTCGAGGACTATTGGGGATTGGTACGAGTCAAATCCAGAAAATTTTACACGAAGAATTGAAAGTTCGGAAACTTTGTTGTCGTTGGATCCCTCATGAAATGACAGCGGATCAGAAGCGGGCTCGCGTGGAATGGTGCTCACTGATGCTACTGAAGTACGACCACGGACATTCTAATGCTGTTTATGACATTTTCACAGGAGACGAAAAGTGGATTTTATGTTTTGAACCCGTAAAAAAACAGCAATCTTGTGAGTGGGTGTTTGAAAATGAGAACAAGCCAACAAAAGTGAGGCAGACGAGAAACTTTGGGAAAAAATTATCGCGTTTTTTTTTCTCAGCTACGGGTCCCATCTGTACAATTCCACTTGAAGATCAAAAGAGTGTTAATGCCGAGTGGTATTCTACCATTTGTTTACCCAGGGTGTTAGAAAAAGTTCGCGAAAGACGACCCAAAAGCCGCGTTCTCCTACATTATGACAACGCTTCTTCACACACGGCCAACATAACAAAGTCATTTTTAGCTTCCGAAAAAGTACAACTCGTCACCCATCCTGCGCATAGCCCCAACCTAGCAGCCTGTGATTTCTATATTTTCCCCAAAATCAAAGATTTGATGAGAGGTTTCCCTTTTACCAACTCCGAAGAGGCAGTGATAGCGTTCAATCAGCACGTAGAAAACCAGCCTTCAGATCTGTGGTCCTCCTGTTTTAAAAAATGATTCGATCGCATGAAAAAATGTTTAAAATGTAAAGGAGAGTATTTTGAAAAGCAATAAACATAATATTTTGGTTTTAACATGTTGTTTTTTTTAAGTTACGCAAAACTTATAGCGCGACCTACGTATTTTTTTCGCTATTCGCTGGGATAACTAGTTGTATTTATTACCTTTCGACCCTTTAGATCAATGTATTGATGAACCTACCAGAAACTCGATTTCATGACTCGAATTGCTATATTATAACAAACTTCGACGTCGAGAGATAAGAAGCATTTTTTTTTAAATTCCGCGCCCCAAGGCCGCGGCCGCTCTAACGTCCGTAGCCGGGCGTCTGGTTACAAGCACAACGTATTTCCATGGGCGCCCGGAGATAACAAGCATAAAAAAAGTGAGAACCTCCTCCTTTTGAAGTCGGTTAAAAATATGCTTGGTTACACAAAAAAAAAACTAAAACAGGGTGAATTGTAATGTGCTTTTAACGGATGTTGTTGTTATAGATACCTCGTTAAAGAAATTACATAGTTTAATACTTATGCGAAGACGAGCACGAACGTGTAAACAGGGCGCTTTTTAGTATAAAGGCACCAGAGGCATACATCATTTGTGAAAGTTTCAACTTTTTAACGATCTCGACTCATAAGATACAGCCTGGTGACAGACGGACCGAACGGAAAGCGGAGTCTTAGTAAAAGGGTTCCCGTTTTACCGTTTGGGTACGGAACCCTAAAAATTATGATGGCACTGAATTTTCACTAATGTGGAAAAGGCAGTTCGTGGCGTTCGACGAGACCCGAGGCGAACCGCGAGACGAATGTCTAAACCCAGCATAAGATACGATATTATATCATGATTCATGATGTTAAGTTTATCTTATCGTTGATTATTTTTACCTGTGGAGGCTGTGATCCCCCTGAGTGTAACTTAATACTGAGCTTAGTTCGCTATTTAGGATGTTTGCTAAGTTAAGTATCTGATACTCTCATGATCCAGAACTCATTAGCAGTGAGAGATTATGCTGAAATCTACGCGGAATATTCACAACATCAACTTAAATATTACTTGCAGAACAGATTATGTGGAATATAGACTGGGGAAGGTTTCTAAACACAATATTCTTCTTCTCGTGTCTATTATGCTGATAATATAAGAATAAGTATTATTAAGATACTAGAAAATTACCTATACACGTGAATATACCTAGTCCAGCCATAAGTTTTGTTACAAATGAAAATGCATTTTTTTTAAATGAAGTAGGTAATGTCATATTATTAAAATTTATATGTAGTTCGTGGCTTGTGACCAGAAGCAGAGTCCTGCTGGAAAGTCCACGGTATATTTTTAAAAAGTGTTTTGCTGAGAGGTTTCACACCATGATTCAAGACAGTTGATACACTTCTGCTGAAGTTTTCACTCCTTTTTCACTAAATGTAGTTTTGTGACTCCCTGATTCGACACGCCCCACCAAACCATCACTGACGCAGGATGATGACCACGTTGTACCTTTACGACCAATCCGATATTGTAATTCGATAATGAACACGAAAAAATATGTGAAATGGCGCGTAATCGAAAGAAGTTTTTAAAATAATATACGTGTTCCAAATTCAAAATAATAAAAAATTAAAAAAAAGAAAAGTTTTAAGGTTGTTAAGTACCTACCTTAAAACTTTTCTTTTTTTAAATTTATATTTGTATGTATTTATGGCCAGACTAGTTATATTTTTATAATAAACATTTTTTTACATTCTCACATAATGTCATCTAGCCCAAATTAAGCTAATATAAGTATTTCTTATGGGATCTAGACGACTGATAAACATACTTATATTTCTAAATACATACAAATTTCATTTATATTTCTAAATACATACATATTATACATAGAAAATACCCAAACTCCGAAATAAATATTTGTGGACACAAATAATTTGATTCGACCCGGAATCGAACCTGGGACCTCAGGGCAGGCAGTCGCATATTCATACCACTGCGCCACCGAGGCAGTGTTATATAGGTAAGCAATGAAGTTTGTTAACTTTTTCTCAAACAAGTTTACAATATAAATAGCAAAAACTATAGTCCTGGGCTGCATGGACGCGAACCAGCGACCGTTAGCTTTCCAGGAGGAACGTTCTACCAACTGACCAAAACACCACTAGCCGAAGACCTCTAATTATGCGATCACTACCTATATTATTTCAATATCGCAAACGTTCGGCGTTACCAGAGCGCCATCTACCAGCAGTTGAGGAACTAACAAATTGATACAGATGCCATAAAAATATATCCCTTTTGTGTTTATTACTATTTTATTATGACAGTTTTGGAGAAGAGGTGCTCGTGGTCTAGTGGTAACTGACAATATTAACACATTGCAAAGGTTAAACAACGTCTAGTCAGGCCGGTCTTACGATGGGTGACCATTTCTTAAGACACTCGAGAGAGCACTTTAAGCCGTATAATTATTATGTGTAGTTTTGTGATTGGTGTATCCATGTACTAAAGGATGTTCCAAAATAACTCTGTACTTATTAAATAAAACAATTATCTATTAGCTTAGTTGTGCTTAATTCGGAGTGGAGACTTAATGAATGAATATATAAATCCCGTCTCTTCAATATTATGAATATTGGTATGTAAGTCTTCTCCAAAACTCATCATCCACCGAGCCTTTTCCCAACGCAGTTGGGGTTTCCAGTCTAACTGCGATTCGGCTGAAGTTCAATATTTTCCGTGAAGCGACTGCCATCTGACCACCCCAACCCATGGGCGATATCGAAGTTCTGTAGTTAGACCGGTCGGATTTTTGATTAAGGGCTCCCTTACCTACCTCCCTTAACTCCCTTAACTACCCCTAACGACTGCCATAGATGTTCATATGACAACCGGGACCTACGCTGACGGCTTAACGAAGCACGGGATCACCTCGCAGAATTATCAAAGGTGTTACACTTATATAATGTAAGCCGCGTAAGGCGAAACTAATCAGGTTTTTGTAATAAATCAGTGGAATAAATAAGTGTCGATAAGAACACAAATTTTCGAAACTAAATCTCATAATAAACTAAAATATACCGAGTGATATTGTGCTATCGAGCGCGTTCAACCCTGTTAACTGTACATCTCAATTTAACTTTGTCCTGTGCGCACTAACTATTAATGATACTGTTGGTAACAGTAAAGACGTCCTGTTCTAAATCTCACAATGTGCTACGTGTTAAAACGAATCGATATTTTAAGCTGGGTAGTTTGATACTTCTTGTAGATATCGTTATTTTTTGTCTGGACTGCAAGGATGTAACATTGAGCCCGGCTGTAGGAATTTAGGTCCGGAATAAAGAATATAAATATCGATTTTTATTTGTACATAATACCGGCAACCGGTAACAACAGACCTACTGACAAATGTAGATGTGTGCACTTCTGTCAGCCCCCTGAAAGGTATAAAGTGATTGTCAATGTTATTATCAGAGTTATAGGTGATAATAGGTGACGAGTATATTGCCGCTTATCGAGAAATCTTAGGTTTTTCAAAACCTCGTCTTAAATAAATAAATATGTTAGAACAATTCATACAACGCCATCTAGTTTCAAACTAAGCAGAGCTTGTGATATGAGTACTAGATAAACTGATTTAAATGCATACATATTATAAATATGAAGTTATAAATATGATGTATGAAAATCGACAAAGTTTTTCCCGCCTGGAAATCGAACCCGAGACTCCGGCGTCGAAAGCGGATACACTACCGACCACGCCACCGAATCAATCAAAGTAAACTGATCAGTAGATGCACCACTTCCAGGTAAGGTTAACTTGGGACCACTTTACACCGTTGGGAGTTACGTATCTACAAGTATACAAACGCACGATAAACGTAACACGTTTCGGTGTCAGTCAGTTGAAAATAGAACTTGATTTCACGACCGCAAGCAATTTTCATTAGTGCGGTACTTTTATTTGCAGTTCGTTCTATATAAATGATAATTCAGCATCGATGGGGCCCCAGTGTCATGGTATCTCTATTGTTTTCACAGTTACTACCCCGTCATGGTATTTGTTCAAACGTTTTGTACAATCGGTGATCGTTTTCGCTACGTCGCTGTTTGCATTAGTTTCATTGTTAGGTTTCACCCCCTTTCATGACTCGTGCCCGGTATTACGTGTTGAGTACGCCTGCCGAGTTTTTGTCACGCTCGCACTTGTTGAATTCGTCGTAGATCGGCAAGAAAAAAGAATAGATTGAATGGACTATAAGATGAAAATTCTCTACGGCGACTTGATTGGAACAAATCTATAGCAGAAGATGCAGATTCGATTGCTTCTTCTTGCACCAAGATGCAGTTTGATTTGAGAAGAATAGGAAAAACAGACAGTACCTACGACTGATGCCCACAGGTCTGACCGCGTGAATAATTAGCTTACGACAAAAACTTTTTCGTGCCCTCCGATAAAACAAAATCGATATTATTATGTTGCCCTGAAAAATCGTTCAGTTCGTAACTTCGGAGAATAGCGTGTAGATACATACATACAGACAAGAATAAAAAATCCTATATTGTGTTTTATTAAACCTTTTTATGTCACCCATACTTGTTTCTAGAGTTCCATACCCAAAGGGACAGAAACCCTATGACTGAGACTTCGCCGTCCGTCCGTCTGTCTTGGGCTGTATCTCATGAACCGTGATAGTTAGAAAGTAGAAATTTTCACAGATACTTCTGTTGCCTCTATAACAACAAATACTAAAAAACAGAATAAAATCAACATTTAGGGGGGCTCTCATACAACAAACGTAATTTGTTTTGCCATTTTTATATATAACTAGCGGACGCCCGCGGCTTCGATCGCTTGATAAATTATATTATATACACAAAAACCTTCCTCGGGAACCACTCTATCTATCCATCTAAATCCGTTGCGTAGTTTTAAAGATCTAAGCATACATACACGGAAGCGACTTTGTTTTATAATATGTAGTGATGGTACGGAACCCTTCGTGCGCGAGTCCGATTCGCACTTGGCCGGTTTTTACTTTTATTAAATATATACCACACGAATTTTACTATTTTGTTACTAGTACTATAATAAAATAGTAAAATTCGCGTGAAGATGTTTTACCTACATTGAAAATTCAAATTTATGATAGTATTATGTGCAATAAAATGAATTGTAAATACCGCAAGCTGCATCGAAATACATAAAGCAGATACTTATTATGGAACTTCATATCTACATCAAATAAACTGAAATTAATGTTTGGATCGATGCCTTAGTTTTGGGCGTACTGCCAATTGGGTGAACGGTACTTTTGAGACTATTATAATACATGTTATGGGTTTCGGGAGAGGACCAACATTATAAAACGTCGTGCATTTTGTATTTGGACCGCGGTGGGACTACCACCTAAAGTTGCTGAGCCAATTACTCTACGAAGCCATCTTTGCCTACTAGGAATTTTGGCTTAGTAATAGTCTTGTCTATTATTTTTTTTATAAATATTAAGTACGCCAAATTGACGCCACCCGCCTGATGGTAAGTCACAACGACGTCTAGCGATTGCGGGTGACTCTCACAGTACACAATACTATAGAGAGCGGCCCTCAACTTGACGGCCTTGTGATCTACCTCTTCACGCCCCGCTTAAAGAACCCAGGATTATAAGTGGGAGGAAACACGTGCGCAGGCAGGGTGTTATATCGACTGCGAGCATTTTTTAGCCTATGACCGTTTCCGGGCATTTATTATTTTCCAGGGCCTCGTTAGACTCCAAGCAGGTGCACTGCTTGCAGCCCTATGAGCATGACAGTGTCCACTAAAGTCGATGGACTTTTTCAACCAATGATATCACAGAAAAAAACAGTCACTTGATCCAAAAAACATATTTTTTGAAATTTATCGAATTTCTGCTTTCGGACGGATTGATATCACGGACTGCTGAGATACTATTCAGTGGTGTCGTAACACCTGTCGTGGCTGTAGTGTGGGTGTGTATGCCTTTGGGGACGTAGGCATGATGCATGTCTGTATGACATCATTGGTGTTGACGCTGGCTGTGCTCGCCCTGCAGATGAGGAAGACTATGGCTGTGAAAACGTTGATGGGGTCCTAAAGCACATTTAGCATATACCTATTAAATAAGTAATATCATCATCATCTTCTTACTGCTGGGCATTCTTCCAAATAGGGGGAATTCAGCCTTCATATACCGAGCTGGCCAGACCGGTTGATATAGGGTTTTGTGTCGAGTTTTCCTTCTCTAATCATTATCAATAACATCACTTCACTACATATTTTAAAACAAAGACTACGCAATGGATTTTGATGCGGTTCTCACCAATGGATAGAGTTGTTCTCGAGGAAAGTTTCTGTGTATATAATTTGTCAAGCGGGCGAAGCCGCGGGCGTCCGCTAGTAAGTAATATAAGATAAATGCTATTCATCTCGTCACAAACACACGTGACTTCAGCGTATTCTTACGCAACGTTTCCTTTCCCACAATAACTCACAGGGGCCATAAATAAAATCTCCTAGGAATATTTATGTTCAGTATTATTGAATATGACAGGTGGTCTTGTAGCTCTTAACTCAGATAATTAAGATGGTCAAGATTATTGTACACGTGGTATAAATCAAAATATAATATGTCGTCAATTATCATGTAAATAATGAACCCGGTAAATTCAAAAATGGTTTATGAAGATTCAAAAGGTATAAAAATTAAGGTGTAATTTTTTTTCCATTTCGTTTATTTAGTTAATAAATCGGATAAGCTTGGAAAATTTTCAGTCAAAACTTGGGTACTCAGTGGGATTGACGAAGTTAATGCTGAGTTGTGGGCGTAACAGACGCCTCTGGCAATTCCGTAGGGGACAAGGGGAAAAAGTGTTAATTTTTGTGCTTAAATAAAAATGTAGGTACACTTATTAATTTCTTGTTTTGTATACCTTTTTCTTTTTATATGAATTGCCGTACTTTGTCTCGCTAAAACTCGAGATCAACTGGACCGCTTTGGTTAATTTTGGTCTGAAAATATTTGTACAAACTCAGAGAAGGTTTAATTTGAGGCGGTACGAAGTTCGCTGGGACAGCGACTAGCCAATAAAATGTACTTACCTAATTAATGGAAGTAAGAACAGTTTTGGTGACTTTCTAGAATAGTACGATAAAGGCGGAAACTGTATGATGGCAGTACATAAATAATTAAAAAAACAAAAAGTCAAAAAGATCAATCTAAAGAACACGTAAGCCAATCGGGTGTCCACAAAATGAACATTAAAACGAACTACAAGTAAACTGTTATTTTTTTCTTACGTTTTGTCTCGTCGCCATATGGTCTGGCATGACGCCAAACCGTATCGATCATTTGGCAACGTGCCAAATTCAAAGTGGAGAAGTGAAAACAAACCCTTATAGCCGTCACTGGTACAACTTTCAATCACTGAATACGAGTGCCCACTGTGCTAATTGGATTCAAGATCAAAGTGCGAAATCTAATGAACAATATCAAACAGAGACCAAAGAAAAGATAACTGATATACATATATCTAAACGGAGCTTAACCGTGATAATTTTAAAAGGCATGAGTGAACTCGTGACTATGGTTGATGTAATCGAATTGAAACGTTAGGGGAACGAAAAGGAAAGGAAACCTGATATTACTACATTTAATCACTCTGCAGTCCGGGCTACCATGGCTGTTAAAGAGTGACACGTCAGCCCCAAATAAATAATATTTTTGGACATTCTCACACAACGTCATAAAATAGACTAATACTAGCTTGTGCTATGGGATCTAGACGACTGATAAACATAGGTACTTAGATATTTCTAAATACCTACTTATATTGTACATACAAATTACCCAAACTCCGAAACAAACATTTGTGGATCGTCAAAAGTCCACGGTTCGGTCCCGTCTCAGGGACGGCAGTCACATACTCATACTACTGCGCCACCGAGGCAGTCAATATGTGTATTTAAATCAGTTATGAGTGAAAAATCAGAATACATAGAGTTAAAAAATAGATAAAAAGACCAGAAATAACATCTTGTAATCGCACATTCCCAAGATTGAAGTTAAATGAAATGCTGTACTCAGTGCCTTAGGTTTCATAAAGTAATAGAACAAGAAACTATAATGACAATACTTTTTTTTAATTCCGCGAGACCGTGGCCACTCCCATGTCCATTGCTGCGGGCGTCTCTGGTGACCCCAGAAGGTATTTCCAGTGGCGCTAATTAAAATGCTAACACTGGTACATCACCTTCTGATTTTTTATTCATTTATCACAAAACCGCAGAAAGCCATTAAATTAATAAAAATGTCATTATTATAATTAGTAACTGTTATTGTAATGTATAGATGTTATTAATCTGGTAAGTACAGAAATATAAGCCAGGCGTCCTAACCCTGGAATGGGTCGACCTGGTAGCGATATAAGAATAGGTGATAAAGTCATGGAAGTTAGTACAATGTCACCACGCATATTATGATGTCACTAATATTCTTTTGGCGGTGCAATATTCTGTTCATAGACTAAAGGGAATTTCATCTAATCGTCTGTAATTTACGAAAGTTCTAAACTGGGAATTTTTAGGAATACCCCAGGATTTAGTAAAAATACACGTCTAGAATTGACGTCCGAGACGCCCAGGACTTTAATTGGTTGTGCCATAGCAGCTGGCACGTAAGATTTTGTTGCCTTTCATCAACATTACATCGTAAAGCTACGGGTTTCAATATTTTTTTCAAAATTACTAATTAATAACAACCGACTTCAAATTAAGGAAATGGGACTAAATAATTGTCGGAATGGGACCAAATCCATATGAAATGGGACCTGGCTATTGGAATTTCACAGAGTGGTTATGGATTTTATATAGTACCGGTAGCGATAAAAGGCTTGCCCCGTACCTATAAGCTTGCCCCGTACGTATAGGCTTGCCCCGTACCTATAACGCGGCACCAACACAATTCTAGCATATTGTGGATGTGTAATGTACCATCTCTGCCTACCACGTCGGGAATATAGGCGTGTAGTATGTGTGTCTGTATTGTTTTTTTCTAATAAATATTAACATAATTTTCTGAATCAACGGTTTCCGTGACCCAAACCTATATATCCGCCATACAGTAAACTAATAAAGAAAATTGTAATTCTCATATGTATGAGAATTTAAATTTTCTTCTCTTCTAGTAAACTATTCTTGAACATTGCTGTAACAGTTAAAAGTAACTTATTTGACATCTATTTGATCGTATTATCTTTTCTAACTAATGTTCAACCATGAAATCGTTAATTTATTGTCCTTTTTATGTGGATCTTTATTGGATTTCATCCCGCCGATAGGCATGTCGGACTTATGCCGATTAAAACGTATGGTGTCGCTCTGTTTGTGTTATTGATCGAAGATCTGAGTATTCCTGTCAAGACAGTCTCCACGGGGTACTTTATTAGCATACTGGTACAATTTGATGCAATTATTTTTTAAGTTTTCGCCCTAGCATCGATTGTTGTCTAAAAGTGCGAGAAACAGGCCAGAGTTGTATCAGGATACTGTCATTATGGTTATAGACTTCATCCCGCCGATAGACCTGCCGTCCTGATTCCTCGAGGCCGGAACTTTTAGGCATTTGCACATATTAAGCAAACCTGATTTCAAATAACCTTTATACTGAGCATCAAATCCGTAAAAAAAAATGTTTTTTAACAAGCATGAAATTTTTCACATTGAGTCATAATTTCATCATTTTACATTCATTTTGTGAGTATATTGAGGTTAAGTCTCTAATGATACGGAAATTGTTTATAGCGGTACAGTTATGATCAACTGATGACTCTAATTTATTTGTCATTTTGTAGTAAAAGTGACTACTTTTTTCGTATGACAAGATATGAGTGAGTGATTTAAAGTACTAGAGTAGCCCAACGATATTACATATACCTACTAGCCGCGATATTTTAAGAAATAATAAGGAATATTTGAAGCCCATTGAGCGTAGAGTTAATTTAGCTGTACCAAGAACCGTACTTTCAATTTTAACTTCTAAACTTCACTCTCAAAACACAAGGCATCGTATTGAAAAATTTAAAGTTCATTTGATTGTTCGTTTGAGCATCATGTTAAAACAGCTAGATCGATCTTGATGGGATTTGGTACTAACATTAATTTCAAGGCTCTGGGTACTTACCTTGAATAAAGGTTTCCGCGAGGATCCAGAACCAGGAAACTATTCCACACAGGCGAACCCACTGGTATCCATCCATTAGTACGTAGTAATACCTAATATTGTATATGTACTACTTATATTACGGGGATATTTTTATTACATGAAATCTTTAACTGACATGAAATGGTAGGTGTTAAGATAATAACAGCGAGTAATTTTTCGTATCAGGCACTATAAACTTTTATTACTTTGGAAATAATCACAGGTTAGTCTTGACTTGATGATTAAATCGTCCGCAAGACACTCATCATAATACCTCATTTATTTTAAGAGTACCGTATCAATTACTACCTCTATACAACACCTGGCAAACAAGAAAATTATAATATAATATACTTTTTTTTTTTTTTTTTAATTCCGCGGCCCAAGGCCGCGGCCGCTCTAACGTCCGTTGCCGGGCGTCTCTGGATATAATATACTGTTAAAAAGTTATAAAAATATTCTTTAAATATAAACATTACTAATAATCAAAATGTCTAACAATTTCGGATGTAAGATTTAATTAAAAATGTCAAATAACACGGATTAGAAATATGTAGAGGCACAAGATTCATACGTCCATCAAAATACAAAGTTTACGAGTTACCCCACTTAAATAAAAAAAATACGGAAAGAGACAATGGTATGTCACTTTAGAGCGGCTATTAAAAAAACGAGGTATTTCTCCGTGAAGTAGCTAACAGCTGGAAACAATAAATTGTTAAACAATGCTCACTATATGTCAAGGGGATTAATTAATTATCGCGGACTATTTCTAGGTATGACTTAAGAAATTACTTACTCGCAATCATTAATTGAGCGGTGATCGAATAAAATTCGTTCGAAAATGAATTGAGTTCAGTTCTTTTTTTATAACAAGCACAAGCAGAAAATATTTTAATGATTAGTCGAAAATAATTTTGTAGTAGTGAAGAAACAATCCAAAGAATGTAGGTATAACAATAAAAAGGTATGCTCCTTTATTTCCAAGTAGTTCGTGGTAGCTCAGTTGATTATAGCATACAGCTTGAAAGGGAACTGAAGCTGGTTCGATTCCAGCCCAAGACTTTAATTTTTTGCATTATAATAAAAAAAAACATCTTGACTCAAACTCAAAAACTCCACCATACAGAAAATAAGTGCACATTTTTTTTTTTTTTTTAATATTTAGTTCGACAAATTGACGCCACCCGCCTGATGGTAAGCTGAGGCGACGTCTGGCAATTGAGGGCGACTCTCAAAGTACACAGGAATACTATAGAGAGTGGCCCTCAACTTGACGACCCAGTAATGTGCCTCTTCACGCTTCGCTTAAAGAGCCCATAAGAGAGATGTTGGAGGAAACACGTGCGCAGGCAGGGCGTTCCAAGCCACCATCGTTCGGCAGAGAAACGATCGTTTAAAACGCTCGGTTCTCGCGAAGACGGTTTCCACGGTATCATCGGTGACATCTCTGCCCGGCACGCGTTGTTCGGGATCGGAAGGGAGAGGGTGGGATCAGGTTGAAGAGCTCTTCAGAACACTCACCGTGGTAAATACGGTAGAACGCGGCCAAGGAAGCAATTGTTCGGCGCTGGGCTAGCGGCTCAAGGCTTTCCGTTACCTCCGGACAGTCTATAATGCGAACAGCGCGTCGCTGCATAGCGTCGAGTGCGCCCAGCAAATACTTCGCGGAGCCGTCCCAGAGGTGAGAGCAGTATTCAACGCAGGGTCTAATCTGCGTTTTGTACAGCAGACACCTCTGGTGCGGTGTAAAGAATCGCTTTACCTTGTTCAGTATTCCTAGTTTCCGCGAAGCTAGCCCAATACCTCTCAATGTATTTTGTGTTATTGAGCTCTCGACGAACGTCTATGCCAAGGATGTCTAGATTGTCCTTCATTGGTAATATTGCATTCTGAAGAGTGGGTAGGGGAAGGAAAGCGGATTTTATCGCTGTAAATGCACACGCCTGTGTTTTGTGGGCATTGAACTCGACCAAGTTCTCGGCACCCCATTGGGAGATACTGTCGAGGTTCCGGTCGAGATCACCCACGAGATGTCGTCTCTCCTCCTCTATCACAGATCGCCCCGCCGTCGGACGAACCGAGTAACTCCCGTGCAATGTACTGTCATCTGCATAGCAATGAATGTTCCCGAGGGAAAGCATATCATTGATATGCAGAAGAAAGAGAGTTGGTGACAGTACGGACCCCTGCGGTACCCCGGCATTCACTTGCAAGAAGCGAGAAGCCTGGCCATCGCAGAGGACCCGCACTCGGCGCTCGTTTAAAAAACTGGCAATCCAGCTGCACAGTTGAGGAGGTAGACCATATGCCGGAAGCTTGGAAAGGAGCGAAGCATGCCAGACCCTATCGAAAGCTTTGGCGATGTCCAGGCTAATAGCCAAAGACTCGCCGAACTTTTCCATAGCCTCACCCCATACATGCGTGACGAATGCCAGGAGGTCACCCGTTGATCGTTTTGGCCTGAAGCCATATTGCCGATCATTGATTAGCGAGTGATCCTCCAGGTATCGCATGAGCTGCTTATTGATTAGAAGCTCGAGCACCTTGCAAATGACTGAGGTGACAGCTATGGGTCGATAGTTGCCTGGATCGGATCGATCCCCTTTCTTGGGGATCGGTTGTACGTTCGCCTCCTTCCAGGCCTCCGGCACGAGGCCTGTAGAGTATGACAGCCATGATCCACGTGCAGCCAAAGGACGGAGTAGGAGGGGTTCTCCAGACAGCGCAACCGGCGGCAGCAAACATCCGCCCTAACGAACACGCACACCCCGGCTTTATCGCGAAATTGTTCCTCAATGATATAGCCCGGGTAACAGAGGTACGACGTGTCGTCATGGCGGCGTATCTGTGTTTCTGTTAGGAACATCACAGAAGGCCATCGAATCGACCCACACCACCCACACTAGACTCCGCTTCGCCCCCACTGGACCCCTGCCTGCCGCACCATACAACGCCCCGGGCCCGGCAGTGCAGCTGCTGAACCCCTAACGCAACCCAGCCTGGGCTGGGTTACTTTGGGGGCTTTAGCACAGCTGCACGGTGGTACCCCCCCGGACCAACACTGTTGTACCACCTGGTATCCACGTAGGGGCCAAAGCCACCACATGGGTACCGTAATATACGAACCTCGTCCGTTAATCAGCAGGTGCGCCACTAGCAGGTGAGGTCGCTGGGGCCCGATAGATGTAACAAGGGCCCCTTTGCACCCAAAATTTGTTGCACATTAAAAACATTTGTTCGATAGATTTGCCTCCACTACGTAATGATTCATTGAGTGAAAAATTATTATTGTTGTACTTTACTCATCCTAAATAAATACGTCATAAATAATAGGCCATAAAACAAGAAACTTTTCTTAGAAAGCTTATTACCGTAAAGTTTGCTAATTACAAAGGAAACGAGATTTTTAACATCGGCAAGTATTTTCTCACCAAGTATTTAAAAAAAGCAAGAAAGCATTTTTCGAGTTCCCTAATTAAATTATTTGCTATTTCTTTTTCGAAGTTGTAGAATTAACGGGCTTGTTAGCCGGGTTGGGTCGTGGAATCTGCTGAATATCCGCTAACCGTTGTATCAACATCATTATCGTTGCGTTAAGGTCGATTCACACATATCAGTGAAGCCTCAGTTCCAACCGGCACAGTTCAGTATCAGTGCAAAATATTCTTTTATACATTTTCTATGAACGTATCAGTGTCAGTGATGACTGAGTCGTATTTGAAACTGACACGTGGGGACCTGTTCATAGAAAATGTATGAAAGAATATTTTGCACTTATAAATCACTAATACTGAACAGTGTCGAAGGCTTCAGTGATATGTAAGCTCCATTTTAAAACCCGACGGCAAACAAGGGGATACGTTTAACCTGTGTATCTGTGGTATGTCTTTATTCTCAATTTTGGTGAAAATTTATTTTCTTCAAAAGCTGATATGACCGAAAAGGTTTAAAAATTTAAATTGAAAGTCAGTCAGTCATAAAGGCTATAATTAAAGTCAATATTGCTCATTGTCAATATTATAAAAGTACAAAGAATACAGTAAGCATTAGAATGGGACGACCTATTCATATAGGAATCTCTTCAAGCAGGCCTAAAGTTTCAACATCTGTCACAGTAATCATCGTACAAGCTGTGATTAAATCTTATCCGTCAAACTTTCCTAACAATTTGCGGCACAACTTGGCATATACGCGGCATATTACTTACGCAGTTATTTCTGGATTCAGTCATATCATGCACTACATATTCATTTAGTAGGCACAACGCTTCTTTGCCTTAAGATTAATTTTATAATCTTAATTTATAAGTTTTTGTAACGATAAAAAGTGACACTTCGATTTCTAGTCGAGGACGGTAAGCAACTTTAGGCACGATTATAGTAGGTATAGATTCACAGATAGAGTACAAAATCGCATGTTATATTATAAATTCCAATTTTATAAGTGGTCATTTCGACACTTTGCACAACTCTGAAGACATATTAATGAAAACATAATTGAATGCTCCACACACAATGGCCACAAGAATTGTTCTAGTTAGCGAGAACTTAGCCTACGACATACCGCAGGAAACAAGGATTTATTATCTACATACAAAAGCACTCTCTTCGCTAGACCGATGAACTAACAAGACAATTTATATCGCTTCACAAAATTAGCCATGAAGCACAAACAACATAATGTCAACTGTGCGCTAATTGTTTAATTTTAAAGTAGAAAAGAAAAACTATGATCGAATTAAAAAAAAATACTAAAATAAATAATTTGTCAGACAAAACGTCACAAATCACCATACCCGTCCTGGATCGTTTCTGGTGCAAAAGTGCCTATGATGCTGGCAGCACTGCTCCAAACAATGGCAACTGAAAATATTGGCACAAGGAAAGACCCAGAGCAAGTGTCAAAATGGATTTATTATAAACAAGAAGATCATCCTGTTATACTATTGATATTAAATAAGCAATACTTATTCGTATAATTTCTTATTAGTAAAGTATAAAAAACATTTTGAACAAAAGGATTCGTACAGCAGAGTATGTTTGTACAAAAATACAGGTAGTAAAAGTAAAACTTGAAAAAATAAATCAGATGCCTTAATTAAAGGCATGTGATTTATCATTCACCAAAGATGTCTAGTCCTACATGAGAAGAATCGACAAAGGCTGCAGTCTGGTGGCTAACGGACTTGCGCTTTGACGACGTGAGTTCTATCGTCGGACATCACACTACTGACATGAACCCACTCCTAACACAAGCACTCTTAACGTAACTAGAGGAGTTAATGGAAGTACAACAGTTACAACAAAATATTGTCTGTCAACGGCATTATTGTGCAGTGTTTCATATTGCCTGTAAGTGTGAAGTCATCTTTACATTGGCGACAGGCCAGCGGCTCACCTGTTGCACTAGTATCCGCGAGAAAACCCAGGAAACATTGATAATCACAAGTGATTAGTTATGTTTATCAGTTATAAATTTGCTGTTCGTTGAACTGGCATTCGGAATGTCAAGATGAAAGGGAATTCTCGCAAAATGCAGATTTGTTCAAAATTTGCACTGTATCCCACTTATAACCAGGTTAAAATAATGTGGTATATTTATAGTTGCAAAATGTGATAATATTTTACTTGTCTTATAGCTTTGTATAATAAGGTTTTTCAAATTATTAAACTTTTACTAAACGGGACTAGAGTTATAAGTTGGCTCTTAATCAGCCTGTGACCAAGTCCCATAAATTAAGTAATATAATGAACACTAGTATTAGGAACACTAATAATTCACAATAATTATAGGCACATACATTAATACCTCATACACCGTCTAAATTAAATGTAATTCCCACTTCTTCCCGAGTGAGAGCTTCTCACGTACGAGGCCTTAAGTACTTAACTCTTACATTTACGTGACATTAAAATGTCAGCAACTCGGTAGAGCGCGAGCATACGAGTAGTTCCTGTTAAACCCAAGAAATCTCAACTGTCTAGTACAGTGAATCAATTTTATTGTAGTTATTGGCAGGACTTTTTCTTCTATGTATTAATCAAAGTGTTGCTACGGAATTTAAACTGTCATGGGCTTTCAAATATTACTGTTACAGTTATTAGTATATTTACCAAGCACTGTTTTTTTTTAATTCCGCGGCCCAAGGCCGCGGCTGCTTTTACGTCCGTTGCCAGGCGTCTCTGGTTCACACGCAGAAGGTATTTCCAGTGACGAAGGGCGGAAAGTGGCACCCGGCGGAACTAATCACTGTGACTCACTCTGTACTACAGTTCCTTCGTGATAATGCATGGCACTTGCAACAACGCCCAAATATCGGAAACTATAAACTTTTTATTTGGATTTTAACCATGTAAAGTTACATGGCTAAAATCCCGACAGCTCTAATACTTAGTGAAGTGTCGCATCATGAAATAATATTCTAATATATTGTTTACCAACTAAGTCTATGTTCTGCCCACGTGGTAGTTTCCTATTCAAATTACCGCCTGAGCGTAAATTTCTCTATAATTTATAGACTAGTGGTTCCCCCCGGCTTAGCACGGGTAGAAGAGTTAGTCGCCCATGTGGGTGAACAGTAGACCTCACTAACATTAAGAACATAAGTTGGGGTTTCCCCCCTCTTCAAGGAACACTTGAACTAAGTTTTGTGGAGATCGGATAAAAGATGTGGCCGCTATAGTGTTCCGACACAAACACACAGACACGGGCGATAGCAAAATTGCGCTTCGCTCTCTACGCTCGGTCGGTCAACAAGAAAAAAAATCAAAGCATCAAGAAGCCGAGATAGTAATATCTACATCTGCCCTAAATCTAGCCTTTTTACAAGTCCAGTGCAATCACTAGAAAAAAATATGACGGAAGGTTTTCAAAACTAATAAATTTTCATGTTTTTGCTATTCAATTTTCCGAGGGGTGACATTCCGTGAATATGAGAGAACAATGACTAGGACGGTCGTATTTTCTTTCGTAGCTTCTCGTTGGTTTTTAATTTACTTTAGTGATGTCTGATTAAATATTAACTTCAATGTACATAGACTTCCTCAGACAATTATTGACCAAGCCAGCGAAGCGTCTACATTTCCAGAATGGACAATTTTTCGTCCGTCTGTCTGTCTTTATGTGTTTCCGGGCTAGCAGCCACATTTGTAATCCGATCTATACGAAACAGGCATTAATGTTTTTAGTGTTCGCGAGGACTACTGTACAACCATATGGGCGACTACTAATTTAGATATAATTAATTTGCAGTACAGCGTATTAGTTATGATGCCTTTTCAGAAAATCAGAACTCGAAAGCTGAACGTACTCGTATTTGTTGTATTCGCTTAGTAATGAAATTAGAACCAAAGAGATAATTTTTATCCGGGGCAAAGGCTAAATGGTATGTTTTGGTCCATCTGGTCTCCAAGTACGCGCACACTAGCTAAGAATGTTTATTGGCTTGCTTTCAATAATAGAAAAAAAAACTACCAAAGACAATTTAACCTAGGTATATATCCAATATTTCCTCGCAAAATACAATACCTGCATTGTAATTTATATCAGTAACATGGATATCAGACGTTCCGAGACCAGCTGTGCGTGAAAAGGGCGCCAATTGAAAAGGGCTACAGGTTTTGATAGGGTTCTATTTTCACGGTACCAAAGGAATTTGATGTGTACAGATTATTGTGTTTATGTAACAGAGTTGAACTAACTGAATTATGTTCATTCCTTTATGCAATAGACTTTGTCCGGAGAGAGTAATAACGCTGTAAAATATTCACATCTGTGAATCGTCCTTTGGTCGTCATCGTTTCCTTTTGCCCAACGGAAAATGAGTTGGATTATTACGTTTATTCTCTGACTATAAATAGATACATAAATAGAATTCTGTGTATCTATTTATAGTCCGAGACGCCCAGGACTCTAATTGGCTGTGCCATAGCGGCGGGCACGTAAGATTTTGTTGCCTTTAATCAACATATCATAGCATGGCAACTGGTTTAAATTTTTTTCAAAATATTATAGCTGCTACTTTTTTTTAAATTCATTCGACCATTTATGGTGACGGCAATAGACTTGACCCATATTACATGGGACTAAAAATACTGGCAAATTGTGGGTCTGTTCACCCCTTCGGGTATATAGGCGTGATATGTGTGTGTGATCTATTTATCAGCTTGTCAGAGTCATCATAGCAGATGAACCAACTCTTATGAGGATTATTTTGTTCTGGAAGCCCGAAGATACATCTACAATAAATAATTGTTTTAGTTCAGCAGTAACTAGGTAGATGGCTCCAACGCTAACCTAATAGGATATATATCTAAGCAAAAACTGGATAATATCGGTACCGGTCATTGTAGCTTAGTGGAAGAACATTAGATATTATGATTTATAATTTGCATCTAAATATTTTAAGAATAGTTCAAGCAAACTTATTGCTTTTAAAATACATAATTTATGTATCGATAAATAATGTCACCTTTTAAATTCAGTATCAAATCCTAAATAAAATGTTAAATAAATAAAATAAAATAAAAATAAAATAACGTTTATTATCTTTGAAATTTTTAGCTAATTATTTAGATTCGTCAAAAGTTGGTGTGACCGAGGGTTCCAAAATGCAACGAGACTGAGAAGAGCCCTCAAGAAACTCAGTTCGCCTTTTTTCAAAATATTTCATCTTAAATCTAATACAGAGTTATTTAGAAAGGAGCAAGTCGTGTTACAACCAGGCAGCCTTGTCATCTAAGAAATCATTAATACTATAGTAAGCTTTATGGCACAATTTATTTTTATTAGTTTTTTAAATTTATTGACAGATAAATTTGCTATTTCGGTTGACAATGTATTGTACATTCGAATAAAGTTCCCCGCAAAAGAATTACTCACTTTATGAAGCCTAAATTTAGGAACATCCAGTTTATCCTTATTTCTTAAGTTTAGATTTTATGATTATCACTATTTTTCACAAACTTACTTTTGTTCTTGTGGGTATACAATAAAATTTCATAAATATACTGTGAATACACTGTAAGGATGTTAATATGCTTAAACTTATCTCTTAATGACTCCCGAGACCCCATTCCATAGATAGTCCGGACAGCCCTCTTCTGCAACACAAAGATGCATTCAATATCGGCAGCGTTACCCCACAGTAGTATGCCATATGTCATGATACTGTGGAAGTAGCTGAAGTAGCTGAAGTAGACAAGACGCGCGGTTGTAATGTCTGTAAGTTGTCGGATCTTTTTGAGAGCATAGGCTGCTGAACTAAGCCTGGCCGAAATTTTCCCGATATGAGGCCCCCATTGCAATTTGGAGTCTAACGTTATGCCCAGAAAGACAGTGTCATCGACCAATTCTATTATATCATCCCTAACCTTAACACTGGTTTTAACAAGTCTTACATTAGGTAACCTTACACATTTAGTTTTATTTTCATTTAATAATAAATTATTAGCACAAAACCAGTGGACTATCCTAGAGAGGGCAATGTTGCGCCGGCTTTCTCACGACACTTTAAAAGACTGGAAGTGATAACACAATTTGTCAGAGAAAACATTAATTCAATTTGTTGCATTTCCTGGCAACGATTTATTGTGTACTTCCAAACGAAAGAAATGCAAAACGAAGTTCATAAAAACGTTAAATGTTTCACGACGATTGATTTTTATATGGTTTGAATAAATTTCAAGTAGAATAGTCGCAGAAAAGGGGACTGGTTCAGGAAATTAGCGGCCAAACTTCCGTGTATAGAATGCGAGAATGTCAAAATAACTATGTACTAATGAACTGATTTAAACGAAATTTGGTAGAGATATACTAGAACCAGAGAAAGGACACAGGCAACTATTTAATGCAAATAAAAATACACATCAAAATTGACACAGCAACCGATTTAAAACTACCGAAATGCGACCAAATTGTTGTCGGAATGGGACCAAATCGAAGTGGGACTACTTGGGAAGTAGAAGCTTCCAATTAAAAAAAAACAAAATCGGTTTAAGCAGTCCAAGATATGAGGTAACAAACATAAAAATAAAGAAATAAAGAACAACATACAGTTGAAATGAGAACCTCCACCTTTTTTGGAAATCGGTTGAAAAGGGGTTAGTAATAGGTTAAAACAGGGGATTAACGTTTGTTTGTTTCGTAGTTTGGAAAGCGCGGGCGGAACTGAGAGTATAAGTTAGTTTATCTCTATATATAAAAATGAATCCCTATTTCCCTTCGTCACGCCATCACGCGTGAACGGCTGGACCTGATTTCGCTTATTCTTTTTTTGTTGTATTCTTAATTATCAGGAGAAGGATCTTATGGAAGAAAAAAAAGTTATGCGGAACATTAGAAAAATGAATGCGGTACGAAGTTCGCCGGGACAGCTTGTTATTAATAAAAACCTTAGTAAAGTACTTTCATACTTTCATTAGCACGAGAATGATACAAGACCCCACGAAAGCATTTCTAAAAGGTACGCACTCCATTCAGAACCCAATATACGTAGATGATGAGATACCAGAGCGTGATGTATGGGACCCTTAAACAGATAATTTAAATTGGGCCCCGTTCGCTCGCGTGTAATATTGTTACGTTTGATTAAGTCGGCCCTACTATATCTCCTCCTATTTTTTTCTTTATTTAATCCGCGGCCTTAAAGGCCGTGGCCGCACCTACGTCTTTTGCCGAGCGCCTCCGGTTAGCACTGAGAGAATTTCCAGTGGCGCCCGGCGGACTTTGGCCACCGGCGTGGCCGCTGCGTGGTGGTCGGGTGTTACCCCGCATCTTTGGGGTCGGGTATTATCCCGCTTCGTTGGGGTTGGGTTTAATCCCGCGTCGGTGAGTGACTCTGGTTGCGTGCTGCGGGGCCTTTGCCCCGCAGCACCTTCTTGCCTGCTTCTGTAAGGACGGTGGGTTGCTAAACCATCGTCCTCAGGCCCCGATCATGGAGGTCGATGGTCCTGGGCGACTATATCTCCTCCTAATATATTTTATTTATTTTATAGTGTTGTGAACAACAACGAAGTCAGTACTGCCATCTATTATTTATAATAGGAACTAAGTCTAATTTGTAGATCAAATAATAATGTTTTACAGACATCGCGCGTATTTCACAAAAAATATACGCGTGGTAAACACACGCATTTTTTTTATTTTACTTTAAACTATGTAATGGCTGCAGTTCCGTCCGGGTGTAGGTATGGCTATTTTTATGAGTATGACGATCACTTTTTTTCATACATCCAATCCGATTTTGATAAAAAACCTTGGTTTAGTGTTGCCCTAAGATGAGCTTAATCTTTCTGTGGACATCGCACAAAGGTCTGTTAAGTATTTTCAAACATTTGCGAACCTATACATACAGGCAGTCAAAAAAAGAATGAAAAAAGAGCTTAGATTTTTGTTTTGAGTATTTATTGAGCGGGGCGAAGCGAAGCTCTATCTTAAACGACAAGTGTAAATCGTTTGTGTGCCAACTCCTCCGAAACGGCTCGATCGATTTTGAACAAATTTGGCATGCTGGTCACATTGTACCCAGGAGTGCATATCTCTGAAATCATGAAAATTGAGCATAAAAAAAATTAAGAAAATTTGCTCCGCTCAACATTTGCAATTAGTAGCATGCATTGCATATCTAGTTAATCTTTTTATCAACAACAACCGGCCTCCGGATTTGTGGCCTATCTACCCACACACCTACAGCCTAACGTTGTACTTGATGATAGGGTTCTAATATATCCTGAAATAGCTAAATGGAAGACAATTAACTTATTTCAGCAGTTAGTACTCGGACGTGCAGGATATTACAACTTAAACCAGGTTAAACTATACGACTGTTAGATCTGACTGTAGGATACAGATTATATAATAGCTAGTAAGTCTACAAATTAAGAGATGTCATTCAATTTCTGAATTTTCGACTATTGTGAAACTACTGTGAACTGTTGAGCATATGCCCAACGAGTTTCTTGAGCTAAAAGTTCGCACACTGGAAATCAACCCAAAATACTGTTTTCTTAAAATTTGTTTTGTTGTCTGGTAATTGGCGCTGCTGGTTGAAATTTAGCTTAAGACTTTAGTTTAGCGATTTTAATACTAAAATACTCATATGCGACGCTCTCGTTAAATATATCTTAATGTTAAAAATACAACCTTCTTTACCAATATAATAATAAATAAAAATAAATGTACTCACAGTGAATATTCAATTCACTATGAGTACATTTATTCTGCAGAAACGAAAAGAATAACAAATATTACTCACGCCAGAAAACCCTAAAGGAATTACGATATAACCAGAGCCATTGAAAGAGCCCACACGCGACGATTGGACGACTTCTCCAATTTTTCCCTCATAACCATACCTATGGGGCTACTGAAAGTTCTTCTGATAATAGCAAAGAACTTTGAACTTTAAATGCTAAATTAAAGAGATATTTTTCCTTTGGAGATGGAAAGGTTTTAGGAAGCTTCCGAGAAACAGAAATATAATCGAGATACAAGTGATGTCGGATATTGTCACAGCTCGCCTGTAGTCTTAAAGTGGCAATACGATGAGAGTTGTTTTGCCTATACTCGTGGTAATGCTGTTAGAACGAGGAAGGGTTGGACGTATAAATCGTGTTACGAATAATATAATAATAAATATTGGATAGAAATATAATAATAGTCTAGTTTGTCTTTCCTGTCTTATAATGTGACACCGACAATCATGTCCACAATAAAGATCTGTTTTACTTAAATCTGGAACTAAACACATGGATTTTATACTGAAAACATTTTATTACGAGTCACAAGCCCTAGAGATGTTGATAGGGCACCAAGCACCCTAACAATAGTAAGATTACTGACTTACCATGAATAGTAAGATGGAATACTGAGTGGAGTCAGGCGTTACCTGGCGAAAATCCATGATAAAACAATGGAAAATTTGATGTTGAAATTTAGATAATTGCAAAGACTGTCTCAAAGAGACAGCACTGAGCAACTTTGAGACAGTCTTGATAATGCCTCGTGTGTAGGTGAAACATAATGTCGACGTTTAACATGTCTTCTAGTTAGCGAAATCCTTGCAATTATCTAAATTTCAACATCAAATTTTCCATTGTTTTAGTAAGATGGAAATTATAAATGACAAAAACTGAAATGTCATCGGCAGGACTTGAACCCGCGGCCTTTCCCGAACAAGGGGAATGCTCTGACCACTGAGCTACGATGAAATACCGACATTACCCAATCTTTGCTTCATACTCGTATATAATTTCTAGATCGCACTATTATTAGGTGTTGTATCTAAATATTAAGAATTGTGAAGTAAACTCATTCCTTTCAAATACAGAAATAAATTCATAAACTTGTATAATTTTTCGTAATAGTACCTAATTCAGGTTAAAGGACGTGGTAGATAAAACAAATATACAAGATACTTCTACGCTTTCTTAAATAGTAGACTCATATCTGTCAGAAGTAATCTTGACTGATGAAATCTTTCCTAATATGCTCACTGAAATGAAATACCTATTCAACCACACGAATACGAAACTCTGAATGTTGTATCATTCCTATTTCATTAGCAGCCGACACCTTTCCAAGAATATAATACTCGTAATATACTATATTTCCTTCTAAGCAGAAACAAAACAAACATCCTTGATTAACTTCATACATAAGAATGTCGAATATACCTTGGATCTGAACAGACGGGCGACGTTTTCTAGTAATATCACATAACGGCAACTAAAAGTCTAGCGCTGTCTGCGCTGCTGAGAAGATTCCATGCTAGTGACTAGGATGTCTATGCGATAAAATTCTGAATACATTTACTTTATATTCTTCTTCAAACAATATCATCACTACATGTTAACACAAAAACAAAGTCGCTTCTTTCCGTATTTATGCTTAGATCTTTAAAACTACACAACAGATTTTGATGCGGTTTTCGCCAATGAATAAAGTGGTTCTCGAGGAAGATTTTTATGTATATAATTTGTCAAGCGGGATAGGCCGCGGGCGTCCGTTAGTTATAAATAAATTAAGGTCGAGCAAGTGTTTACAAACAAAAAAATACAACCCAAACATAGTAGGTACATTATTTCATATAATATTCATAAACCTAGTAGAAGTGTGGTATACAAATAATACATATTACGTTATTAATATAGCAAATAACAACTATTAATCAACTATTAGTGGTAACAAGTTGCCCGTCCTTTAAGAAACGAGGCTGAAAACACTCAGAATATTTCTTCACGCATTCAATTTCTTGTGACAACGTTCATGCGTGCCTTGTCGTTTAATTATATTCCTAATGCAGGAGAGAGTGAAAATAAAAGTACACCGGGTACAAGGACTCTTAGATATATACTGAAATGTTGACAGGCGTTGTCAGTTTATTGATAATGTCGCAGAAGTATGATGTGCGATATTGTGAAAGGATGTGAAGGACTGAATAAGTATTCATGAATTCTAATAGGACTTCAGATGTGTTTCGGGATTTTTCGCACGTGTACGATCTTATTACGAAATCATCAATGTTATCTTAAGCATGATTCTGAAGGAATCTTACGCTTTCTTTATCAAGGAAAATTTTGATTGTAAGGCAAACGTTACACGTGCAATCAAATTGTGTCAATGAGTCTGGCAACGTTTCGTTTTAACCCAATCAGAGATAACACAACATCACGATTAAACATCTTAAGTAAGTAATCTTAGGTATTGTCTGACATTATCAACGTTAACATTTCAAGAACGAGTGCTTGCAATTTGTCAGTATGTGGAGTGTCTCTCTACGAGGATCAATAGGCTACGACGACAATGTTACCATCACAGTTTAGTGTTCAGGTTTCTCTAAATTTGCTTTTGAATTGAAAGTTTTAAAGTTTTTCATTTGAAAGCTATGGAACTCAGAAACAGGTTCAAATTAAATAAGTCTATTATTTTGGATATTCTATTTATCGATAAAAGCATAATTTTGCGAAAACTAGCATATTCATGCCTTTTGAGGGTTTTCAATAAACAACATTTGGGAAGATATTTTCATACTCGTACATGTAAGTAAAATCGTCAGAACTTAAATCAAATGCCTAAAAACATAGGCATAACTCCATCTCTAGTGAGGGTATGTTTACTTAGCAAACAGACCGGCGAGAGTGACATATTACGGACTCCAATTTAATAGAGGTAGTCGTCGACAGACTCGGGCTAAAATGAATCAATAATTCTTAGCAAACATTATTGACGTACTGACAGTCAACACACACGACAGCTCGCGTTCCCTTTTCAGGAGGAGCGTTCCAACTGATCAAGACACCACGTCGTGCACTTTTCTTTGAAAAAATAATAATACAAATATTTAGCACATTTTTTCACAGCTATACCTAAGCTTGTGTTATGGGATCTAGATAACTGATAAGCATATCTACTAATTTTTTACTTTTAAGTTAACTTTTAAGCACATACACTAGTAAACGCATCTTGTTAATCACAGAAAGTTTTGTACTGGATAAGTTTTGAACCAACGAAGTCCAAGTCCAGCAGTTAGCTTTAGGTAGCTTCACTAACCACTGAACCGCACAGGTTGTAGGAAACTTACATCCATACAAAAAAAATCACGCCTGTTTCCACGAAGGGGAAGAGGCATATTATAGGTACAAACTCTATGTACTTACATGGAATCATAATTCCATGTAATAAGCGAGCTCGCTTGTTACATGGAATTATGATTGATAAATAAGCATAAAAGTTCCCGATAATAGGCAATAAGCTTATTGCCTATTATCGGGAACTTTTATGCTTGTCTGAGCCACGTCCGTTGATCGGGGTGCAATTGAAAGTGAGCTAAGGACCCTAAAATCTTGGTATTCAGTCTGTTCAGACCCAAATATATAATTACGGTTCTTTCCCATGGGAGTACGCAGATAATATGGTCCTCTGCTTAAAAACGTGCTACTATTTTTGCAAACACTTGTAACTTTCGCTTGTTTTATCTTAGAGAGCGGTTCCATGCACGCTCTACGATTAAGGGTACTTTTAGACTGACCTTTTGTTAAAATATTTTCGATTTGATTGACATGCGTCCGCCGAGATCGACCCTTCCTACTAACATTCGCACTTAGTCGTTTTCAAAACCTTCATCTAGCTTTATAATTCATGTTACTTATTTTGTCATTCATGTTATGTATAAAGGCAGACAAATATAACAAATTTTTGATGAAAAACGAAGAATCCGCTTACCTGGAACAAAGGAAATTTACGTCAATTTTCATAACTTATATGTTTCGCCTATATCTAATCTGGGTCTATCTTATATATAGATATAGGTATATCTAATTTAATATAGCTTGGAAAGAAAAGGAACTTATTATGAAAAGGTCACGCAAATATTAATAGAATTATCAAATTAAAACATGGGAACCTACCTACTTGAAAGAAGAGATCTTTAAAATACCCACGCAGCGAAACACAAAATACAACCTGAAGATAATTAAATTAAATTAAATTCAAGTTTTAATATTTGAAGACTTTCCTTCAATAATTCAGTCTATTTATTTTCTTTTAAGGATATATCAAAAATTAATGGCCACAAAGTATGCAAGGATCACTAAGACGAGACTCTTCGCTTTTCAAAGAAATAATACAACATTTACAAAACTAGGACCTCGTTTGATCTTGAGTTTTTTAATATCTGATTCACCAAAGTGACGCCCCCGTCTGATGAAAAGCCAGGGCAACATGTGACGAATAGAGGTCGACTCTCACAGTATATAATACTACCTATTGAGAGTAGCTTTTAAGTAAATCAAACGAAATATAAGTAGATAGGCGTTTTCTGTCTGTGCCTCAAGTTGAGGACCCAGTGATGTACCTCTTCACCATCTTTACGCTCCGGTTGAAATATCCGGAGTTGAAGGGGATGTAAACACGTGCGCAGGCAGGGCGTTCCAAGTTTAAATCCTTCTACAGAGGAACAATCTGATAGCCATGTTGCTTAAATCGTCTCCATCGAAGCCAGTGGGTAAGTTAATATCACAAGATTGTTTCATTAGATAATTTGGATGAACCAAGTATTGAATTGGTTGCTATCTTAACACTTTTGGCAGACGCCGATATACTAAATTTAGAAATATTCCACGCGTCGGCGGCGCTTAGATGAATAGGATTTTCTAGACCGGCAACTAGTGAAAATGTTAATAAGACACAGTGCATTATAAAATTGAAATTATTATAAAGATTCATGTTTGTACTACTCTACTTCTTTGAAACTACTGAACGGATTCAGAAGAATCTTTCACAATGCTTGCTTAGCTGCATTTTGCTTGACGGTTTTTGTGGTTTTTTTTTCTGTTCTCTGTAAGAGAAAACTTGAGAAGTTATACCTAATATCTGATCATACTATTATACTACATACATACATACATACATACATACATACTACATTTCCTGAAGGTATCGTGGCAGTAGCAAGCCACAGCCGCGGTATAAATGAGTTTAGTTCCAACCTATACGTGTTACAGGAAATTTAAATCTTGTTACCAACAAAAGTTACTAAATAGAATGGCAGCTAATTTCCCTAAATTACAATAAGCTGACAGCACGATTGTGAAAATGGTACTATTTTGATTAGAATTTCAATTAATTTACCAAAAACACAGTGCGTTGAGTACCATTTACTATTTATTTATTTAAATGGGGGTAGTTGGTTGATATAAAGAATATCCTTTAAAGGTTTTAACCAATTTTCTATTTTAAAAACATTTTCATATGATTAGTGGTAGGTACTTAACTACCACTAATCAAATGAAAATGAGAAAAACTTCTTTTATAACAATAAATAGGTAAAGTTACCTATTTATTGTTATAAAAGAAGTTTATTTGTAACTCTTTGAATATAACTTCTAGATTTGTATGAAGGACTCATATAACTGAAAACGTGGAAGAAGAATTCATCCAATGGGGAAAAACGCTAAACCTCGTGATACCAGAAGGGGATATTGAATTTATTAGAAATAGTTAGATTTTAAACATATCCACTCTCTATAGTATTGGGTGAGAATCACCCACATTCGCTAGACGTCGTCACAACTTACTACCAGGAGAGCAGTGTCAATTTGGCGAACCCAATATAAAAAAAACTATTTGTAAGTAACGCAACAGTGCCCAAATTCAGAAGAACTATAAAGATTGCACTTTGAAAGGAGTTAGTCTTGGCTGAAGTTTTAAGCGAAAAAGTAACTTTGTTGAAACATAATAGGTACAGATAATTTAAACTTTTTTTTTATTCCACGGCCTAAGACCGCGGCCGCTCTCACATCTGTTGCCGGGTGTCACTGGCTCTCACGCAGAAGGTATGTCCAGTGGCGCCCGGTGGTGATGACAGACACTAAACTGTACAGGATTCAAGTTACAGCACTGAATTACAACAAACAAAAATAATTTAGCAGTATAAACTATAAATACAGATTTTAAGTGGGTACTTATTTTATGAGAATGAACCTACTTTCAAACAGTTTATTATTTATATACATGGGGCACACTAAAAGTTTTGCACTTCAAGCTAATCGGAACTATTTGAATTTCGAATGTTATATTTTTTTAAACGTTGCAACCTTCTTAGTAATAAAAAAAATAATTGGCGGGAAATCATTTGTCAATTGTTTTTATCACACATCAAAGTTCTACGTATGCAACGAAAATGGAATCCCACCAAAAACATTCTGTAAAAAACTAGCCAAGTCTCAATGGAGCTGCTTGTTTATCTCTAAAAGTAATGAAATCTAGACAAAGTCGTGCCAAGTTTAAGGTTATTTACTGCGATTTCTTTATTATTATAGTTAATGTTATGTGACTTGGCCGTTGAAGGGTAAACAGGGGTACAAAACCAGGTGCTCCATGACACCATTGCACCAATCTGTCGCCAGAACCGCTACCCATTGACGATGGAAAATTGCCACTTGGATTCAATAACCAGTCAATTGTAGGCTTGATAAAGCTGCGTATTTCAATAATACTTATGTATAGGCGAGCCTGAAACAAACAGTATAAAAATTATTTCTAGTACAGACGGACTTCTAATCATTGATAGAAGTCCGTCTGTAGGTACGTCTATTTTATGTTAGATCGGTGGTCGATTTGACGCTCCAAAAAGAAGAGAGCAGAAGACAGCATTGTCAATGCTAAATGCATGTGTTCACAATCAACAACAGCCTAAAATGAGACACTAGCATCCAATTACCAATACTAGTATGGGCTATTATCTCGCTTAACTAACATAGGTAGTTACAACAAATATAACATTACTTGTAAACAAAATTGACTTGTACACACTAACGTATAAAGATGTTCAACGGCCAAGTCACACAACATTAACTATAATAATAAAGAAATCGCAGTAAAGAACCTTAAACTTGGCACGACTTTGTCTAGATTTCATTACTTTTTAGAGATAAACAAGCAGCTCCATTGAGACTTGGCTAGTTTTTTACAGAATGTTTTTGGTGGGATTTCACTTCTTTTTGTAGAAACGTGAGCATATTGATTTATTTTATTAGATTTTCTTATATGACATAGTTTTTTTCTTTTTAATAGTAGTTTTTTTATTGTTACAAATCTTTCTTTTCTTTTTTTCCGGTTCTGATTCTTGTACAGTACCAACAGTTTTTCGTATTGCCCATTCGCGTTCATTATTTATTCTTTTAGACGGTTTAATTTCTGAAAGATCGGCGCGGGTGGCTATCCCGCCGTCCTCAGGCCCCGATCATGGAGGTCGATGGTCCTGTGCGTAGATGAGTCTGCGGCGCCCTGGCCGCTGACTGCGAAACTCAGCGCGGAGGGTACGCTCCCTCTCCCTCTCGGCCGCCTCCTTCGCGAGCATGACTTGCTCGCAGAAGAACACGGCTGCGTTCCACCTAATCGCATTGGAGACCATGGCTTGGAGCATGGTTTCCAGCGAGAGGATATCCACTCCCAGACCCACTACGAGGTCCCGGCGCTGACTCGCCCACGCTGAGCACTCCACCAACGTGTGGAGTGCGGTGTCGTCGTCAGAAACCTCGTAGTGTTGACACCGGAGTGTGACCTCACGATGGATGCGAAACAGATAGCTACCGAAACATCCATGCCCGGTAACGATCTGCGTCCCACGATACGTGAGGTCACCATGCCGCCTCTGCAGCCACTCGTCCATGATCGGTCTCGCCGCCCCGTGATGACGGTAGTTCCCCACTTTGGTTGCTCAAGTCGCACCCTTCAAGTCTCCATGAGATCCTGGCGGAGATGGGACCGCTGGTCCCTCCGGTCAGGCCTGTGGTCCCTCTCCAGCGCCTCTAGAATATAAGACGGGGGCATTACCATATCTCTAATTACAGCTGAGGGTTCTTCATCAGATACTTCAGACCTTCGATTTTTGACATTTGACAAGTGAAAGCTTAATACTGGCCCATAAGGTTCAATTTATTTGTGATGATCTTTACTGGTTCATTATGGAACGTTAACTTACAAAAGAGGCTGATAATCTTACTACAAAAAGTAAAAACCTAACAATAAAGACACCAGTATTAAAGTCAATAAGCTTCAATCAATTCGTAATTGGTTTCCATTAGCAACCTGAACCGGCCCGAGTATGTAGGATATCTATTTATTACTGAAAACGAAATATACCTAGTAAGTATATAAAAAAAAACATACACTCCGAGTAAAATTTGATCGAAGCTAAGTACACTTGAAATGGATTTTCTTTGTTCAGACTAACATAACGATTGGTTTAGACGGGTGTTCGATGAAGTGGGTTGGTTTTGTATTTGAGCTGAAATATTGTCAGTTTATTTTACGTTCCGGAGGCTTTTTTATTGGCTTCGAGAGAAATGTAAGTGCACGTGACAGAGTAAGACTTTGTTATTTATATTGTCACGTTAAAACAGTATCTTAAATAACATTGTTACCTAGTCACGGACGCCTGTGTTATCGCCCACGTGAAATAGTTATACTTTCCAATTTCTATGGAAAACTATTATCGCTAAAAAAGTTCTGTATTCCATACGGGGATGAAAAAGGAGGGGTCAACGTGATTCCTCTGAAACTACTGAAGCGATTTAAAAATTTTATTCACTAATATAAAGCGTAGCATAGGCAATATAAAATAACGCTATGACTAATCGGAGCGGAGCAGCATAGCGTGTAGAATATTACTCGTTGGACATTAATATCTCAGAACTGGTAACTCTTGGTAAAAACTTTGAAAGATCATTGTATAATCTACAATTTTGTCTTAAAACTTTTTTTTTATAAAAATTCATCGTTTACGAGAAAAATCAACAAAACTGATAATTTTGAACTTTGACCATGAATATATTTTTCCGGGAGTCTGATCGCAGAGGACTTTTTAATTTCGTTTATGATGGTGTTTTATAGTCTTATAACTTTTCAGCTGGGTGCGAATTATTGTAACCTTGGGTCTATAAATTGACCAGAGTAAAAGTCTTAGCCAGGGTTTAAACCAGTCGGCGTTAGTTCTTATCAACGGGAATGCTCTGACCTACTAGCAGTTATAGTCAAGGGCATATTTTCCTTATTCCTTGATCTTTCCTGACCAACATTTAGTATCAAAACAGCTGTTTATAAATGCGTTGACATTTGAAACAATTACTTTCACCTTACACGTATTGTACTCGTAGTTACGCAGTCCGTAGTTACCAACGAAACGTGTTCGTACTAATAAAAGCCGACATAAGTATCGTTATGCTGGCTATTGTATGTGTAATTAATTTAGTCGACATGCACACTAAGACCTTAGAGATTGTAGGTATGTAACAACGGTTCTGACTGTTACAATTTAGTTTTGGATACATAATGGTTATTGATTTTCTGTTGTTGTATCTTTAGGTTCAACATCGTCTCCTGTAATAGCAATAGGTTTGCTATACTATTTTACTTTTCCGAGCCGGTAACGAGAAGCATAATGATATATACACTGACATTTAGCCAATAATAGTGCCGAGGTAAAAGCCTATGTTTTAAATGTTGGCACCTGCTATTTCCTATTAAAATTTTATCAAAATACTTCATCCATATCTGTGTAAAAGAATAACAAACATAAAATTATTTCCTTCAATATGTTAGTGTGATTCTACCAAGAAAATGTTAGACGGTTTCAGAATTGATACGTATAATTCGCATGACTTAACCACCTGGGTCGGATATTAACCTTGTATTGAATGTACCCAGCCAATTTATTTGCCACTTAACTCAGAGGCAGGCCACCATATTCGTGTTGCTGCGGTCGTTTCGAGTGAATTAGTCAAGTGAAATAGTCGATAGTGAGTTGACCGATACATCGTGTGCTGAATTCAGAACTGCAGTGTTTGCGGTTGCCTATCTAACTAAGTTACAAATTATTCATCATATATTATAGATCATAGTTTTTGTAGGTTAATTAAGTATCCCCAAGTAGCTAGTAAGTTTCTAACCAAGCAAAAATATCTGCAAGTGATGCAACAGTATACATAACTAGTTTATACCCGCAGCTCCGCCCGCGTGGAATAATCGATAACAAACACAACAAAAAGGTAGTCTAGCTGTTTACTCGGGTTGCGGTGACAAAGAGTAATATGGGCATATATGCTTTCGGCTACTCTCTTTTGGGGGAACCGGCGTCCATCAATGCTACCTTAAATCCGTATAAAGATAGGGATGCTTATTGATCGGGGACTGAGGACGGCGGGATAGCCACCCGCCGTCCTTACAGAAGCAGGCGAGATAAAACCCAACCCCAACGACGCGGGATTTTTATTCCGCCAAACCCCCAAGAGGCCACACATGTGGCCAAAGTCCGCCGGGCGCCACTGGAAATACCTTCTAGTGTCACCAGAGACGCCCGCAGCAATGGACATGGGAGTAGCCGCGGTCTCGCGGAGTAAAAAAAAAGGGAGGCTTTTTCACTAAATCCTCCCAATTAGTATTGGTAAAATGATACAGCCCTGGTCCAATAACAATAAGGCACGGATAATGACTCATAATCACATTACCATGACTATATTATTTTTTTCTAGATTATTCTAGGAGACCTATATTAGTCACTATTAAAAAAATATAATGAGTAGTATTTGGATTGTTATGGGGTGACACTGAAAACCAGATGTGCTGAGATAGCTCATCTCAGTACAATACGCTGAGCGTCATCCTATATTGTGCGTCGCAATTTTTAAAAGTTACTGTACGTGGGTTCGTGTGAGTGGTATTGAATGGGAAATGGCCAATTTATGCAATAAATGTTTATGATTAAATAATATGTTTCAGAAGTGCGGCATGTGCTTGCCAATATTTCCTGCCACACATACGTCACTCATAAGTGTCAAATCAAACCACACTTGTGTTGTAACAGTTTGTGACACGACCGTGTCACTTACGTTAATTTTACGTCTGTGGCCCCCATGACCACAGATAAGTTATATTTTTCATTGTGTAACGTTGAGCGTTAAGTTGTGATGCGGCAATAAAAAATATTCTTTCTTTCTATTAGAATGAATATCGAACATAGTTAAAACGAAAATATGCTTTGTATTATTTTATGAAAAATAATCTGTCCACTGAAAAGTTTGTGTTATTGGTTGAACTCCACGCGAGCGAAGTCACATTCGTTCGCTAGTATACTATTTCTTATGTTAATATCCTATTGCTTTATCATACAGTACTGACGTCTAAGGCTTGGTATTCCGTGCCGTCCACCATCACCTTGAGACGGCACGGCCCGCTGTGATGTTCCTCACGGAGACACAAATACGCCGCCCTGACGACACGTCTTACCTGTGTTACCCCGGCTATGTCATCGAGGAACAATTTCGAGACAAAGCCGGAGTGTGCGTGTTCGTTAGGGCGGATGTTTGCTGCCGCCGGTTGCGCTGCCTAGAGAACCCCTCCAATTCTGTCCTTTGGCTGCACGTAGACCATGGCTCTATGAGCCAGATCTATGTGTGCGTCTACCGTTCCCACACAGGGGATTCTGAGACAACAAAGCTCTTCCAGTACCTCAGCGAGACGGCTGATAAAGCACAGGTGCGGTTCCCGAACGCTGACCTAGTATTTCTGGGGGACTTCAATGGCCATCACATTGAATGGCTGGGGTCCCTCAAGACTGATCATGCGGGTAGGGCCGCCCATGCGTTCGCTCTCTCCCACGGTCTGACCCAGATGGTATGCGGGATCACCCGGATACCAGACAGGTCAGATCACGCGCCCGCTCTGCTGGATTTACTGCTGACGAGTCGCCCAGCCCAGTACAGTGTTTCGGTAGGAGCCCAATTGGGTAGTTCCGGCCACTGTGTTGTTCACGCTGGCATGAAGGTATCACCTCCTGCACGTGCTGTACAAATGTCACGACGACTATGGCACTACTCGTCAGCGGATTGGGACGGTCTACGCGATTACTATGCGTCCGTCCCCTGGAGCCAGCGCTGCTTTGTAGGAAAGGCTCCCTCGGATAGCGCTTCTGCGATTGCTGGCGAGATCAGTTTAGGGATGGAATATTACATCCCTTTCACTGATGTCGCCAGTATCCGCAGAGCCCGTCCCTGGTTCGGGCGAGATTGTGCCAAAGCTGTTCGACAAAAACAGTCGGCATATCGCGCCTGGATCAGGGCCCAGGCTGTGCGCGACCCAAACGTGGGCCACCTCAAAGCAGCGTACAACCGGGCCACAAAATCCAGCAAGAGGGCCTTTAAGAGAGCGAATGCCCAGCGCCTCGCGCGGCTTGGTCAGGAGCTCACTTCCCATCCCACGAGCAGCCGTGGACACTGGCAACTGGCCAAGGCCGTGCAATCTAACTTCTGTCAGCCCTCGCTGCCACTGCTGCGTTACCCAGATGGAACACTGGCTCACAAAGCCCAAGAGAAAGCGGATATGCTCGCAGACCTCTTTGCGGCTAATTCCCGGGTCGACGACCGTGGCCTACAGCCCCCCGCCATCGCCAACTGTGGCTGCACTATGCCTGACATTGTACTCAGGCAATGCGATGTACGGGCAGTGCTGCGATCACTCGACACGCGGAAAGCCAGTGGCCCTGACGGCATTCCGGCGGTGGTACTACGGAAATGCGCAGCTGAGTTGTCTCCTGTATTAACTCGTCTGTACCGCCTGTCTTACTCCACAGGAATCGTGCCGGAGGTCTGGAAAGAGGCGAACGTACAACCGAACCCCAAGAAAGGGGATCGGTCTGATCCGGGCAACTATCGACCCATAGCTGTCACCTCAGTCATCTGCAAGGTGTTTGAGCTGCTCATCAACAAGCAGCTCATGCGATATCTCGAAGATCACTCGCTACTAAATGATCGGCAATACGGCTTCAGGCCAAAACGATCAACGGGTGATCTTCTGGCATTCGTAAACGCATCTCTGGGGTGAGGCTACGGAAAGGCACGGCGAGTCCTTGGCGATTAGCCTGGACATCGCCAAAGCCTTCGATAGAGTCTGGCATGCTTCGCTCCTTTCCAAGCTTCCGGCATATGGTCTACCTCCTCACTGTGCAGCTGGATGGCCAGCTTTCTGAAGGAACGCCGAATGCCATCGCAGAGGACCCGCCTCTGCAATGGCCAGGCTTCTCGCTTTTTGCAAGTGAATGCCGGGGTACCGCAGGGGTCCGTGCTGTCACCAACTCTCTTCCTTCTGCATATCAATGATATGCTATCCCTCGGAGCATTCATTGCTATGCAGATGAC